>OW240918.1:70929027-71035692 GCA_933207985.1 Pelobates cultripes | reverse complement strand
CAATATCTCATATGTGATCTTATCACCACGATGCCCAGATGTAGGTGCATCATGTGCGTGTTGGAGCATTAAACCTCTGTATACAGTTGGGACTACCCATTGTTGTATACCATGTTTAGAAGTTCTGACCAGTAACCCATCCATGATACTAAATTGGACTTTATATCTCATCAAGATTCGTAAATCTTCATTATTTTTGCAATCCTCATCTGTGATGGGATTGGCAGTAGGGTCTTCTATATGTCTATAGAATATGCCTATGACGGGATCATTCTTTTGACTAGTAATCAGGTCCTCACTAGGAGCTTCTTGACTCCATTGCATGACGTTTAAGTCGGCATTATCTCTAGCCTGTCGTCTAGTTATGGCTTCAACATGAATTGAACCCATAAGATCATCAATGTTTAGGGTTTCACCATTGATGGCAGCTTGTTTTGCCAGTGAATCGGCTAAGTCATTACCATCCTTGTCACTACCTTCTATTTTAGAATGGCCTTTGGTTTTCTTCCAATATATGGTTAAACCATTTTCCTTAACCAGTACATCGATTTTACAAAACAATTTCCCATGTTTAACAGGTTTGTTATTGCTTTTCAGCATTTGGTTACGTTTCCAGCTAGGCAGATATTCAACGAAACTGTTGCGAACATAGTTGGAATCAGTTATAATAACAAATTCTTTGATACCATATTCTATTGCCATTTGAATGGTCTTATATACTGCACAGAGTTCGGCTATCTGACTGCTTTTGGGACCAATACTGTATCCTATAGATATATTGGGATAATCACCTGTCCAGGCGATTCCGATACCTGCAACTAACTTCCGTTCAGCACCAGCGACGTGGTGATATGAACAACCATCAATGTATACCCACGGTAGTGGTCGACAGTATTCCTCGTCATAAACTTTATAAGGAGATAGCAATTGCTCTTCTAGGAAGTCATCTCCGGTGTCATTATCATCCAGAGATGGAGCAGTACAGTCATGTAATTCTGCTAAACCTTGGGCAACTGGGCTTCTCTTATTATGTTTATAATGGACTTCTAACGGCCATCCCTGTAAGGATAGAGTCCATGCAGTAATCCGACTGTTAGAGAGATTACCGTCTCTAATTCTTTCACTCTGCAGATACTGTAGAGGTTGGTGAGCTGTTTCTACAATTATTTTCTCACCTTGGATATAGCTACGAAAATTTTGTAGTGCCCAGACAGTCGATAATAACGCTTTCTCACACGTGTTGAATTTAACTTCAACAGGTGACAAAGTCTTGCTAGCATATGCAATAACTTTGTTTAAACTGTCCTGCTTCTGATACAGAACAGCACTGATGCTTAAATTGGTATAACCTGTCTCCAGATAGAAGGGTTTACCCCCCTCTGGGTATGCTAAACAGGGTGCCTGAGTGAGCTTCCTCCTCAGTTCACTTACCGCTTGGTCCTGAGGCTCCCCCCAGTTCCAGGTAGTTTCCTTTTTAAGCAGGTGTAAGAGTGGTTTAGTTATTTCTGCATAGTTATCTATAAACTTACGGGAGTAGTTAGTCATACCAAGGAACGATCTTAATTCCCTGATGTTTGAAGGTGTTTTAGCCTTTAGTACGGCTTCAACCTTCTTCCTCTGGGGATTTAATCCTTCAGAAGTTACCTCATGTCCGAGGAAATTGACATGGGTGCGACACCATTGTGCCTTTTGTAAAGACAGTTTAATCCCTGCCTCTCTTAACTGAGTGAGAACATGTCTAATCTCTAAGATATGTTATCAAAGGAAGTGCTTTTCAGCAAGACATCGTCGACATATGATAACGTTCCTCTCTCGAGTGCGTCAGGCATAGCTTTATGCATGAACACAGCGAATTCATGACCAGAGTTTATGTAACCGAAAGGCATACGGGTCCAGGTATACTGCTGCTTTCCAAATGTGAAGGCCAATTTGTATTGGTCTTCATAATGGACTGGTACAGTCCAATATCCCTGCGCACAGTCAATGGCAGTGAATATTTTGGATCCCTGCATTTGTACCAAACATTGGTCTATGTATGGTGTTGGCCAACCAGACATATAGACGCGTTTATTTAGCTGTCGTAAGTCAGCGCATAAACGCCATTGTCCATTAGGTTTCAGGATCCCCAAGATCGGATTATTATACGAACTGTGCACTGGACGTATAATGCCCCTTTCCTTTAAATTCTG
Organism: Pelobates cultripes; assembly: GCA_933207985.1. Taxonomy (NCBI): domain Eukaryota; kingdom Metazoa; phylum Chordata; class Amphibia; order Anura; family Pelobatidae; genus Pelobates; species Pelobates cultripes. The sequence continues at coordinate 71,033,503 of OW240918.1, read as the reverse complement.
AATGATGTCTTGTAGACCATCATATGACGCTAATGGGAGTCTATATTGTTTGATAAATACAGGTGGTAAATTTGGATCAGTTTGTATTCTGGCTACGTGGAGGTTAGTTAACCCACAGTCGAGGAATCCTTGGCAAAAATATCTTGGAATTCCAAGAGGATTTCCTTTAGCTGTTGCCGCTCAGCATCGTTGGAGCAACCGTCAGCTAAAGATATTTGCTCTTCTAGCCTTTCCTGAAATCCTGGAAAGATTTCAGGCTGGCCTATCTCATAAGCTTCTTCAAGCCTAGAAGTTAGGTCAGTTCGGTGTTGACTTACCTTTTCTCTTTGGTCGAGATACTCTTGTGATTCCTGCTCATCGAGCGGATGATCGAAGGTGATTGATGCTTCTTCGATTTTACACGAGCCTTCTTCAACGTTGAAGGGATATACAGATAGGATAGTGAATAATCCTTCTGGGGAGGAATGGAATATTTGATCGACAATTTCGTCCTCAGTTAAGTATTCTTCAGGGATGAGGCCTATAATTTGGTTTTGGAAACCAAATGTATAGTACTCAGCATCCAATGCTAGACCTAATAATGTTCCTTTTGGTAAAGTAACACTATTGGGTGTAACATTGTTGACCATGATATAGGTGGGATTCTTACCAATACTTACCATTGGTGTATGTGTTACCACCATCCCTAATTGTTGTATCCTATTGGATAAACAGATTAGGGCATCAGAGTTTTCCAATCTCTGACCCTCCTTGACCTGTAGGGGTAAAAGAAAATTACTTGTCCCCTGTGGAATGGTTATGTCATCAGGAACTTGGATACTTACTGCATATGGGAGTATTTGTCCTGATTTCAGGGCGTTTTCCTCATGTAGGTATCCACAAGGATTACCTTTTAACCTTGTCCACAAGTTGGAATTAATCAGGTCAAGGTGTATGGCAAAGCGATGTATGACATCATTTCCAACGTAAACCTGATAGCGAGGTTCATTTATCACTAGAAATAAATGTTTAACGGTCTTATTTCCGATGGAAATAGATAGTAAACATTTTGCTATCACATTGTGACTCTCTGATTCGCCATCCAGGTTCTGGATCCACCTGTCATGTGGGGAAGCGTACCTGATCATTTTAGGATTAGCTGTCTGCTTTAACAGACTTCTGCTAATATAGCTGTTCTCACTCTGTAAGTCCAGCTTTGCATTCCTACTTCTTCCTAAGTCATGTATTTGAATAGGAAAGAATAAGTTGTTATTAACCCTTTCAATTCTGGCAAGGAATTGAGCATGACCTGCCAGATCTACAGATTCAACATAGTCCCTGTGGAGAGAAATAGTTAAAACATCACCTTCCAGAGAGACATTCTGAATCCTCTCTGGAGCAATTCTTATGGAATGCTCATCTACAGGTGCGATTGCATCATTCACCTGCAGGATAGTCACGTCAGGTGACTGACTATTCCTAAAATGTACCTCTATTGAGTCAGGTCTTTCTTCTATCACATGGCAGTTACGATCAGATTGTACATGTGACTTCTCATAGGTTATAGGAACCTTAGCTTGTGACCATACAATTCCATTCACACAGTCAATAATTGTGTTAAGTCTTCTGAGTATGTCTATACCCAGAATCAGTCGGTCATAGGGGAGATCTACCACTATCACCGGGTGTCTAAAGGTTTTGTTACCTATTTTAAACTTTAACCAGGTATTGCCAATAACATGAAGGGCATTTCCTCCTACACTCAACAGAGCATTGGGGAAACCTCTTAGCTTCGGCTTATCCGTTGCTAAGTCCATTACCTGCTGGAAGTAGGTATTGGATAAGATAGTGGCTTGTGAACCAGTATCTATTAACCCTTTAAAAGGCTGGGGTAGCGAATCCTGTATTTCTACAGACATGTAGTACCTTCCTTCATGTTCTTCTAATTCACATAAGAATTTAGAATGTGTCAACATATTACTTGTTTTCCATACATTACCGGTCACAGCAGTAGTTTCTACCTGTACTGAGGAATGCTCAGTCTTACCCACAGGCCCATCCTTTTTAGGAATAACTTGAACTATCAAGTGGGAACTAGTGGTCGGCATCTCATCAGTTAACCCTTTCAGGTCTGGATCCTGGAAACCAGTGGTTGCTGGGGCTATTTTAGCCTTTGGCTGAAATGAAAAAACAGAGGAACACGTTGCGCCTCCTTCACCCGAAAGTGAAGTGACGGGATAGGCAATAGGTTTTCTAACACAACTATTGTTTGTCTGACTATGAGTACCTGGAAAGGAAACAGGGTTAGGCATTACATCTACTGATAACCTAGCCTGTTTAGTCACAGTGGCTATTATTGCTGCGGCACCTGTTGTTGTTGCTGCGGTTGCACAGGTAGTTCTGCAATTGGAGCTATCCCTAAAAAAGGATTTAGAGCAAAGACTTGGTTGATCTTTGTCATTTCCTCCATTAATTTGCCCATCTGGTCTGTCAATTGACCAACCTGACGACGCAAATTATTTCCCCCATTGCCGTTTTGTCTTTGCCCATTAGAATTTGGCTGGGATGGCTGAGACTGTTGGGAGTTATTGGAAGCAGATTGGTTGTTTCTGTTTCCATATCTCCTATTTCCCTGAGGATTCCTTCTCCATTGGGAATTGCCTTGGTTCTTATAAACCCAGGGGCGTTTATTCCCATTGGCATTGGATTTTTCAGAGTTATTAGAGGAGTTTGCAGAATTGCTTCCTGCGTTTTCCTGTTTCTGAGGTTTTGGTGTTTTCAAAACCTCGGAATAGGTCCTCTTTTTCTGTTGGGTTTCTAAACCTAACTGAATTTTAGTCTCTGACACCATTTTATCACCAGGTTTCTTAACCTTTGGTTGATTTTCGTCATGTGCATGGTGTATAGTGTACAACTTCATACACTGACTGACTAGCCATTCTAATGGCAACTTACAATCGTAATCTCTTGCAAGATTCATTTGTATGTTTACTGGCATGGCATGAAAATACAGATCTTTGAAGTCTGTGCTTTCATACCTGGGTTTCCTTTGGGCCACGGAGTATGCATTTTTAAGAATTATTAAAAATTCTCTGGGGCTTTGATCTGGACGGCACTTTAAGTTATAAAGCGCCTCTTTGCAGAGGCAATAGTTTTATACTTACCATATTCCATGATTATTTCATATTTCATCTTGGACCAGGACATTAACTGTATAGCTTGAAGACTTTCTAGATAAACACGACACATTGAATCAAAGGTCCATGTAATGAACCATTTCTTATGAATGTCATCATACATGCCCAATGAATTCATTGCTCTATCATAATTTTCCAGATGTTCAGATATGTTTCCTGAACCTCTAGAAAATTGTGGGACAGTCTCTCTAAGGAATTTGATGACCTTTGGTGTTTCATAAACAGGCGTCGTTGATTTAGGACCTCTGTTTCTGTGTTTGGGTAAACGTCTATGCGATCTGTCTGCTGAAGAGGAATTAGACCCGTACAACAGTGCAGATGGCATATCAGTTACATGGCCTTCAGAGTGGATAGTGCAATCACTTTCACTCCCATCACTCTGAGCTTCTTGTTCACTGTCACAATTCTGATCAGCATCAGAATCCTGCCAGTGTACAGAACCATGTCTGTTTTCATTCCTATCACCTTGAATTGGACTCTCTCTGTCAAGCATGGCCAGGACAGTCTTTTCAAACTGTTCTGCCCATGATTGCCAAGAACCTACAGGTGTTTTCTCAGAATTACTCACCTCTTTACTTACAGACTGTTTTATGAAAACCTGGTTTGGTGTGGGAAAATCATAATAAGGAGGGGATTTACAAATAGTCTTTTCTTGCATTTTTGTGCAACTTTTTGGCACAGAATGATGACTACCAACCTCACTGTCTAATTTCTGACTCTCCTTTTCATACTCATCCAATTGCATTTTAAGCTGATTTATTTCCTGTGCATATTTATCCATCAAAGCTTTCATTTCTTTTTCATGATCAGCCTGACGAGTTTTATGCTCAGCAAGTAAATCTTGGTATTTCCCATTTTGAATGCCCAAATCGTCACTGTACGTGTCCAATTTGGCATTCAATGACTTGTTTTCATCACACACCTTAAGAAGTGCTGTCATAAAGAAAGGCCAAGAGTGTATTATGTACGCCATTTTCCTTTCTATGTTCTTTTGTTCAGCAATTTCTTTAAGATATATGATGATGTGTTCATCAGTTAGAATGGTGTGTTTAGCTTCCCATTCTATGCTTTTCAACCAAACCTCATAGGTTGCATCATTTTTCATATGTTTATGAATATGAACTAGAGCATGTTTTCTTAGGTCTTCAATTATTTCAGTATTATCTGTTACAGATTTATCACTGCCACTGGCCATTTTTATTTTTATTTTATTGATTAATCTCAATACAAAACTCTTTTCTATATTAAGATTAAATTGCATGAATTACACCAATATTATTATTATATATGAAATACAATTTCAACTTAAACGATCTCAGCACCGTGCCTCCAATATGTGGGGATATTTATGGGATAATAATAGTAACAGTGAGAATTGCCCACTAATTCAATTCTCAGATCCCAAAGAACGTTTATCGTGTTAAGTGGAAAGTATTTCATATAAATAATCACAATGTATAAAAATAGATTTTTATTTATGATAACCAATAATTAACAAATAATATTATGTAACATGCATGACAATAATCAATGAATATCCAGTACAAAATTATATGCAATACAAAGGAATGGGTATTACGTTTCAATGGCTAAACAGCATTTCCTGTCAAGAATTATTTATGACTATCTTTAACACAGGCTGAAAGTGAAACTTTTCACAGCAAAGAACAGAATTCCTCAGAGTGCAGCGTAAGGTCGTAAAGTTTAGCAGACAGTTAGAATAACCCTTTCAATGCTGGCTAGATCTCCTAGGTAGTTAAGATCTATTCTGATGTCATTTTAAATAAAATAACATTTAATCCAGTTTAAATTCATTTTCTTAAACTCATCCAATAAGAGAATTTACCACATTATATAAGCAGATTTTTAATTTGTCTAAAAGATATCTATCTTAAGTTAGAGCAAATCAATACACCTGGATAAAAACAGCGGTATGCTAACATGTGATAATATCACATCAATATATAATTATTCTTAATTCCACCTGCAGAATGGAATGGTTATAACTATATATTCTTAGTTAACTAAGATTTCTTAATATGGAAATCTGACCGTGCTTTATCCAGTCATATATAATGCTATTAATACATTTTAATTAATTTAATTTAATGAAACCAGTATAATTACCAGTTGAGTAGATATTTCATCCGATTGGTAGCCTCAGGAACTTATTTGGATGTCTCTCTCTGCATGGAGGTTGGAATCCCCAAACTTCCAATTCCTCTCTCCTCTCCTTTGCATATCTTGCATCTGCCTCCTCTCGTGTATCTCTCTATCTTCCCTTTGTCTTAACTTTTAAAGGGCCAGACTCTCTGTACGTCATCAGTTGATAACCCAATAGAAGCACTAGAGGTGTGGTTATCTTCCAGATCGCAAATTAGTTATTTGGTCTGTAGAGGGCAGTCTTGTCCCACTAAACATACCTATCCAGGAAAGAGTTAACTTTTCCTGGTGGCTATTTTGACGTCATTTTGCTTATCTCAAATGACCACTATAACTTACGTATCCTTCAAAGATCAAAGGGGTTCTTAAATTTTGTCCAGACTATGTGTCTGCAAATCTGCTATAATTTCTGATATGACAGATCATGAACTAAGTTTACCCTTTTCCATACAATGGTACCTTATATATATATAGACAGTTAAATATTAAATTATTTAATCTTCTCTGTCACAATTGTCTGGGTTTAGATTTGATTATATTCCATTAGCATTAGACAGTCTGTCCAACCCCCTTCCTTATCACTTGTCTTGTATATACTATGCATTCCTCAGCTCTGGGAAAGTGGTTAGCTTACAGATAGAAATACTGTGTCTCTTTGTTAACTTGAAATAACAAAATGGAGTCTGGTCTGTTCAGAGTGACTCAGAATATACACTTTTAGTTTCTATCATAGCACAAAATGTCTGCCGATATAAATACTCTGACAACACTAAGGCGTTTATTTACTAAATTGTGGTCAATTTTCACATTTCTTTAGTTTGGAAAAACAGAGCCTCAGGGGAGATATGATAGCATTATACAAATACTGTATGTATATATATATATATATATATATATATATATATATATAAGATACAAAAGTTCCTTGCACTCACGCTTGATATGATAAACTGTGCCTTATGAGGCTCGCCGTGTGCCAGTCCTTTAGGGATGTTAAATGTAGTTAGTAGAGAAAAGCAGGCTGCACTCACGGACTTAAGAATTCAAAAGTGGTGTTTTATTCCATCAAAAAGTAGAAGACAATCAACGTTTCAGTCCACACAGGGACTTTCCTCAGGATCAAGTAGTATATACCACTTGATCCTGAGGAAGGTCCCTGTGTGGACCGAAACGTTGATTGTCTTCTACTTTTTTTTTTTTTTAATTCTTTATTTTTCTGTGCGCAGTTGTACATGCGAGTTACATTCAGCATTTCATGAGATCATAAGTTTGCAAATATTCAACAGTAACAGGTAATCTCTTAGCATGTGGGGTTGGTGTTAGGATTTACAGTGAAATGCGTATGGTAAGCACTTTTTTTTATTTCGGCCATGTTTGGGAACAAACCCGGGGCTAGCTAGATGTCTGCAGGTTAGTGATCGGACTGTGTTGCGCTCCCGGGGTACTACAGGCCTGGGGTGTGGTTTATGCTCCTTTGTGGTGCATGAGGCTGCAGGGCTGCGTAGGAGCCTACACATGTGTGGTGACAGGTTGGCGTCTATGTGCGTTAGTAGTGCCAGGGTGTGTGTACCTACTGGGTACTGTATGCTGAGTTATATTCATGTTCGTGTGGACGTTGATCCAGTCGATGACTTGGTGGTGGACTGGCACGCTTAGTTTTACCCCTAACCTAAGGGGGGGTGTTTAAGGCGCTTCTTGTTGCCAGATTGCCTGGGTCTTAGAGGCCAGTGGCTTGCTGGGTGAGAGAAGTGTATAAACCCCGTTATGTTTGGGGGTAGTGGTACCTATGCCAGAAGTTGGGGTGTGTTGTTAGCATGTGCATACAAGAAAAAAAAAAAAGTAACTGAACATGAGAAACTCTCAATTGGTGTGGGTAAAAGTCCAAGCAAGTAGTTGGTCGGTGTGGTTTTCGATGGCTAGATGGTTGTTCAGCGGCCAGGTTGACTCAGTCCCAGATAAGGGTCAGGTGTTGGGGCGCTGTGGGTATTCCGCCCGTTGTCCGGTTGAGGTGTTGGGTGTTGGGTCCCAGGTGACATCTTGATTGTCGTCTGTGGTAGGCGGTTGATTCGGCTCCAAGCCCATTGCGGACAGGAAGGCTGGGGCTCCCATGGGGGTGGTAAGGTTGTGGGTGGTCCCAGCATGATGGACAATTAAGGAGCCGGTGTTCCCCCATCTATATGGTATGTTCGCTTTGCGTAGAGTGGACGTTACTGGGCCAAAAGATTTGCGTCTAAGTAACGTGGCTCTGGTGAGGTCTTGAAAAAATAATAACTTGATCGGAGCAGCATTTCCCCTATGTCCCTACCTTGGGTAGTATTTCCAGCCGTGGGTTTAGGGGTGCGTCGGCCCATGGTTGGTGCGTCCTGCAGGGGGCAGACTGGGTAATCGCGACCCGCTCCCTGTCCGCCGCGGAGTGCCTCGAGGCTAAGGATTGGTGTGGCCCGGTAGGCCGCGGTTTTGCGCCGCTGCCTGGATTGCTTGGCGGCTTGAAAAAAGGGCATCAAACTGCTCGCCCCAACGTCGTACTGCTGGAAATGCACTTTGTTTTGCCGGATGGCCCCTGTGTCAGGTGATTTTAGCGAGATTGTGGTCGGCAATCTGGGAGCTGCGTGAGATGGCGTCTATACAGGTTGGTCGTCAGGCTCCGCCCCGATTGTCTTCTACTTTTTGATGGAATAAAACACCACTTTTGAATTCTTAAGTCCGTGAGTGCAGCCTGCTTTTCTCTACTATATATATATATATATATATATATATATATATATATATATATATATTTACACAGAATTATTCTTATAGAAAAATTAGAGAAATGGTTAAAATAGATAAGATCTGGCTGATCGACTCAGTACCTAGAGCTATGTATTAGTCAAATGTTTTCCCATCTCCCCACTTAGAAATAAAAGCTAGGGATTGTACTATAAATAAACTACAATGATCAAAGAAAAGCCATGTATTCTCCCAATTACAATTCATTTGTTCTGTTTCTACAGACACAGCACTCTACAATGTATATAAAGGCTGCAGGGCCATAATACGCTACTGAGGTTTTATAGTGCAGCCAAAATGGGAAAGGTAAGAATATTGTTCAGCTCCTGTTTTTATAGGCATCTATATACATAACCATGTTTGGACAGATTTAAAATATCTACTAGTTTTGGATTGAAAGAAGGCAGTCTTATGAGTTGATATATATCCCTGATATACCAATTGAATGCAGTTTTGCAATGTATATTTATTGCAAGTATAATCTTTTTAAGGGCAAATATGGAATTCTTTGATATTCTAGTAAATAGGGTACTTTTGATTTGTTTGCAACATGCCTGCAGACTGATTACGTAGATGGAAAACAAAATGGTAGTAAATACTTTTATCACTGTTTAGTTTATTCTATACAATGCACAGTGTAGCCCTAAATATTTAAGAACCTTACCCAATAGAACTTTCAAATAGTTTACAGTAAGGATTGGGGGTGATTATTCTGATTGAATGTTAGAAGGTCATTAATCAACTACAGCACCTTGACTTACAGTATTTCAATTTGTGGCGATTCGCTAGTACAATGCTTTTCAGTTATATTCAGATAATTAATTTCCGTTATCTTCAATATTTTAGGGTTAATAGTATATACTGTGGTAGTATTTTGTATTTATTATTTTTATATTCACTTTGTTTTTGGTCTAGAACTATAGGACATTTAATAAACATTTATTTATTTATTTATAAAATATTTTACCAGGATGGATTCATTGGGATTTCTCTTGTTTTCAAGTATGTCCTGGGTCCACAAATCATTGCATTGTTACAATAGGATACAATATTACAAAAAATACAATATACAAACAATATATATATATCTATATATATATATATATATATATATATATATATATGATGTATATATGTTTTATATATATATATATATATATATATATATGTCTCAATCTTCCTTGCACTACATGCTTCAATGGTGTGTTGGCTTATATGCTGGGTGCTGGATCCAGGTCATAGATATCCATAAAATTCAACAGATGGCCCGCACTCCAGGCTCCGTTTAAAAAGTAACTTTTATTCTTACATCAAAGTAAAAATGATGTGCCAAAGGTCAATGTTTCAGTCCCAGTTCAGGACTTTCATTATATAACAAAGTATAGAAAGTCCTTGCACTCACGCTTAGGTAGAATGTTTGCCGGGTGCTTGAAATCCAGGAAAAATTTGAAATATATGTAGATAGTGATCAGCACTCTTGGTCTTTAGAGATTAAAACGTGAAGTTTATTGATTATCCATTAAAAATATATACGACGTTTCAGTCTCAGCAGGGACTTTCCTCAGGATCAGCCTGATCCTGAGGAAAGTCCCTATTGGGACTGAAACGTCGATCGTATATATTTTTAATAATCAATAAACTTCATGTTTTAATCTCTGCAACCCTGGTATGTACGCCACTGGTGCTCATCACTATCTACATATATATATATATATATATATATATATATATATATATAAACATATTTACATTTAATACATAACAGGTAATAAATATATTCAACCATGCCAGGTGCATTCTGTGCTGAGGTATATTGCCATAGATCTCTTAAAAGATTTTAGATTGAATGAAGATTTGACTGTGTCCATGAGGTTATTCCATAATTGCGGTGCTCTGTAGGAAAAGGAGGATCGAGCCACTTTTTTTTGTATTGCGGTATGCTAAATATCGTGCTGGTACTGGATCGGAGGTTATCAGAGGTGGGAACAGCCAAGGAGAGCATTCTACTCAGATAGGGTGGGAGCTTCCCAGAAATGCTCTTATGCACAAGGCTGGAAAGATGATGAGTACGTTGGGATTCCAGCAACAGCCAGTTTAGCTCTTTTAACATGTCACAGTGGTGGGTAAAGTAATTACATTCTAGTACAAAGCAGCAGAATTAATTATATAATGTATTACGTTTATTAAGGTGGGTTTGCGGTGCTGGTGCATACACTACATCCCCATAATCAATGATCGGCATCAGCATTTGTTGCACTATCTGTTTCCTTACTGTAGGGCTTAGGCAGGATTTGTTTCTGTACAGGGCACCTAGTTTTAGGTAAAGTTTTGAAGAGATTTTTTCACTGTGAAGGCCAAAGGATATAATGTTTGATCATGTAAACGGGTTTTAAGGCTTTTATATGCACTTTTAAAATGAAAAAAAAGTGGTGGTTTGTTACCTAAACTGCCGTATTTGTAAGGTATGCCTGTAAATATATGTTTCCTTAAAAATCATTGAACTCAGAAAAGCTAATGTGAAAAGAAAATGATCAGATTTCAGAAAGTTAGGGGTAATAAGTTGTAGCATAGATGCTAGATTCAAACTCAATTGTCCCCAAACATTTTTGAAAAATATAAACCAAGAAAAATGAATATTGACATATAGAAAGACATAATGTGGAAGCCAGAAATATGTTCTGATTAAATCTGTTCTAGGACCTTGTGTGCAATCAACTCTTATAATGAAATAGAAAATGTAACTAGTGAGCACGTTTTAAAAAAAAAGTTCCACTAGAACTATAGATTTTTCTTTTAATTGTTTATTTAATTAATTGTACTCCACTCTGATGCAGAATGAGTGAATGTTGTAAATGTTCTGGATTATCCACTATATCTTTGCCATATTTCCCAAATAGAGAATTGCAAGGAATTACAATTTATAGACACTTAATGAATAACGAATATTTGCACATGTCTAATATGTAACCCCTTTGTTATGGATTTGTGACATACCCTGTAAGTTGTAAACACTTACTAACAGTCAACATACAGGATGCAGCAACTGTTTAAATTTCAGCAAATCACAGGTCTCACCCCCAAAACAGTATAACACAGTCATCATATGCCAACATCAACTGTGAATCAGTGCTGTATTAGACTGTTGAATCTAACAAAGAAATAGCTGTAGAAGCCTGCCGAAGATTAGAACACTGTGTTAATCTGTCAAAATGGTTTAGATTTAGCTAGGATTAGGGTTATTTAAGGTTAAAGGAACATTATAGGGTAAGGAACACAAACATGTATTCCGTTTGTGTTCTTGACCGTATAGTGTAAATGTGTAAACATGTATTAGCCTATATTGTTAACCCCTTAAGGACACATGATGGAAATATTCCGTCATGATTCCCTTTTATTCCAGAAGTTGTGTCCTTAAGGGGTTAAACAAATTATTTAGCCCCTGATTGGCCCCTTTAAAGGTAAGTAAAAACTTACCTTTATTCCAGCACCACGCGGATTAGTCGGCACTAGCTCTGCCCCTGATGTGACTCCTTGGCTGACATTATCAGAATTGATGATCTCAGCCTATCACAAAGCTTTCCCATAGGACCAACCGCACACATGGTCCCCTAGCCAGAAATAGTTCCATAGAATTGCGGCTAAGTGCCGCTGGTACCGACCGGGATCTGCAAAGTCTTTATGACGGAAATAGTTCCAGGGCTTTTATGGCTAAGTCCCCATAAGGCTGGCAAGCAGGCTCCTCCAGGAGCTCGTGGCAAACTCACAAGGACAGGGGAGTTTGTCACACCCATGTTCTCCAAAATGCAGGTCTTAAAACTTCTAGTGGTCATACCCACTTATTGAAGCCCACAGGGACACCAGAGGAGATACACAACATTCACAGTAAGGCAAGTTAAAATATCTTTAATCTTAAAACTTTTACCCGACACATAAGATTTGAATTTGAAAGCCAAACACATCTTGCAGAGTACAAACCTGGTTGTTGATTAAACAAATTCTTATTAATTGCCTTATGTGGTTTAATAAAACTCCTCACTAGCTACTTCTTACATTACTGGCCCCTCTAAAGATAATGTTCAGTCTGTCTCCTAATATAACTTTGACCTCACTATCTGTTTTTAAAATATGCCAATATTTATTACCACCGTATATCCAGGACAATGGCAATGCATTTATTGTCTATTTTGGAATTTTTCTGGACTTTATTTTTGTATTTCAGGGCTTCCGCTCTATCATACAATTTTACCTCCTTTAATTATTCATCTAAAATTGTTGGTTTATATTTCTTCTCTATAAAATTAGTTTTTTAAAGATTTGTTTGTGCATCAAATTTTTGTGGATCACTGCAGTTTTTCAAAACTCTCACAAACTTTCCTTTGGGTATTTTCTTTAACCAAGGTTCATAATGACAACTAGTTGTGTCAATGAAAGTATTGACATCAACTTTTTTTTAAAATATTTTAGTTTTTATCTAGGAATCTTGTATGTAGATCACGAAGTCTAAAAAATTTACCTTAAATGGACTGAATTCACACGTTAAAACTATATTCTTTTGGTTGTTATTCAAAACTTCTATAAAACATTTTAATGTAGTAACATCCCCTTTCCAAATGAAAAAAATGTTGTCAATGTACCTACAATAGAGAACCAAACCCTCACCCCAGCTATTGTCCCCCTCAAGGAAAGATTATTCCCACAAGGACATGAATAAATTAGTATAGCTGGGTGTGAATTTGATTCCTATCGCAGTACCAAAAAGTTGTAGAAAGACACCTCAAACCAAAAAAAGTTGTGATATAAAATAAGATTAATACCCACCATTATAAAATTAATTTGCGCATTAGGAATCTTTCTCAACCGTAAAAAATATTCAACAGCCTCACATCCTAACTGATGTGAAATGATAGTATAGAGGCTGCTGATGTCATAGGTGAGTAATAAACAATCATCCCCCAACCAGACTTCCTATAGTTACCTAATGAGTTGGGTGGAATCCTTCAGATAGGTGGGCAACTAAAGGTTTTAGTTGCCTGTCAAAATGTTGTGACAGGTGACTCAAGAGGGAACCCACACCAGCCACAATGGGTCTGCCAGGGGGGTTATTAGGATCTTTATGAATTTTAGAGAGGGTATAAAAAAAAACTGGGATCTTATATATTTATTTGGACGTTTAAATATTCATATTTCTCATTCTTTAAAATATTTAATGATCTATCCCTATCAACAAAATCATGGTATTTTATCTTAATTGCTTCTGATGGATTGATAGTCATTTTTTTATATATAATGGGGTCATTCAATTGTCAATTAATTTCTTGAACATAGTCTTCCCTATTTTAAAGAACTATGACCCCCTCCCTTGTCCACTGGCTTTATAATAGGACTTTCATCATTTTGTAGCTCCATTGAAGCTTTCCTTTTGGAATAGCTGAAGTTATTATTTTTATTCTTATGATTTGTAGGGATTTTCTTAATTTTTTCCATGACTAGAGCCTCAAATATTTGCATTGCTCCACTCAGGGCCAGATTAAGAGCCAATTGGGCCTTGTGCTGACAATTATGATGTGCCTAATTACAGAATCTTATCGACCAAAAACACTAAAACAGTCATCTCCCAAGCGTTATTTATCTGAGAGAGGTGCTGCCAGAGGGAAACTCATACCCTATGCTAATCTCTCACTTTCATCTTTCACGTAAATTCATGCCCCCTAACAGCAATGTCCAGTGAAGCATCAATGGGTTGGGTAAAAGGGTGTGCCACTGATGCAAATCACATAACCAGAACCGTTGAAAGAGACAAACCGCCCCCCCCCTCCCCCAAAAAAAGGCATGTCTTCCCAAAGAATTGAAAGGCCAGTCTGTTGGGAATTCATGTCAGGCTGCCTGCCAATCATGCAGGCTGGCCAACTAATATCGTACTATGCAGACAGCACCCTGAACTTGGCATAAATGCACCCAATGATGCGTTCGCACCATGCTTTCTGAGGACTGTCCCCCAGCGCTCATATGTCCACTCATTCCCTTACCTTCTTACTAGCAGGCAGAAGCTCCTAGTATATAGGCTGGGACAGAGAAAAGGTGTATGTAGTGAGTGTAGAAGAAAGAGGATATGCCACAGTGTTAGAGAGACCAAAGTCAGGATTTCCTTAACGAATTAGTCAGTCCACACAAGTTTTGTTCCCCTACATCCCTCTTAAGTTTCCATACTTAAGCGAGAGTATGTGAAGAGTAGTGTGTAAAAAATTTTTTTTTTTTAAATCAGTGGGCCTGGAGTTGCATCAGCTTTAATGTTAATCTGGCCCTGGCTCCACTTATTTAATTTCTTGGAGAAAATGTAGATTTGTTTCTTAAATCGGTATGTATAAAACTCAAAGTTTCTTCTATTTCTTTATGTGGGGGATGTTTACTAAAATAATTTGTGAGACACATTTTACAAGTGAATTTTTGGTGATCAGTAAAAATAATAAACAGATTTTTCAAACATTTGGGTGCAAACTTTAAACACCTACTAAGAACTTTCTTTTGGTCTTTAGACGGAATTTTATTAGATAGATTTTGGGGGGGGTTGATTGTTTATCCGCATATATTTTGTAAGATGGAGGGCGATTACCACTTTTTTGGGGGTAATCGAGCATGGGCATAATCGTTTAGAACCCTATAAAATTTTCTCTTTTTGATAATCAAAGTTTCTTGTTCCACTTTTTCTACACTATTCTTTAAATTTTTTAGAGAATTCTCTATTTCAGGACAACCTACCACTGGTTTTAATCAATCTATTATTGTATTAATTTCTCTATCTAAGTCTCTTAGATTATGTTTACTTTGTTGAATGATGATGGATATCATTCAGACCAAAAAAAGTTATAGGGCCAAACAATATCTGTAAAATTTGCCATGATTACTCATTTAACCAAAATTTCAAATGAGGATCATACAATTTTAGTCATTCTAAAGGAAGAAATACAATCAGGTTACGAGGAACCAAATCTCCAATCACAGTTTATATTCCTGTCTTGTTATAAAAAACGGCCACCTTCCTTTAATAAAAGTTTTGCTTTATATCATTTCCTTTTTTAGATCACCTTCTACGAAGATAAGCATTTTAAAGGCAAATCCTATGAATACCATACAGACCAGCCTGACCTCCATCCTCACTTCAGTCATTGTAAATCTATCAAGGTAGATGATGGATGCTGGATTGTATATGAGCGGCCTAGTTACATGGGAGAGCAGTACTTTCTGAAGAATGGAGAATATCCAGACTTTCAGTGTTGGACAAGTCTCAGTGATTCTGTTAAATCTTGTCGTTTGGTACCAAAAGTGAGTTCTTACAAATAAGGTGTCATTGAACAAAGGTATAAAAGGCCCATAAGACTTGACCAGTAAAGAGTTAACACATTTTTGCATTCATATATTTTGCCTTCATTCTTATCAATTGTGTCCACACAGTCATATAGTGAGAGAAAAAAGTATTTTATTCCCTGCTGATTTTGAACATTTGTCCACTGACAAAGAAATAATCAGTCTATCATTTTATTGGTAGGTGTATTTTAACAGTGAGAGACAGAATAACAAAAAAATGTATCCAGTAAAATGCATGCCAAAAAAGTTATAAATTGAGTTGCATGTCAATGAGTGAAATAATTATTTGATCCCCTATCAATCAGCAAGATTTCTGGCTACCAGGTGTCTTTTATATAAGTAACGAACTGAGATTAAGAGCACTCTCTTAAAGGGAGTGCTCCTAATCTCAGCTTGTTACCTGTATAAAAGACACCTGTCCACAGGAGCAATCAATCAGATTCCAAACTCTCCAAAGAGCTGTCCAAGGATGTCAGGGACAAGATTGCAAAAGAAAAAGTCTCAGACACTCACTGTGATATGTTCAAGGCAGTTTTATTGGATCCGCAACGTTTCAACCTGTACCCAGGTCTTTATCAAGCTTTATCAAGGGACAAGATTGTAGACCTACACAAGGCTGGAATAAGCTACAAGACCATAGCCAAGCAGCTTGGTGAGAAGGTGAAAACAGTTTGTGCGATTATTTGCAAATGGAAGAAACACAAAATAACGGTCAGTCTCCCTCGGTTTGGTGCTCCATGCAAGATCTCACCTTGTGGAGTTTCAGTGATCATGAGAATGGTGAGGAATCAGCCCAGAACTACACAGGAGGATCTTGTTAATGATCTCAAGGCAGCTGGGATCATAGTCACCAAGAAAACAATTGGTAACACACTACGCTGTGAAAAACTGAAATCCTGCAGCACCCGCAAAGTCCCACTGCTCACGAAAGCACATGTACAGGCCCATCTGAAGTTTGCCAATGAACATCTGAATGATTCAGAGGAGAACTAGGTAAAGGTGTTGTGATCAGATGAGACCAAAATCAAGCTCTTTGGCATCAATCCAACTCGCTATGTTTGGAGGAGGAGGAATGCTGCCTATGACCTCAAGAACACCATCACCACCGCCAAACATGCAGGTGGAAACATTATGCTCTGGGGTTGTTTTTCTGCTAAGGGTACAGGACAACTGCACTGCATCAAAGGGACAATGGACAGGGCCATGTACCATTAAATCTTGGGTGAGAACCTCCTTTCCTCAGCCAGGGCATTGAAAATGGGTCATGGATGGGTTTTTAAGCATGACAATTACCCAAAACACACAGCCTAGGCAACAAAGGAGTGGCTCAAGAAGAAGCACATTAAGGTTCCTGGAGTGGCCTAGCCAGTCTCCAGAACTTAATCCCATAGAAAATCTGTGGAGGGAGCAGAAGGTTTGAGTTGCCAAACATCACCCTTGAAACCTTAATGACTTGCAGAGGATCTGCAAAGAGGAGTGGGACAAAATCCCTCCTGAGATGTGTGCAAACCTGGCGGCCAACTACAAGAAACGTCTGACCTTTGTGATTGCCAACAAGGGTTTTGCCAACAAGTACTAAGTCAAAGGGGTCAAATACTTATTTCACTCTTTGACATGCAAATCAATTTTTACCTTTTTTGACATGCATTTTTCTGGATTTTTTTTGTTTTTGTTATTCTGTCTCTAACTGTTAAAATACACCTACCGTTAAAATTATAGACTGATCATTTCTTTGTCAATATGCAAACGTTTAAAATCAGCAGGGGATCAAATACTTTTGTCCCTCACTGTACACACATACATAACTTGCCAGACCCACCAAACTATCAACAACATACACATAGACACATGCTAGCACAAACACACACATATATAGACACAATCTAATAAAAGAAACAAATATTTACCACCGTAAAGGTACTTAAACAGTCAGTGAACACTGACAGCTCACCTTTACACTCACAGTCCAAATAACTAGCTTTGGTGAAAACATCCCTAAGTTGATAATACAACTATGAAATTGAAAATGTTTAGAGTACTTACAGTAGCGATGTCCTGTTAGAGATGGTTAGTTCTCCATACTCTTGCAACATCTAAAAGACATGCACATCAATAAAGGTAACATTTACAATGTATATGTCACCACTTAATATTGGAGCAGCCACTGCAACATCTGGAATAAACCTGTCTCAGCAGATCAGAGCTTGTAAATAGCACACTACCGAAGTCTACACATTTATTTTCAAAGAAACTTTACAAGACTTGTTGTTCAGTTAGGGACAATACGTGAATTCATGGTGGGTTTAAAATTTAAGGTCAATATAGCCAAACAGTAAGTTACTTTTGCTTCACGTATTAGACAAAAAAAAAATGAATTCTCTTTGAATTCACTTTGAATTCTCCCTTTAGTAAATAACCATGATTCTTTTTAAATCTGAGGTTTAGCTGCTTAAACTGGACAGCGAGAGATTGCAGGTCTCCTGAAAAACTGGGATTCAGTCCAAATGCCCTGTTCACCTTTCCCAAGGGTGGCCTTACTCCCTTCTGTAAGAAATATACTCTTTAAAAATGTACAAATTATCATTTTTAGATATTTTAAAATATTTTTTTGAAAAGATACTGATATCATAATTTCCATTTCAAATGTAAATTTTTCTATTCTGTCTAATGATTGGGACTTGGAGAAGCGAGAGGTCATGGGAGTTCTCCTCCTTGGGAGAACATTTGGCAAGTACCACCTCAAAATGCAGTCACCTCCTATCACAAAGCTTAAGGGATGAAAGTTAGAAGTGTTGAAACGCTCTGTTCCTTATTAGTTCCCTTATTAACACCACACCAGCCTTTAATAAGTGAACTAGGTCCTTTATTAAATTATTAACACACAATTCCACAGCATAGGGAATGGGAGTTTGAAGCAGTGGGGAAGCAATACTACTTTCCATCGCATTCTCTTCACAGTAAAACTACGAGGTGGGGGCTTACTGTTCCCACCACGTGAATAATAGAACAAATAAATCAATTGTATGGTTGATTTTTTTACAGGATTTTATTTATTTGTTTGTTTGTTTGTTTGTTTGTTTGTTTGTTTGTTTCGATCATCAAGTAATTTGTTTGTCTTTCAGACAATTTTTTCACAAGTCTTTTAATTATTGTGAAGAAACTCATTTTTTGTTTATCTGACAGCTTCCTTAAAAAAGCATTATTCAATATAAGTATTTAATATTGTCATTCCAATGTTACAAGCTGAAAACATAAACAATATAAGAATGTTCTTACATACACATATACATATAGATGTATTTGTTAATAAATATATACACATTGAAATTGTTCAATTAATAGGCTTAATACGCTCCTTGGTAATAAATAAACATATATACACTATCATGCAGACATTTTGAAAAATATAATAAATATACATTTGAAGAAGAATTATAGCGCTCTCTCTCTCTATATATATATATATATCAGAGAGAGAGAGAGAAAGAGAGATATGTCTCTCGATATATATTTATATATATCTAGAGAGACATTTTGACATGTGGTTCATGAAGATTTCACTTAATGACTTCCATTTTGTATGTTGGGATCTAGAACTAATGCCATTTTATCTGTTTTCTAAAAGAATAAATATATGAATCAGGAAGAATTATCTTGCTGTTATAAAAAAATGTGAAAACTGTAATTGGACTCTGAAGGGACTGTCCTAAATAAAGCCACCAGATAAACACAAATAAAAATAAAACTATCAGACTTTTGTTTAACAATGTAGGTGGCACAATGAGACATGGCGGAAACACAAGCCAGTTGTTTAAGCTGTATTATATGTGCATTTATTAATTTGCCTGAGGTACCTAGAACCTCATCTTTTAAGGAGAATTTTGAAAGGTTTAAAGATTTTTTTTTTTTTTTTTAATGAAGCTGTTTCATGCTATTTCATACCATGCACATTTTCTTCAAGTCTCTCCTCCCTTTTGAACTATGCCATAATTACATCATCTTATATGTCTTTTCATTTTTTCACCTGTTCTCTGACTTTTGTATATACATTTTTTACAGTACAAAGGAAGCCATCAGCTTAAGATCTATGAAAGAGATGAATTTAGAGGCCAGATGATGGAGTTTACAGAAGATTGCCCCTCTGTGTATGATCGCTTCCTTTATCAAAATATATTTTCCTGCAGTGTACTGCAAGGTTACTGGATCTTCTATGAGCAGCCTTCTTACAAAGGAAGACAGTACTATCTCAAACCTGGAGAATACAGGAAGTTCAGTGATTGGGGTGCTTCCGATGCTAGAGTTGGATCATTCAGAATGGTTGCGGATACTTGCTAGTGCTACATATTTAACTTTGAATAGTCAACTACCTTATTTTGGCTGATCTTTCAAATAAAAAAGAAACATTGGAAGTTCCTATAATTGGATTGAGTATTTTGTTCACTCTTTGAGATACAATGATTAATTCCCAGAGTTAAGAATTTTGCTAATCAAGGTGAAAGTAAAAGTCAGATGAAATAAAATAAGGTATGTCTGGGTAAAAATTGTATGAAGAAAAGGTAGTACAGGACAGACTGAGACATAAAAGAAATATACACAGAGAGTTATTCAGAAAAGAATTTACAGAGTTGAACTAATGCCTGTAAATAAATCTAAACATGTCACAAGTTCTCCATTTATAGCTGTATGTAAGCTTTGTGAATACTCTAAAGTAATTAATTTCTAAAAAGAGCTAGAGACCATTACAATCAAATGCATAAATGTATTTTCTTCTTATTAAATTGTTTAAATTGTCTTTGTAATTACTGAAACTTGCATAACAAGGATATCAGCCGATGAAAACACAACATGCTTGAAATCTATTGATTCCCTTTCATTCAGTGGATTCACTTACTTGTCCCGACTTTTGACCATTTCCACTGTTCCCCACTCTATCATAATACCGCAGTTACTTAAGCCGATTTGGCTTCTTACACTGATTCCCATAACGGACATTTTACTTGACACTTACCATGTGAATTGATGGGATTTATTGGCCCTTGGCTTAAGTTTCCACTGAGTTTTATGTACACTGAATTTTTATAATGGCTTCAACAATAATAATATTAATATTTATTACATTAAATGTAAAAATCTGTATATACAACCAGGGGCGTATTAGCCGCGAGGCAAACAAGGAATTTGCCTTGGGCGGCATTTTTCAGGGGGCGGCAAAAAACGCCGCCCCCCAAATGCCCAAGGCAAATGTCTTGTTAGCCTCGCGGCTAACAGACATTCTGGGCGCTGGGCGGCAGTGGCTGCAGCGCTGGGCGGGCGGGCGGCCGGCCGGCGAGGGAGCTCTTCCCCTGAGCGCTCTGCTCAGCTCCCTCGCGCGCCGCCAGCAGAGTGAGGCTGGGAGCCGGGTTGATGACGTCATATTCCGGCTCCCAGCCTCACTCTGCTGGCGGCGCGCGAGGGAGCTGAGCAGAGCGCTCAGGGGAAGAGCTCCCTCGCTGGCCGCCCGCCCGCCCTGCAGCCACTGGACCCCAGGGAGAGGAAGAACCCCCCCCCAGCATTACCAAAGGTAATAAAAAAAAAAACACTAGTGAGTGTGTGGATGTATGTTAGTGTGTGTATGTATGTTAGTGTTAGTGTGTGTATGTTAGTGTGTGTATGTATGTTAGTGTGTGTATGTTAGTGTGTGTATGTATGTTAGTGTTAGTGTGTGTATGTTAGTGTGTGGATGTATGTTAGTGTGTGTATTTTAGTGTGTGTATGTATGTTAGTGTGTGTATGTTAGTGTGTGTATGTATGTTAGTGTTAGTGTGTATGTTAGTGTGTGTATGTATGTTAGTGTTAGTGTGTGTATGTTAGTGTGTGTATGTATGTTAGTGTGTGTATGTTAGTGTGTGTGTGTGTTAGTGTGTGTGTCTGTTAGTGTTAATGTTAGTGTGTGTGTGTGTCTGTTAGTGTGGATGTCTGTTAGTGTGTGTGTTTGCCTGTTAGTGTGTGTGTGTGTGTGCCTGTGAGTGTGTGTGTCTGTTAGTGAGTGTGTGAGTGTGTGTCTGTTAGTGAGTGTGTGTTTCTGTTAGCTAGTGAATGCGTATCTGTCAGTGAATGTGTGTGTGTGTGTATTTAGAAGGCGGAGCAGGGGGGAAGGTTGGGTGTCGGTTGCGCGGGGGGGGGTGCCTGAGTTTTGTCCTGCCTAGGGCAGCACAAAATCAGGATACACCACTGTATACAACTGAGGTGCACTTACAGAGAAACAGTCAAACCACCTAGCATGTTACGTGCAGTGAATCCACAATTATTCATAAGTGAAACTAATGAGGGAGCACACCTCAATTTAAAGATAGAAACTCAGAGGACTAAATCAGCCCCATGTATACAAATAACTAATTTAGTGCTGTAAAACTCAGACATCTTGTTTAACACTTGCTACCAAGTTCTACAGCAGGAAGAATAAAAAAATAAAAGAGTCAATATCTAAAGCAAAGTTACTACCATGGACAAGATAACATGTTGTAAACAAAAGGCACAATCAGAAAAGAAGGGAGTTAATCACAATAATGATTAAAAATTACATGTGTACATTCATACACACATTATCCAAAACACTAGGTGTATCAATACCAATTGTAATAAACATTCGTTGTATGCAAGTAATCCTTAAAGTGCTAAATATTTCAGATTAAACATAGATTACAAATACTACATGTGTCAATTTCCATATCAACATAGTAACCTCAATAACTCAGTACATGCACCTAAATAAATGGTCTAGTTATACAATATTGCTCCATACATGGCTAACTCAGCCATTAGATATCAGTTGATAATTGCAAACTATACCTAATAAGAACCATTCACTAATCTATATATTTTTTTTAGAGATGGGACCACTAATTTTACCACAGCTAGTTCAAGTGTTATAACGATGGTGTTTTATGGTCAATGCAAGAGATTAGTAAAATTAAATATTTCAAAAAATGAAAGAAAAAATTTGTTAGCAATTTATGACCCACCCATCTCTTTTATGGCCCAGCTATCCAGTATGTAGAATGAGTGACCAACATTCAGGGTTTGAAAAAACAATGCTCTAGCAGCAGCAGGAGTAATTTAATTTTAAAAAAGTGATTTTTCAAATATGAAAAAAGTGTGACTAGGAATATTGGAAATAGTCAAAATACAACAATTTCAAAATATATCAAATTGTGTAATATTGGATCACCCACTAATAAAAAAAAAAAGGGAAAAACGTGACTCTGCCCTATCAGCGCAGGGAGTGGGTTGCCTTTATCAGCATTTATCAGGGCGCACGACCACTATCTGGGATGTTACTCCCTGTCTTAACCCTCTATGTGTCCAAATACATCTTGAATGGTCTTTAAATGCAGATCTATGCTTCAGCATGTTTCTCTCTTTCTTCGCCTCTTCAGCTTAGACCTGTTCTCCAGATGTTTATTTGTATTACTATAAAAATTTCAGTATCCTCAACAACTCATGATATATCTATGCCTATTGTTCATGACTTTTGAGAAATGTCTACTCTAGTTCGTTTTGCTATGCACTACAAAAATAAAGAACTAAATAAAGGGAAAAATGAAAGGAAATGGTGAGCTTACAATTGATCAATCAATTGACTCCCTTTTTTGTTCTTGCTGTTAGAGAGAGAAAATTTGAAAGTAGTAAATAACGTAGTAAAAATGTAAAATACAAGCAATTTCTAAATATATCAGTGTGTCAAATTAAAACACTTAGCTGATGAAGTTCGAATACGTCAGCTACCAAAACAATAATTGATAGCCTGCGATAACTAGTTCCTAAATAGATAATACATATGCTAGCTTAGTGTCTCAGTAAGGTGGTGGCAGTCCAGAAGTGGAAATAAAGCCTAAATAAATATTATGCTTAAGACTCCTAAGAATAATTATAGTATATAGAGGATTATAATCCTATGGTAGAAATTGTCAACACTAAGTAAAGATACCTCAGCTACCATATAACGGCACTGGTAGCCTATACCCTCAATTAACCCCTTAAGGACACAACTTCAGAAATAAAAGGGAATCATGACGGGTTTAGAGCTAGATGTGAAGTCTGCTAGTTAAATTTCTCAGTTACCAAGTGGTAGCGTGCAATACCATCCCTGCAGAAATCTACATGAAATCAGAGTTAGCTAACAGGAAGAAGGATTAAAGGATCACTATAGGGTCAGGAACACAAACGTATTCCTGACCCTATAGTGCTAAACCCACCATTTAGGTGTACTTGCCCCCTTAACCTCCCTATAAATGTTTAAAACTCACCTTATTTGCAGCAGTGTGCTGGTCCACCGGTGCTGGCTCTGCCCCCTTTATGAAATCATCAAAATGGCCGATTTTTAGCCAATCCAATGCTTTCCCATAGGGAATTTGTAGCCATAGGGAATTTGTAACTGAAAAAAAATGTTTTATTTAAAGTTCACTGTAACGTAAAATTAAATCCCACCAGTATAATAAATTAAATCCCAACAAATGCATTGATGTATGTTTTTACGCAGTATGATTTTATGGATATATGTATTAGGCAGTATGAGTGTATGAATGTATGTATTAGGATGTGTGTGTGTGTGTGTGTCTGCTTTCACTTAATGTCTACCCAGTGCGTCTCCTTCCCTCCTTACTGCAATTCAGAGTTTAGTGAAAAAAACCTCTGAGGGAATGCAGTTGCATCCATGATGGGGCGGCAAAATGAATTGTTGCCTAGGGCGGCAATAATCCATGCACTGGCCTTGCTACTTACTATGACCTAAAGCAGCCAAGAAACAACTCAATTTAACTCCACAACTATAAAAGAGCAAAGAGTAATATAGATGAAATGTAACACGGATAAAAATTATGGATATGTTCAAATCTAACATTTAAAAAGCTTGATCTAACTCTTCATTTAAACCATTTGGTTTAAGTGAATTTAATTTGAAAATCCATTTAGTTTCTGCTGCACTGAGAATTATTTTTCTCTTAGTCATATCGTTAAACTTAGAAATTGATTCTATCCCCATAATCGATATGTGAGAGGGATCACTCTCATGGGCTAGTTGGAAGTGACGGGGGATTTTTTATCTTTATGTAAGATAGCCAAATGGTGTTCCTTAATTCAAATCTTTATGGATCTTGTGGTTTGTCCTACATAGTGAAGTGCAGGTAAGTAAATAAACAAGAAACGAGGAGTTACAATTTATCCTTTGTTTGACCATAAACTTATCCTCCCCCAATGTGGATACAAATTGGGTAACACCATGACAAAAGTATTTACAGGTAAGACATCTAGTACCCCCATTTCTAAAATTACCCATATTAGAGTTAAAAAACAGACTTAGACCCTCAGAAGCATATACATTCAGGTCCATAAATATTGGGACATCGACACAATTCTAATCTTTTTGACTCTATACACCAACACAATGGGTTTGAAATGAAACAAACAAGATGTGCTTTAACTGCAGACCGTCAGCTTAAATTTGAGGGTATTTACATCCAAATCAGGTGAACGGTGTAGGAATTACAACAGTTTGTATATGTGCCTCCCACTTTTTAAGATCCCAGAACTGGGCGATAGGTGGCAGAACTGGGCGATAGTCTTTTTCCAAGAAATGTCGGCAGAGTTCCAAGGCTTCTTCCTAATATTGTTCCAACATAGAACAATTACGACGGAGTCTTACAAATTGTCCTAGGGGTACATTAGCAATCCAAGTGGGATGGTGTCGACTGGAGGCATTCAAGAAGCCATTGACATCCACTTTTTTCTGGTAAGTATTGGTCAAAACTTTACCATTCTCTCCCCAAAGCAAAAGTTCAAGGAATTCTATGTGTGTTTTCTATTTATTGGAGGTAAATGAGAGACCTTAATCATTAGAATTGAGGAAGGTTACAAAATGATCAATTTAATTCCAATCTCCCATCCAAATGATTAAAATTTTGTCAATGAAGCTATGATAAAAAACAGATGATCCATCCAATGAGGGTACTCTAAGATAAATAATGGCTCCCAAATGCAAATAAAAAGATTTGCATATGAAGGCGCAAAGCTTTCCCTCATGGCTGTACCCTTTGTCTGAAGATAAAACACCTTTTCAAATTTAAAATAATTGAGCACATTCAACAATGGATCCCGCCTGTGATAATGAAAGAAGGGGATCTGAAAACAAAAAATGTTTTAGGACTGTAATATTTGTATAAAGTTCTGTTACTTCTATAGTCAGCCAGCTATAATTTTCTTGCCACAACATATCCTGCATGAGAGAAAGAATATGGCTGGTGTCTTGAATGTAGGAGGGAAAGTTTACTACAAAGCTCTGCAGATGTACATCAACCCATTTCGATAGTGGTGCAGTAAGAGACCAAATAGAGAAAATAATCGGGCCTCCTGGGGGATTGTCTAGACTCTTATGAATCTTTGGGAGGTAATAAAAGATGGGAATATCCCCAGGGCTTGAAAGGAGATAACCCTTTTTCTTTTTTTTCTCTAGAGTACCTCTCCTGTGCATATTCTCAATGAGTTTAACTCTTTGGTAAATTGTGCGGCAGGGTCTTGTTGTAAGGGTGATATCACACTTCTGTGAGTGAATGATATAGTTTAGAGCTATTTAATTTCTGAATCTGTCACAGTGATTTGTTACACATACATACATTCAGATTTTTTTTTATTTTCTCAGATTGCAGTTGTTTTTTCACGGCATTGCGATCAGAGAAGTCTAGATGATTATTTATGATTCCTATGCAGTGTTTGATTTATCCTTTTAGAACAGAGTTAGTGTTGTCTGTATGTTTTGTTTTTTTAAAAAAAAATATATTAAATATTATTGTGTTTAATCTGATTATGGTACATCACTACTTTGTATTGAGCTTTTTCCTTCCCAAGACTCTCTTTTGTGTGAAGCAGCCCTCATTTTTTTATTTATTACTTTTACATTGATGTTTTATGTGACCTACTTTATATTTTAGCTATTGTTATTTTCCATAAGTCAGAGCTGACAGCAAAGTGGCAGAGTCAGGAACAAGCTAAAGTCGGTATCCCAAGGGAGGCAATCACTGGGAAGGAACAGGATGGTGTAATATTAGGACAACAGGAGCAGAGAACATAATGCCAGGAGTCATACAAGCTGTAAAACAATCAAGCAACCACTAGAGGTGTGCTCTGGGGTTTTATGGGCTCATAGGTTCACATGACTAGCTCTTACATGTAGGTGGAATCCAGGTGACCTTCAAAAATCAAGCCCAGAGACTCAGCGCCATCTTGCTTCACTTTCCCTTCTGCTCCACAACTACATCCACCACAGTTCTGGTGTCCTCAGGCACTGTCAGGGGTAGGCATGCATGGCAACTGCCATCTTAAATACATTGTGGACCATTGTTGGTGCCCTGCTGGTGTACCTAACAAAAGAACAGCAGTGAGGCAACAAAGGCCAGGACTCCCCTGGTCCTACCTCCTGGATGTTGTGAGCAACCAGGGAAAGGTAAGTATCTGTTTGTGATACAATATAATAAGAAACTGCTGAAGAAGTGTCGATTAGCAGACACTAAACTCGTCCAGGTTATTTTTAGTATGTTTGTTTTTTTGGTGTTCCTCTTTTTTTGGTATTTGGAATGTAACATTGCCATGGGCAGGTATTTGTTCTAACTGCCTTGTGTATAATTTTTTGCAAAATAAAAGAGCATATACAAAAAGCCAAATGAGGACCTGAGCAGTCACACGTGTTTGAGCTCCTGCTCCTGATGCCTTAATAAAGCAATTTTCAGGTGGAATCTGGCCAAATATAAGGCAACAATACCATATTATATACAAACAGGGTAACATGGGTCGCAAATCTAAAGAGGTAAAAGTAGACATTGAGACATTGGGGATCTTCTCCATGGAGCTCAACAGGCCACATGGCCAATATGGCGCTGGGAGACAAAGGGTCCTCCTTCTCCTCCAAAGATCTTTCCTTCGATCCGGGTGCAGGGGCCTCGATGGTCATGGTACTGGGACCTGCAGCCACAGCTTCAGGAGGCAGGGATCCAGTCAATGCAGCCATTCTCAAATCTATGCTGGCTGAGCTTCAGGCAAACATTGCCATCGATATAGCCAGATTTAGGCCTCCCTCGATCTAGCAAACACAAGACTTACCAAGCTGGAAGTCCCCACCAGCACTACTAACACAAGGCTAACCTCGGTGGAGTGGAAAGTGGAGGAACTCCAACAGCGACAGCTCCTTATCACAGAAAGAGTAGAGGCTATGGAAGAAATGCAGAGATGCTATAATGTAAAAATTAGAGGCATACCAAAGGCTCTAGGACGTGCTGACTAACCACACTTTATTCAAGCCAACGTAGTGAAGCTGGATGGCATGTTTAGCATACCTAAACCGGTGACTATGCCAGCCTCAGCAGCTCCCAACCTCATTATTCAGTTCCAGTCCCCCCAGGACAAGGCTCTCCTTCTTACTACCCTACAATTCTTCCCGGACCTCACAAGGAACTCTCTCACATGGTCCAGGTCCTTGAAACCCCACCTGCAATATTTACACACTGGAGAAGTTACTTGCAGATAGGGGACTCCATGATTTCTTTTATTCACCCACCAAGGGACTATCAATAGGGTAAAAAGCTATGAAGAGTTGAAGACACTACTGAGTAAGTCTTGTCTCCTTGAGTTGCCCAATACTGCTGCAGCAAACTTGTCTCACTTGAACCGGACAAAGGTGATGAAGTTTACCCTGTGCTCAGCATGAGCCACCATGTCCACCTAAGCAGAGACTTGAACTGTTCACTCCTGGTTACACCCTGAAACTGCAGCTTCTCTCGAGGAGCCTATCTTTTTTTCCAGAGGTCTACTAATGTAAACTACCTTTATTGTTTATGTATATTTTATTCCCTTCTCTTCTTTTGTTTTGTTACTTACATTTGCTAATTGTTTTCATGGTTAAAATTTACTTCTCCATATCGGAGAATATTGAAAGCCTTAATGGCTTAATAGCCTTTATAGTACCCTAGACAAATCCTGGTCAACTGCCGTGGCCTATGTACTCCCCCCTCCCCCCTCCTTATTCCTAGGCCTGGCTATACATTGCCAACTTGTCCATGCTCTAATAATTTCATGCATGGATTATTGTAACCCTCTCCTGCTTGGTCTTCCCAAAAGCCGTACTGCACCCCTACAGTCTGTAATGAATGCTGCTGCTAGACTGATTTTCCTCTCTAGTCGGTTCTCTCACACCTCACCCCTCTGCCAGTCCTTACATTGGCTTCCTGTGTGCTATAGGAGTCAATTCAAGGCACTAACTCACACCTATAAAGCACTGAACAACTCTAGCCCCTCTTATATCTCCTCACTGATCCACAGGTATGTCCCTTCTCGGTCTCTCCGCTCTGCCCGTGACCACCTCCTGTCCATTGTCCGCACCCGTACGGCCAACTCGCGCTTGCAGGACTTCTCGCGGGCGGCTCCCTTACTATGGAATAGCCTGCCTACCGCCATCCGACTCTCCCCTAGTCTTGCATCTTTTAAGAAGTGCCTTAAAACCCATCTCTTTAGGAAAGCTTATGGCCTCCAAGACTAACCCCTACCTCACATACCCGTCTCTTGCCCTCTCCTAAAGGGCAGCCCACCTTATTTGATTGCACATTCCTGTCCTAATGTGTTTTACACCCCACCTCCTATAGAATGTAAGCTCGATTGAGCAGGGTCCTCTTCAACCTATTGTTCCTGTAAGTTTATTTGTAATTGTCCTATTTATAGTTAAATCCCCTTTCATAATATTGTAAAGTGCTACGGAATCTGTTGGCGCTATATAAATGGCAATAATAATAATAATAATAATAATAACTACTACTATATAGGAGGGGATTCTTTATCTTAAGGGTGCTGGATCTCTGTTGCATGTAACCTATGTTCCACCCTCCAGCCATGGGAGGAATACTAGTCGACTGTTAATTTAACCTTACCTCACTGTTTTTATACCTCTAAAACCCTAATTCTACATGCCCTTTTGTATGAGATGCGAAACTGCTCCTTATTGTCTTCTGCTATGTTTTATAACCTACTGGTTCATATGATTATTGTAGTCATGTGGAATGAGCAAAAATGAAGAATAAAAAAAATTAAAAAAATAAGGTTCCTGCTGATTTCACTGGGAGTATGATTGAGAGCTATACTTTCCTTGTCTGGAATACAATAATAAAGTTTAACCAAAACATGTAAAGCATACTGAGGGGCTTTTTTTCAACAACAATAACTGACAAGGCGTGAAGACCAAAAGGAGATCCAGCAGGTATTTTATCTCTAGATAATAGTGTTTCTCAATTACTACTAAAATCTTTATGCTTGGAGCCAAAATAAAATAAATAAATATATAAAACAGGAGCAAGGGGAAAAAATAGGATAATGACATAGAAATGTCATTAAATGGAAAGAACTATGTAACATAATATGACACCGGATTTATTTTTTAATAAATTACCTTCATTAAGGCCAAATGGAGAAAGGAATTTATAGAGTTATATAAAGAAATATTATTTTCTACTCAGCTTCTTGCCTCTTTGCTGGTCTAAAACCACTAATTCAGTGCCTGCAAATTTCAAGAAATGGGAATCTCCTTTGTGACATAATTACAAATGTCTGGATATGGGAGTATCTTAATTGGTACTGTTAATAGAATTTCCCACACTCAAAGATACAATGATTGAAGGCAAAACGTCTTGCCCACATACTTTAATCCACTACTGCATATTACAAAATACACTGTCTCAGTTCTATTGCATATTAACCCCTTAAGGATACATGACGGAAATATTCCGTCATGATTCCCTTTTATTCCAGAAGTTGTGTCCTTAAGGGGTTAAACAAAATTTAACCTGAATTTACTCTGAATATTCAATGTTCCCTAGTTTCTTAGAATCTCTCTGAATGATTTTGTATGCTTTGCTCTACTTACAAGTACCTACAACTGGCTTTGATAGCCATATATTCAGAGGGTACCGTGTCTGAAGAAGGCTTTGGACCAGTAAATAATATAGACTTTCACATATTCTGGCTTTTAATTGATGATCCTAACTTAGGAAGGGTCAGTATCTTGTAAGAATATTCTTACCAGGTTTCCATCCTGCATTGAATGTACCTATGTATCGTGTGGGTAACTTGGCGTGCAATGGCACAGTTTTATGTTCATTAATGAGAGGCATCGTATCAGTAATGAGTGCTCCATTTGCTTTATACTGAGGAGACGCCTGCTTTCTTCATACTCCTCAGTATTTAAATTAGAACTGGGAAACCTGAAGATCCACACCAATTGATAAAGCCCTTACTGGCGAAACGCGTCTTGGACCCACAGAAGGATTGAGAGAAGGACTCATTGCCTATTTATATTTGTATTTCTAAGCTGATTTTATTTACTATTTTGTTTTATTTGTAATAAACTATATTTCTTAATTTAAAGTCCCCTTTTTACCTTCATCTTGAACTTACCATTCCGATTCCAACAGGGAAGTGTCACCCTAGGAATTTGACACTAAGTGGGAATGTTTGGAGCCAGTTATCTAACAGGCTCCAAGTAAGGTGAGCAGGCAATTTTATACCAAATATATTTTGATTGTTGAAATAGCCACACCTAGATTGTTTCTTTTTCTGCTTTATCTCCATATTGCTGCTGGGAGAAAATATACAGAAGAAAGTTTTCTGGCGCCACCTAAAAGGCCCAGACTCTCCTCTTGTTTAGAGCCAATATCGAAAAAGGCTCTAAAAAATGTGAGTTTGTCTATATACTCACTTTAACATACATTTTTAAAGTAATATACAATATCACACTATTACATACTTTTTTGTTCTTTGCATGTGGAAAAATCCCCTATATGTACTGAGGGGTAAGTATAAATATATTTTAAGCGCTGCACTTTTGGACTCTGTGTGCTGAGTGGTGGGGTCTATCACCCAAACACAGAGTTAGCTTTCTGTTTATATTCTTTGTTTTAGTGGATCTTTTGGGATATCCATAAAGTGTGCAATAGCTGCTGGTATTACAATCAAAATTACTGTTATCACTGTTAAGCGCCTTATATACACTGTTCTATCTTTCATTCTTACACACAACTTTTTAATTCAGTATATTACCACTGGGGGACCACACAAACTGCCGCCATTTCACTAAAGGGGGCATGGTCACTATCAAGTGTCAGAAATTATTATTTGCCTTTGTGGTAAAAGTGGAAAATGCTGTAAATTATTTTTTTTTGGAGGGGGGTGAGCGGGGGTTGTAGTTATAGTAGAAATTGATGTGTGATAAAACTTGATATTAATCTGTAATCTAACTTTATTTTAGTTGTGCAGGATTTTCAAGAAACTGTAGCTGAGAGGAAGAATGGTTTATGGACAACATAAAAACACTAAAACTCTTGAGAGATGCCACGTATTGATCAGAGCTCAAAATGTTCATTTACAAGTAGCCCTGGCTAGTAAAATCTAATCCTGGTGAGTAGCAATTTACTCCTGGTGTGTATACTATGGCTTGCAGTGTTGCACATAAAACAAAGAAGAGAAGTAAAATAAACAAATGGGTTCTGGGTTTGTTACATGTTATTTTATTCATTTATTTTTAAGGATTGGACACTCAAATACATTTGCTTATCCTTGATTTAAAGTAAATAATTTAAATAAACTATTAAAGACAATGGCAGCATGTTGCTTTAACTAATAACATTCTGTGAATGAATGCAATAATTATTTTGATCAACATTTTAATTGTGTGCAGCCAAAATATAATATTGTCTTGAGTACTAGCATCCAAAGAGTCAAGGACACCCTTCTACTAGCACAGCCATGTCATTCTGTTGTTTATTCAGTACCTCTAGAAAACCTGACATGCTCTTTGAACTTGAACTACTGGGTTCTTAGGGAACACTGGTCCAAACACATTCTATTTTGGGAGTTGGTAGCTGAAAAATAGCCTTTGTGTGAACTACAGAACATGCTGATTTCTCAGGTATCCTATGAATCAAAGGCACATTCTACAATGGCTATTGTCTGAGAGACTCAATACTGATTAAATAGTAATTGAGAGGAAAATAAAACAAATTGCCTGGGTTTGGGGTTTTGTTGTTTTTTGTGGTCTCATGATGAGGACAGTGCTGACACTGGCCATCTGATATCCATTATGTAAATTAACATTGTTATGCAAATCAATCTAGTTACCAGCTACTATAAATTAGGAAGAAATTGTTCAGTTTGCATCAGTTGATCAACATACTCACGATGGGAAAGGTAATATACACAAAGTTATCTTATATGTATAGTTGATAATGCATAGTGAGATAAGCTTTCGTGTAGCCTAATGGAAATTAGTTGAAGCAACCTAGGGGAAATCAATGAGTCTTATTAAAGGGACCACCATCTCAAATTATGATAATTAAAATGGGTCATTTTGAAAGGTATTTTACAAAATATCTCAGCAATATATCACACATGTAGGTATTTATTATTAATTCAAAGCAGCTGCATTATGGAATGCCAGCAGATCAAATATGTCCTTTCATGTTATCATGGGACATTTATGATGAACAATGTGCAGTTGGCCTTTGAATGTTTAAGTAAAGCTTATAGACCAGCCACTAAGGTAGGTTTTTCAAATAAAACTACTAGACATGAACAAAACTTATTAACAAATATTAATCTCACAGATAATTAAATTAAAACAAGGAGATTGGGAACATACAAGGGCAAACAGTTTTTATATTGCTTTAGACTACCAGCTTGTGCTCGCACAAGTTCACTGTTGATTTAAAGCATTGTGTCCGTCTACATGACAGTAAACTAGAACAATTCCAAATATCACTATATTTCCAGATCATCTTTTTTGAGGACAGGAACTTTCAGGGTCGCTCCTATGAGGGCAGCGCTGACTGTTCAGAGTTAAACTCATTCTTCAGCCGCTGCAACTCCATCCGAGTGGAGAATGGAAACTGGATGATATATGAGCGCCCCAATTACACTGGACACCAGTATTTTGTGAAACAGGGAGAATATCCAGACTGCCAGCACTGGTCTGGACTGAGTGACTCAATCAGGTCCTGCCGTCTGATTCCACAGGTAAAACTACAATTTTAAGTTTTGCTATTACTTTATACTATGATTAATACATCAGTCTCACATGACTCAGATTTAGCATTATTGCGCTTAAGACCACTTTACTGCATGGTTATCTTATATGCCTTAACCAGAGCCTTTGGAAATCTTACCTGATATTTATATGTTTTGAGAAACAGGAAAAAAAAGTTACTTTTCAGGAATTCATTTTAATAGTTCTTCCTTTGGTAGTAAGGGATGTAATTTATAAACACCATGAGAAGCAATTTGACAAGTGTAGACCAAAACAGGGGATACAGAAAAAAATACAGACGACCTGAAGTTTTTTCCTGTTCAATTCTTTTGTTTGTTTTTTTTAATAATTTGCTGGCAAACATCTCCAAAATGGGTATGCATAGTTTCATTATTGTAGTCTGTATTTTAGAAGTCAATGGTCAACATACTCCAATTCACTGATTAGAGAATAAACGAACAGAGCTATTTATTAAAGTGAGAATTCAAAGTGAATTTCAAATTTAGGTCTAGAACTGAAAGCAAGCCTGACTTGGAGAATTTTTCCAGTTTGGCTATTTTAAACTTAAAATTTGAAATTCTCTTTGAATTCTTACTTTATTGTATAACCCTGTAAATGTAAAAAGCATAGACATCCTCGGGGATGTGTGTTAACCCCACTTAATTTAAACTGCAACTAGTTAGCATTGTTATCTCAAATAGCTAGTTATTTTTGGGTAAGTGAAAACCTTTGTAAACTGAAACTTGGCACCTGTCATCAAGCCTTGCTTTGCAAGAATTTTAAAAATAATATATCTATTTCTCACACAATAAATGCTACTGCAATTCAGGAAGCAGATTCAAGTTGATCAGACACTAGTCTAGTATCAGCTATAAGTATGTGGACTCAAAAGATTCACTGGACCTAGCCTAACACATTCAGTTTTCAAGTAGAACCACGAATGTTCCTATGAAAGCTTTCCAGTGAATAATTCGACAAAACCAATATTTCCACCATACTCACAAAGGACAAAACTTATTTTCAAATAGTTTTTTTTGATAAATGTTTCAAAATATTATATAAATAACAAGAAACTTAAACATGATTAAAACATAAAAGGGGGGATAATAACATTAAAGCTATTAAAAAAGGAAAAGAAATAAAAAAGAAAAGAAAAGATTGGGGGCATTTTCTTAAATAAACATACAATTAGTTTCTTGAATAAAAAGTAGAACATAATAAATGTATACATATTAATCTGTAATAAGGTTCATGGCTGTTAGTCTGTATACATAAAAAAAAATCTATAGTATATATGGAACCTGATTTGAGGAAGGATAAAATATGAGCTCCATTTGCTAAACAGTGAATTGACGCTATGTGGGGAAATCTCGGAATTGGAAATTTTTACCAAGTCATCTACCTTATGCTAAATTTGGCAGTTCAGTTTAGTAAACTACAATTTAATGTTAATTAAATAAACCCCACATGGTTTTTGTTCAACCCTATGTATGCAAGAAGATTGTTTACGCTCTGCTTAAACACTTCACTTGTTTTATTCACGAATATATTATTTTGTTACTTATCATTATTCCCTTTTTTTGCTTTTGTTTGAGTTTATTTTTTTTTTTTTACAGACCTCAAGTAATGTTTTAGTTTTTTTTAAACTATTGGATAAGCTAAGGTCATTTGTAATAAAGTTAATGTAAAACATGAGTATTTCTCCTTTCTATAATATAAAAAGTCCTCCTGAAATAATTCTGGTGCACAATACTACAATTGTAGCAATACAATGTTTCAGCTCCTTGCTCCAAACATATAATTGCACCCTCACATTACTTTTTTGAGAGCTGCATAAGACCTGTTTTGGATCTCACCAGTTGAATGCTTAGCAGATTCTTGCTATTTGTAAGATGTCATATGTTTACCGTACAGCACCGTGGTTCTTATAGAATCAGGATCTACGAGAAGGAGGACTTCCGAGGTCAAATGATGGAGTTCACTGAAGATTGTCCCCATGTAAATGAGGAATTCAATTATCATGACATCCACTCTTGCAATGTGCTTGAAGGAAACTGGATCTTCTATGAACAGCCCAACTACAGAGGACGTCAGTATCTTCTGAAAACTGGAGAATACAGGCGTTTCACTGACTGGGGTGCCATGAATGCCAGAGTTGGATCCTTTAGACGCATTGCTGATTCATACTAAAAAAGAAAAAAAGATGAGATTTTTCCACGTGCTTAAACTCATTGCTATTTACCTAATAAATTCATTTTCCTTCAAGTTGAGTATTATCTCAGTATCAAATAATTTCTATAAGGCCATGATTCACACCAGGGGTGAATCCACCTCACTGACAGCAAAATATTATGTGACAAGGTGAGTGTGACATTGTATTTGTAGATGAGTGTGTTGGGATTGGGGTTTAATGTGATAGCTTGAGTGTGGCAGGGTGAAGGAGGGCAAGTGTGCCAGAGTGATAGAAGATGGGTGTGACAGGGTTGGAGGGTGATTGTGACAGAAGGTGAGTGTAACAGGCTCATGGGGGTTAATGTAATAGGATGAGTGTGGCAGAGCAATGGGCGGTGAGTGGTTGGTGGGGGTGAGTGTGACAGGAGTAGGAGGGGTTAATATGAGTGAAGCAGGGTGACGGAAGGTGACAGTGTGTGCGAGGGTAAAAGTGTGTAAGAGGGGTGACATTTTGGGGGATGACAGCAGTGTATGGGTGGGGTCACTGCGTGGGACAGTGACATTGTATTGGGGTAAAAGTGTGCGGGAGGGTGACTGTGTGTAGAGGGTGACAGTGTGTATGGGGTGACAGTATGTGGGGAGGTGACAGTGGGTAGGGAAATGATAGTGTGTGGGAGGGTAACAGTATGTGGGGATGACAAGGTCTGTGAGGGTGACAGTGTGTGGGTTGATGACAGTGTGTGGGCTCTGCGAGTTTGTGGGGATGTGACAGTGAGCGAGGGTGACAGTGGGTGAGAAAGTGACAGTGTGTGGGGGTGACAGTGTGTGGGAGGTGACAGTGTATGTAAGGGTGACAGTGTATGGGGGTTAACAGTATGTGGTGGGTGACAGTATGTGGGGGGTAACAGTGTGAGGGGGAGTGACGGTATCTGAGAGGGTGATAGTGTGTGCCGGTGACAGTATGTAGATGGTGACAGTGTGTAGGATAGTGACAGTGTGGGGGGGGGTGAAAGTGTGTGACAGTGTGTAGGGGTGACAATGCTTTGGGGGGGTGACAATGTGTGTTACGGAGTAATAGTGTGAGAGAGGGAGACAGTGTGTGGGGGGGATAGTGTGTGGGGGAGGGTAACAGGGTGAGAGTGTATGGGGAGGTGTATGTGTTTTAGTAACAGGCATTTCCACACTGAAAAACATTTTTTTAAGGCATTAATCTATTCCCTAGTGGCCCAGAAGTCACCTTCCTTGGCAGGGATGTATTTACCATAAGGTATTTGCCTAGGGCGGCACTTTCAGGGGGGGCACCAAAAAATGCCATACCTAGCTCCCAGACAAATGCGTTGTTTGCCTTGTGTTCTGGGGCTGTCCACCTTACTGTGAGTGAGTGAGTGAGTGAGTGAGTGTAGCCGTCAGTGTGTGTCTGTGAGTGAGAATGGGTGTGCCTATGAGTGTGTATCAGTGTGTGTATGTCATTTTAGGTGTATCTGAGAGTGGTTGCCTGTCAGTGAGTAGGTGTGTCAGTGTGTGTCTGTCAGTGAAAGTGTGTGTGTTGTTTAAACAGTGTGTGCCAATGACTGTATGTGTGTGCCAATGACTGTGTATCTGTCAGTGAGTGTATATCAGTGCATGTATCAATGAGTGCATGTGTCTGTCAGTCAAAAAAATGGCCTTGACACGAATTGGGGGGGCAAATTTAGATTTTGAGGGTGCCCGAATTTAGTTGTGCCTAGGGCAGCACAAATCCAATATACACCACTGTTCCCTGGTGGTCCAGTGGGCTAGCTACCCGATCTACAGCTCCGCCAGGTGCAGAGTTGCAGTCCATGTGGTAGGTGTCTTGCGAGCTCCGGCAATTGAAGTCTGGAGCAGTGATGCAGACCGGAGGCACTGGGCTGTCTCTCCCCTGAGCAGAACTGCAATGTTTTACATTTCAGGGCTCAATGTACAGGGACACTGCACCGAGACTAAATTGAGATTAAATGGTTTGGGTGCCTATAGTGTCCCTTTAACTGTCTTGAGAGTTTGCAAGTTTATTAAATGCACTTGTGATCTTGTACCAAAACAGTTTGCTCTATGAAGCATGCTGTGCAGAAATAATCCGGGCTACGACACTGGGATTTATTCACTAAATAATTAGCTGTAGTCAACTGAAATGCCAAAATAGCTTATTTAGAAAGACTCAGATGTTATTTATTTATTTATTTATAAAATATTTTACCAGGAAAGATACATTGAGATTTCTCTCGTTTTCAAGTATGTCCTGGGTCCACAAATCATTGCATTGTTACATTAGGTACAACAAAATACAAAAACAATATTAATACACAATATATACAAAATTTAACATAGAAGAGGCAGGAAATATATAATCAACCATGACACGTGCATTCTGTTTTAAGGTATGTAGAGAGGGATCTCTTAAATGACTTTAGGCTTAGGGAAGATTTTAAATTGGGCGGGAGGTCGTTCCACAATTGCGGTGCTCTATAGGAGAAGGAGGATCGGGATAGTTACATGGCTGAAAAGAGACTGGTGTCCATCAAGTTCAGCCTTTCTCACATATGTTTTTGCTGTTGATCGAAAAGAAGGCAAAAAAAACCCAGTCTAAAGTGCTTCAAATTTTGCAACAAACTAGAAAAAACATTTCCTTCTTGACCCCAAAATGGCAGTCAGATGTCTCCTTGGATACAGAAATTATAAACTAATTAGAAACTAATTAGAAATTATATCCCTGAATATTTTGTTTTGCA
Organism: Pelobates cultripes; assembly: GCA_933207985.1. Classification (NCBI taxonomy): domain Eukaryota; kingdom Metazoa; phylum Chordata; class Amphibia; order Anura; family Pelobatidae; genus Pelobates; species Pelobates cultripes. Next base: position 70,995,029 of record OW240918.1, on the reverse strand, counting down.
AGTATTTATCCAATTGCTGTTTAAACATCTGTAAAGACTCTGATATAACCACCTCTTCAGGCGGAAAATTCCACATTACATTCATAGTTACATACGCTAAAAAGAGGCATGTGTCCATCAAGTTCAGCCTTCCTCACATCTGTTTTTTGCTGTTGATCCAAAAGAAGGCAAAGACCCCAGTTTGAAACACTTACAATTTTGCAACAAACTAGGAAAAAATTTCCTTCATGACCCCAGCATTGCAGTCAGATTTATCCTTGGATCAAGAAGCTATTCTTCCATCCTAAATGCGTTACCTCATGTCCTATGTATAGTCCTGTTCATGAATAGATTTACAGACAATGGTTTGTACTGGCCCCTAATATATTTGTATAATGTTATCACATCCCTTCTGAGGCCCCGTTTTTCCAAACTAAAGAGATTTACATTTTTTAACCTTTCTTCATAACTAAAATGCTCCATTCCTTTTATCAATTTTGTAGCCTATGTCTGCACTTTTTCCAGTGCCAGTTCAGCTTGGATATTTTAGCTTGAATTTTACAATTTGGCTTTCAGTACAACACAATTTGCCATTTTGTGAATAAACTCTTCGGTTTTCCTATGTTGAAGGCTACTGGTGCTATGAATAATCACAAATCTACTCTACCTATGCTGAATTAAATCTTTCCAAGCTGATCTCAAAATACATACTCCAGAACAAACTGACCAGCAATCCTACTCCATTAAAAAGATAAATTAAATTATTTGCTTTATACTTTCCCCCAGCAAAATTTTCACATAATAAATGGCTGCATGTGGAATAAACCTTCTGTTTGATGGTCCAGGCTGGATTATGTACTGTGAAGTCACATAGGATTATGTAATTTATGCAATGTGAATAATGCCAAATAGAATTAATGATTAATGTCAACAGGATTAAATAAATATGGCTATGGTGATTGGACTGTTCTTCTAATATAATACATTATAATATAATATACTTTAATATTTATGTATGCCTAATACAGAAATCACATTTGCATATATAAAACGTTACGAGATTTGCAAACCTCATAATGGAATTTAATAAATAAGCTTTAATCACTGCTGGGCTATTTTAGTATAGATTTACAACAATTCCCATATTAGGGAATAATCCTGCCCATCTTCTAGTCTTTGTTGCCCAAGAGTCAAACTCGAGCCTTTAGCCTTTAGGAGCCCTGTGCAAAAAATCTTCACATCACCCCTCCATGGGCATATATAGTGTGTGTGTATAGGGGGGTAGTGTTAGTATTCATTAAATTAATAATTATTGATAAAACAAATATTAATTCCCCCTTCCCTGTTGCTTCCTTGCAGGGAGGGAGGCATGTTGGTCTCTGGTGTGTCCAGTGTGCTGGGAATCTGGTCTGCGCCTCTGCCTCCATGTGTGATATTTGCAGCACTGTTCACTGTGTGAACCTGGCAGGGGGTTCGGGCCGCATTTAGCTCTGCCCCTACTGCACATTTAGCTCTGCCCGACACCTCCCCCTTACTTGTGACCAGCTTTTGAAACGTGCCACTGCACCGCCAGTCTCTGCGTGTGCGTACTATTTTGCCCACATTGAGTCCCTGTTGCTAATGGCGCTCTGTGCACTCCTAAGGCTGTACAGTGGGACATCGGTTTACAAATTCAATGCGTTCTCCGGGACGTTTCTTATTGCGAAAATTTTGTAAACCGAAACACGGTTTCCCATAGGAATGCATTGAAAAGCAATTAATGCGTTCTGGAGGTCAGAAAAAAGTCAAAATGAGCTGGCATGGAAACCAACCCACAATGCAAAACACACAATAAAAGGAATGCAAACGATGAAGCTCAGCTCCATACCTTTCCACAGCTTGAGAAATGCACCAAAAAGTCCCAAAACAACTGCAAATTATTTCCAGAATGGCAAATAAAATATATCCAACAAGGTTTGTACAATGAACAGAATACAAAACAAACCTCATTATTTTAAGCAGACATGCAACAGCATAGAGTCCATATTTGAGTTCCATTACCCGATCAAAGTAATCCAGGCACTCAAGGTCTTTATACATCAGCAGGTTTATTGGAAACACATGACCGATAAAGCAACATTTCGATCCTTTCAGGGATCTTTATCAAGCTTTATCAATCTGAAGGGATCGAAACGTTGCTTTATCTGTCATGTTTTTCAAATAAATCTGCTGATGTTTGAAGACCTTGAGTGCCTGGACTACTTTGCTGTTACTGTATTTTGATGCATGTCAGCATCAAGTAGTTATTTTGTTTTTGAAGTTCTATGAGGGTACTTCTTCATGTTGACAAAATATCTTTTGGTATTATATTATTCTACACAATTTACTGACGCAATGCTTTATAGAACTGTTTTTAAAAAAAACGAGTGACAGTATGCAATGGAGACTGTGCAGTACCGATTCCCCTTGATCCATTGTTTGTTCACATTTCTTAGCCTTGGACAAAACTAAGGTCCAGAACTGTCCCTGTGCTCACTGTCTTCACTTTTTTACAAACAATACAAAAAGGCAATAGCTATGAGTAAAAAAGACACTAGTAACATAATAATTTAGATTTATTTTTTTAAGAAAGGAAAAAAAATGGCTGCTACCACTTCAAGTGGTTCTTCCCAAAACCCATCACTTAATAACTGCTGTGAAGATAAAAACATGTAGTGATTAGTGAAACAAAATCCAAATGTCACAAAACACTATTGTGGAGCGCTTGGTGGGTGTAATTAAGCGTAATTCTCAGACTATAGTTATTGATAGATGAAACAATATCTAAATAAAATCTAAAAATAAATACAAATAGCACAACAATGTGCAATAAGTAATATGGTGAATTAAACAACTGTGCAAATAAATAGAGCCTTTGAGGTTCGTCTTCACGTCCAGCAACAGAGTTCATGGTAAATTGTTTCATAAAGTAGGAAGACATGACAAGTGTTGCTGACAATTTTTTTATTTTGGAGCAGTTTATTAACTCTGTTGGAATTTTTTATCTTTTTTTCCACACTAAACTTTATTTTTTAATATACACTGAGATTTTTGTTAGTGACCCAAGAGCCTTATAACAATTATCAAAACTTTTACCAACAGAAAAGCTCTGTCTGACGGTCTCCTGAAATGGAAATGTCTGTTAAAAAAAAATGGCAGAAATTATTATACATCAAACCATCATTTTTTAGTTCACTTAAAAAAATACAAACAAAATAGTGGTGGAATTCAAACATGAATTTGAAGAACACTTGTGTAAGAAGCCATTTGTATCATCAGTGACTCCAGCAGTGATAATAAGGAATATATCTGGGTTGTGCAAGATTCCAATGCGTACTAGATGTGCAAAGTAAATTGAAAATCTGTATAAATGGGAAAATTATTTTCCAGATGATGATGATGATGACAAGAAAGCACTACAAAAGGAAGAGATGCCAAATTAGCAAGAGTAAAAAAAAACTATTGCATCTTAGACCCTAGTAATGCTAATGCAACATGTCTATAAAACTTTCAAGAACATTGGTTTAAAAGCTATCCATCTCTGCAATACAATTCTGCATTTAAAGGAGTGTTATGGTTCTATTGTGCTAAAACTGCAATCATGAATCTGACTCATCTGGAGCATTTGAGTGTATAGGTTTGAAAAGTCAGGGGAAAGCTATTAAAATGATAAGAACCATAAGAGTAATTTTACCTATTCTTATTACGTTATTTGAAACAGCTGCTGTATCATAGAGATCCATAGGCAAATTACACTCAACTTTTATAGCAAGTTCAAGAGCTGGAGAATGATGCATGGTTAAGTTTTATCAATATAATCCAGACAATAGCACTGTCGGAAAAACAAGGAATCCCACTTTGTGCACATTAATAAAAGGATGACAATTTTAAGCAATTTGCGCGTGTGTAGATGACAAGCCTTAAGTGGATTACAAACAATAAATGGATTCAAGCATTCACTATGAGTTTGTACTGTTATTGTTTCATACCATACTGCATCATATTAGGAAGCAAATTAATTGTGCTTTTTCATTTATTGTTGATGGTACACAGGATATACCTACGAATAAGAATAAGAGAGATTTTGTGCCCACTATGTTCATCAACTTCTATTTGGCAAATTCATAAGCTTATATCAATGAAAGTGGATCTGTAATTGCATAGATTTGTTAAAGGGACACTCCATTGCCCAAAACGTAAAAATAAATAAATAACTTTTTAGTAGATTAGTTTAGATAAAAACTTGGACTTCTCACACAGCGTGACAATTTTACCTTCTAAGCTGATATCCTCCAAACTATATCTTAAATTGGAACTTGGATTGGCTTATTTGTGGTACCCTAGCATACATTTCTTTAGCAGCATATCCACTAAGCGCTGACACTTCAGTTTGTATATTGTATGTATGTAAAACATGTGAAGGTTTTTTTTAATGTTTTTTAGCTGCTAACATTTGTATAGTTTTATTGTGTATTACTGTTTATATTTCCCTCTCTTATAGTTTTTATTTTGTGTGATCATTTATAAAAATGTCAACTATTTGTAATTCTACTATCTGTATTCTCCAACTTGGAAGTTGTAATTCATATTACCAGACTGTTAATTGCGTAATTGTAAAATTTTTATATATTTATAGCATTTTCCTTTAATTGGAACATCATTTGGGTATCCTAGAACACCCTTAACAAAGGTTATTGGGTGATGGCAGTATGGTTAATCTGGGGTTGTGAAGGAAGGATTTGGGGATTAATTTGAAGTTATTTTATGTCCTTGCAGAGGTACAGTGATAAGGTAGGTTGGGTGCTATTAACCCCTTCATGCCCACACTCTCTCCATTATCAAGGCTTGGAAGATAGGTCTCACTATGACAATGACCAATACAATATTAATATTAATGCTTTATGTTGCACTGTGTGTGTAGATTTTTAGAGTAGTCAGTACTTATAGTCCTAGTGATTCTATCATGCGAAAAGAGAATACTTCCTCAGTCTTTTGTCACAAGCACAAAGTGGATACATATATTTTATTATCATCTTTCAAACTCTGTGAAAAGCCTTAAATATAACTATGGGCAAGACTCTAGCTCAGGGGGTGCCCGAAAGGTAGATACCCAGATGTTTTAAATGACCGTTTCCATGAGGCTTTGTCATTCTAAAAGCATTCTAAAGTAATGAATAGCATCATGGGAGTTGTAGTTCTACAATATCTGGGGATCTACCATTTGGACACCCCTGCTCTAGCTGGTCTTGAAGTAGTCTGCCTGCTGTAGTACTCGCAAGCACCTTAACAGTGTTTTGTTCCTTTTATTATTTAGTTATTTCATAGTTTTTTTATGAATCATCTACAGAATGGAATAAAATAACTAGGTGTCACTCCTTGTATATAGTCTATTTATTGTGTATTAAAAGATCTCTCATTAAAGCCAGCCCTAGTCAGTTTTACCTTTGAGTAAGATTGGGTTAAATTTAAATAATCAGGAAACCAGAACATTTCCCAGTGTGTTGTTGTAGTTTGAGCTCCATTGCCACTGGGTTGCCGTCAGTAAAGCCTCCCTTCTATTAGAAAACTGCTTTATGGCAAGCAGAATGGACGGAAAAGGACCACACATCAGGAGGTTGGAGGCAGGGAAATCACAAGGGAGCAGCATCTTCCTCATGGTACAACTTATTGAAAGCTGTCAGGGTATGTCATAAACCAGTGACCTAAACACTCTTGCATATCCAGTTGGAGTAAGAATGATAGAACCCGGCCGCATAGATTGTTGTGTTATACAAACAAAGTGGATGACTAGACCAATGAGAGTAACTATTAATTAGGAATGGAAGAGTTTAAATGTGTGAGTGCATATGTAATAGAGCACTTGTCAGGGTGCAGTGTGTTTTTTGTTGACATATCAATGTTTTCATGGCAGGATAAAACAGAACTCTAGAGGCCGTCTTTCTAACAACCACTAGAAGCACTATAATAATAGAATCAGACTCAATATTTCAATCTCTGCCTCTCATATACAGCATTTGATTGGATAAGCACAGTGTTTTGTCATGAGAAGCATTGAATTGGATAAGAACATGGATGATATCAGCAGGCTTACTGACAAAGAAAGCACCACATCTGGCGGCTGCAGGAGCAGTATCTTAAGAATATTTAACTTAACTTTTATAACATCAAAGGAGGGTGGACAGGGGTCACACTAATCTTTGGGCAGCTTTGGTCTCATAAAAAAATATTACTTTTAGGTTTCCTTTAAGTGGTAGTATTAACTTCCCACTCCCAATCAAACCCCAAACGCACAGATAGTTACATCTGCATGCTCCCTTTCTGATATTACTCTAAACTTTCCTCTGTCAGAGAGAGTGAGTGTTTAATTAAAAATCTAATATTTACTAGGCGGCTGGGTCGGACGTCAGGACGTGACGTTGCGTACATCTTAAGAAGGGGTACAAGTTGGCATTTTCGGAATATGAGATGAGATGTGAAATCTTCCCTGCCCAAACTGTTAAGTTTCCGATATATTGCTGATTAAACTTATAAACATCTATACAGCGTTATCCCTGTGCTGCTACGAGCAAATGGTGCATATCCTAACCTGGCAAGGTATAGAGGACTCATGGATACAAATCGTTCCTTCGTGACATACAAAACATAGCTGAAAGCACTTAAGTCTAACCACGCCATCTGCTGAGGTGACGCCACAAACAGATCCAGCTGTCTGCATAAGGAAAAAACAAAAAACAAAAGAGAAACGCAAGACTCAACTCTAATCGAACTACAGAAAACAGATGAGATCAGTTTTCTTTTGCTTTATTATATTTGCTGTGCTAAATATTTATCAAGCTTTCCAGTACCTACTACAGGCTCTTTCGTTCCCGTGAGTGCCAATATAGTGTTTTAACTAAACTACACAATTGAACCCACGGTTGCAAACCATCCCTTTGAAATACAGAGTCATATAGCTGTAACCTCAAAACATTCATTACTATATTCTATACCAGTTGGGGTGAATTTAAGATATATCCCACCGCTCGATAATAGAATTAAAAAAAAGTAAAAAACAAAGCAAAGAAAGATAAGGGAAAGATAAAAAGAGAAAGAAAAAGGTGAAAAGAATAAAGGGAAGGAAAAGAAGAAGGAGAGGAAAAAAGGAGGAAAGTAAAAAAGAAATAAAAACAGCAATGGAAAAAAAAAAACATAAAATGTAAAACAACTTGAAAGCAAATTTAATCTAACCTTGAATCACAGAATATAGATGGACTTTTCTATTAAGTACTCTTTGCTGTTAAATATTATCTTATAGGAGTTTATTACTTTAATTAATCAGCACAATAAGAAAAGAAAAAAAAGATTGAAAACATTTTAAAAAAAGAAAACTTAAAAGGTGATAAAGAAATAAAGTGAAAGGAAAACGGGCAAAGAGGAGCAAAAAAGGAAAGGAAAAGGGAAAAAGGAAAGAAAAAAACTCAGCACGTTATTGATATAAACTACAAACTCAAAATTGATCATTAAAATGGCTACTATAAAAGCATCTCAAGAACTAAAATTAACATAAAAAAGATAAAAGAGACACCAAACAAGATAAAAATCTCTCCACTTCTTTTTTGCCTCACTCCAAAGAAATAACAGACCATACATCTAGAGACTCACTGTCCAATTGAGATCTTTCCATAATGGAAATGAGCAAAGGAAACAAATAAGTAACAGTAAAAGTCCTGAATTCAAGCCTACAAACTATGCTGGAAGAATTTTAAAGATAAATTTTATTAAATTCAACAGAAATCAAACAAGAAATAAAAAGTGATATTGCTAAATTGACCAACAAATTCCAATTTTTAGAAGACCAAATGGGAAATACGGACTTTCAAATAAAAACATTAAACGCAGATGTAACACAAATGACTATGAAAATCAACTACCTCAAAAATAAAATTGATGATCTTGAAGACCCTTCCTGAAGAAAAAATTTAAGACTTCGGAATTTTAAAGATACAGACAGGCAAGAAGACCTGAGCCAAATACTACATGACTATTTTATAGAACTGGGTCTTATCTTTATTGAATACGATGAAATATTCGATAGGTGCCATAGGCTGAATAAACCATCTAATGTAGTTTCTGAGGCACCTAGAGACATAATAGTGTGTTTTCATTCTTATGAATTTAAAGAAAAAGTTCTAAAAGCGAATCGAGGGAAAGTTATAAAAGAAGGAATATATTCCAACGTAATTGCCCTCCCTGATCTATCCTATAACACGAGAAATAAAAGGAAACAGTTTGCATCAGAAATCAGTATCCTTAACAAGCATAACATAAGATACAGATGGAGCTTTCCGGCCAAAATGATGATCTCAATTGACGGTATAGTTGAGCACTAAATTGAGTGCGTCTTAAAGCAGAAAAGGAGGGGAAAGGTGAAATCTGAGAGAAAATAAGAGAAAATCAAGAAGGAAACAAAACAAAGGACCGGGGAAGGAATACAAGAGAAGAAAAAGAAAGGAAAAAAGGGGAAAAAACATAAGAAAGGAAGAAAGAAAATGTAGATAAGGGAGAGAAGAATGAGCTCAAGAAAGAAGAGTTGAAGGAAGTGAGAGGAGAGGAAGATCAAACAAGTTAAACCATAAGGAAATTCACTATAGAACCATAAGCCCAAAGGAAAATCAGAGATGGGAAAAACAGGAAAATGAGAAAGAACATTCCAGCTGAATAGAGAGAAGGGTAGTGAATGAGAGAAAGGAAAAAAACTGGAAGTCAACATAATAAAAAAAAATAGAAGATGGAGTGTAAAAACACGTTACCATGAACAAATATATTTTAAACACAAAATTTGAATTTTCAGACTCACAAACTAATACACTCTATATTTTAGGATAATTTTATAAACTTCATATTAATGTTATAATTTTATTTTTAAATTCACCTATAATATCACTGTAAATGTTAAACAGTAATGTTTAGAATTGAATATGGGATTAGTTAATTAATACACTGAGCCAAATCACTTGAACGTGGAAATTTAAGTAAGGGAAAGAGACGAAGGGAAGGGAAAGGGGAAAAGGAAAGAATAGGAAAAAACAGGAAATGAAAATGGTAGGGAAAAGTGTTAACGGGTCACATACTAGAAGTAGTGAGAGTGGGTGTAACAATAAGGGTGAAGTGTAACGGAGAAATGGGTTGCAAAGATAAATATGTTACTATCTACAGTAACACTGTAATGGAAGATAATCACTGGTATTTAAGAATACAATAGTCACAATGAAAAAAATCGTAGAAAGTACACGAACCACTGGTTGGATCTGTTATGTTGGCCCATTATAGGCTGTTGGATATACTGACTTATCCAGATGTATATGGGGTTTTTTTTGTCCTTCTCTCTCCCCCTCCCTAATAAATTTCGGGTATTATTGATCTCCCGACTTAACCCCCTCCATCTGTGAAAATTTCACAGGTATTCCTAAATCTTCTATTTTTTCGGATGATTTGGGAAGCTAAGGTTTTAGGAACTTGGATAGTTTTAATGTTTAATGTAGGGGAAATACATATTTTTCACCCTGTTATGTCCAAGTCTGTCAATTATGGATTAAGTATTGGTATGATCAGCTCAAGTTCCTTTATAATAAATGGTTTAAATGAGAGATATAAAGAGGGAATTAGCCCTCATCATTCTATAAGGAAATGCTGAAATGTATGTCTGTTAGGGTACAAGGTTTGAATTTATGTTGGAAAAAAGAGATATTCTATGATATTTTAGTAAACAATGGAATCCAAATAGGTTTTATCCAGCTTAAATGTATTTGCTATAAATGGTTTAGAGGGGTATACAAGGTTGGAATATGTCTATACTCATTTATAAAAGTATGCTGAGACTTATGTCTGTAAATGTGCAAGGTTTGAATTCACGCTGGAAAAAACTGATATTTTACAATACATTAATAAATAATGGGGTTCAAATTGGTTTTATCCTAGAAACTCACTGGATGTCTTCAGATATTCAAAAATGGGGGGAAGATATTGTTTCAGGACTGCGACCAATCAGGCAGATATTTAAAGGAACACTCCAGGCACTCAGACCACTTCTGCCCATTGGAGTGGTCTGGTGCCAACTCCGACTACTCTTAACCCTGCAAGTGTAATTATTGCAGTTTTTTATAAACTGCAATAATTACCTTGCAGGGTTAATATCAATAAATGACTTTATAAATGATATTATTTATTGCTGTTAAATATTTTATATGAACTGTGTGGAAATTGACTTTAACTTCTAATCAATATTGAAAGTTATTTATGATTGATGTTTATTTTATTTTTATCTTTGAAAACGCTTGTATTTACGTTTCAAATTGTTATAATTTCGTTTTTTGGGGTTTTTTTTTTACAACTCTTTATACCTTTTCTTATGTGGATCCGAGAACTTCCTGTTTCACGATCGTGGAATGCATATTTGCGTTCCACGGGATACCGGAAGTAACTCCGAGAAAGGTCGAATTGCAAAAGAGGCTTGGAACTCACAAATTCATCCCAGGTGTTATACCTGGATAGGATTGGCCATGCAGAAGGCAGGAACTTATGGTTTTTGAATTTAAAAGACGGACATAGGAGACTGCAATACATACCTTCACTTTCCCCTGAGGAAGTCCAGTTTTGGACGAAACGCGTAGGGCGGAGGGACCACGACAGCACTTTGATATTTATATCTTATCTATTTTTATTGTTATATTTTCAACGTCTATAGGTTGTTATATTTAGTTTTTATGTTACTACTTGCTATGGGAAGAAGGACGCCGGCACTGTGATTCCGTGAGTATTGTGACAAGCTGGATTTCAACTTTTTTCGTGTGAGTGCAATTCAATAAATACATTACTTTTTATCATATTGGTGCACTATGGTTTGTGTGTCTCTCCCTTCTTAAGGTGAAATAGAAGACTTCAGCTGTCTGTCAAGTCCAAAGATCGTTACGTGCCTATACTGCTCTTTCATCTTGTGAGTGCAATTTCAATCAGCACATTATTTGGTGTTTGAATTTACTACACTATACTTTCCATGTTCATTCCTTTTTGTAGATTGTATTTTCTTTAAGTTACTGAAGGGGTTTTTACCCCTTCAGCAACTGAGGATTGGGGGGTGGGAGGGAGAGGGGACCTGCAGTGCCAGGAAAACGGAAATCATTGTATAACGTCTGGGGCTCAAGGCCCTATACATCCCCGCAATTAGTTCCCCAGTGGTGCTTGGTTTAGTACGGTGAATTCAAACTTCGTGCCTAAACCAAGCAACAGCCAATTTGGAGAAAGGGCGCAAACCAAATCACGCCAATCAGCACTCGGGGAGAGGAGACATTATGCCAGCCAATCATGGAAAAGGGCACAAAACACCAGCGCACCAATCGGTGCTCAGGGAGGAGAGGGGTTTCGCCGCCCAATCAGGAGAAAGATGCGAACCCCGTTTGAATGGGCGCTCCTTCTCCCATTAGTCGGCATGGCCTTTCAGGCAGCCAGAGGGACTTCTATGGCTGTGAAGCCAACTCACAGCTCCAGGGATTCCGCTGGGGCCCGCGTCTCTCTCTCCGGTGGATACCTCCACTTAGGTAGCACCACAGAGAGTACTCCTTGGGCAGCTCTGAACCGGGCCTTGCAGCTCCTGGGTAGCTCCTCCGTTAGGAGCACGTAGGGCGATCCCCGACCCGAGGACCTGAAAAAGTGTGCGCACGCCAGTGCGGGATACGAATGATTCCCCTGGTTGGCATTTGGCTATACGAACCACCCAGTGGAGCATTCATTACTAATTTCCCTTGCGGTTTCAGAACATTCTAATGAGCATTCTAAATGGGAAATCAGGGTGGTCTGCATGATTTAGTTATGGTTTTGTTTGTATGAGCGCCACCAAACGGGGAACAGGAAAAATACACGAAATTCATACAAATACATGGGGAAACAGAGAATACAAGGGGAAAACACACGAATAAGCAGTGGGCATGATACTCAGTGATGGCAGTCCGTCACAGTGTCCTAATCAAAAAGGTACGTCCGTGGCCAAATTGTGCACGAGTGTCATTCGCACACCTGTGTCCTGAATCAAGGAAAGGTGCAATGGCGTGTGAACAGGAAATGGGAAGAGTTTAAATCAACCAAGCAAAAGCGAGACAGGACAGAGCAGAGGCAGCTACAGCCCATTCAAAATCAATCAAAAAATGGGAAGAAAATATACAACAATCATGCAATTATGGCAAATATACACTAAAAATGTTTACAAAGCAAGGCAGGGATAAAAAATATAGTATTGTGCTGAGAGAGCAGCAACAAAGAAAGAGTGGCGGCTTAGGGTCACATGATGGGATCTGAGATGATCTATGTTATGATTGGCTGATGTGTTGTATGGTCAACCTCTTATGGGTTAGTTCCACAATAGCAGTTCCAATATCTGATTTCTTAACACAAATGTTACTTTTAATCTCTATAAGACCTTACTCATCAGAACTATTATATGTTCTAACCCCCTGCATTATGTAACTTTTGCATTAGCAATTAAGCAAGTATGTGGCTTGGCCTCTGGCACCTGGAAGACCTTTAGTATGTGTCAAGTCACTCAATGAAGAACTGACATAAACTCGGAGGGGGGGAAACACTATTTGCCACAAAGTCTTTATTGGTTCTGGTGGTTAGACCGGGCCTTTAATATACCTTAGGTTAAAAAAAGTTATAAACATTTTATGAAGATTATATTAATCTGATAAAAGTCTAAATTATTTGAAATATAAAATCAATAGAATATCGTGATGTCAATTTTTTCCAAACACTCTCTTTTTCATTCACCCTATCACATGGTATTTCTGTCCATCCGAACAGAGAATTTGCTGAGCAGACTTTTCATTACACCAGCCAGATTAATCAGCTTCAACAATGGAACAGCGCATTCAGCAGATAGCAAAGACTTAAAACACAGCGATTAAAGATAGGATGCTAAAATTTCAATGCAGCATGTCTACTTTCATTAATCTGCACCAAATAAAAATAAAAAAAAACCCTTCTGATCAAAATAACAATGCAATATGCAGAGTGAGGGCATTCTAACATGAGTATTTAAACAGACCCAAGTAATTTTTCCACTGGCTCCAGGAGTGTTCATCGTTTATTGCTTTCAAGATGGGAAAGGTAACATAATGACTTTTAGTTATCTATTATTTGATGCAATATTAACAGCTATTATCAATAGCAATTTGCAAACACAAAAATAATTCAAAATATTAAATGGAAAAACTACTTAAATTTTTTCGAAATTGAAAGAAGGGCATTTTATTGATCAACTAAATATATATTGCACTGAAAAGAATTAGAACTTTTTATCAGTATTTAAAGTAAGTTTAAAATGATTTCAATCTACCTGCCCCTGACACACATATGTTGACACGAGTAAGCACTCGGCAAATGAATATTCATATTCTGAAAGACTCTCTACTGAGAGCAAACTGCATTTACCCAGCAACAGAGTTTACAGAAGAACCAGAGGTTCATGGATGTATGGCTCTATAGGATGACATTGACATAGTACTGGTGTATCTATTACGTGTCCTTGGATATTGGTTCTCTACATGTGCATGCAATTTGTGCCTCAGTGTTCCCTTATGCTCTCTGTAGCCCTTGATATTGGAAACTGTCCATGAACTACATTATAAAAAATAAATGCATTTACTTAAACGTGCATAGTATATGCATATGCAGACAGTACGAAAAGGGAGGTCAGATGGTAGCTTGTAAATATTATGGGAGAAGAGCTGTAAGCAATCTAGGAAAGTGAAAATATTTTACTTTATATATTTTTTTTTTCTAAAACTGTAGTAACAAAATATAGGCTATATTGTGTATTTGTCTTACTGACCAGTGTTAGTTTGTGATATATTTCAAAATGAAAGCTAACACTAACGTGCCTACTCAAACAGTTAAATATGAGAATATTTTTCATTCACAAGATTGGCCAAGTTCTTCTTTGGTTTCTTTGCATTGTCATACTATATTATAACTAAGATGACTGGGATGGAAACAATGGTCTAGATGTTTGATCACATTTGAATATGTTTGTCATCTTCATAATTTATTCTTTACTTCTTGGTTTCCCATTCAGACTTTAAAGGCTATGTAACGTTTTATAAATTTTTCCAACTAAGGTGCATTATGTTACCAGAAAAACCTTAGATCTATCCGCTTTAAGGTATTTTAATCAAAGTGTTGAACGCCATTGTATACTCACATTATTGCTTAAATCAAGTCCTTATTGGCGTCAATGGGAGTATTTTTGTCTAACACCTTCCTTCTTAGTTTCCCAGGGGTTTATTTTATTAAGGTTACAAAATGTGTAGTCTTTAGATTGAAATTACGTGCCTGTTGTCATGCCGTTAGATGGCTGTTTCCTGCACATTTTCTTTTTATTAAGAGTTTAGCATCCGTTACTGTGTCGATTACTTGCATTATTACTTATTGTAAATATAATTAGTTATAGTAATGTAGTGATGTAGTAATTATTGGACAATTGTATTTAAATGTTAGCATGTTCAGGACTGGCTTGATAATCACCGGTGAGTGTAACGTTCATATTCTCAGTGGTTTAAGGAATATAGGATACCTCATATGGAGCTGTGGACCTTTTTAATTAAATGTAATTAATGAAGAAAGTTACTGTTAGAGTTACTCAATTTATTTTACACTTATTTCATACTTTTTGTAGAAAAGCTGAAACTTGTTGCTGAACAGAACATTTTAATACATAATCTGTGTAACTGTACTAGTAGAAGTAGTGTTACAGTAATAATACAATGATTCCCTATCAGTGTTTACCAAACCAGTTCTGAGGAACCACCGGTAAGGGCAACATTTCCTTAATCTTTTTTTAAACGAATGGGCAAGTCAACAAACGTGGATTGATGGTGGCTCTTGTGAACGCGTTTGAGACCCAGTGCAAGTTGTGATGACTTTTTTTAGGGTCTGGTGAAATTGTCACCAGTCATGGGATTCAATCATAGAGGTGTCACTTTATATTTCTAAGACCAGTGCTATCCAATCTTTGGCATTTATTCTAATTTATTTTGATGATATGACTCGAATGGATCTGAGGTTTAAAATCACTTTCAATAATTAACCCCTAATTCCAGGTCAGATTAACGTTGTTTATATATGGCATGGTTAAGGAGTGAGCTTTGGAATTTTGGTGCATGTAAAGTGGATCCAAAGGTTAATTGTCAAATGTAAAAAGGAACTGTAAGTGTACTTGATATGGAAAGGGGTTTGTGCAAGATATATGTATATTTAGCATGAGCATGTATTTGTGTGAGTGACTGTGTGAATTGGGCCCCACAAATGTAAGTTGTTGGAACAGCTCCTGTGATCACCAGAACACTACTGCAATGGACTTTTAATTTATATCCAGACCAAGCCATGCCACAGAGTACTCGTGGAACAATAAATGTTTAGACCACACAACAGAGTCAATGTATATTAAACAGAACAACCAATCAGGCAATCAATAAAGGATCAGTCTATGTGTGTTTTATTAATCACCAATCAAATATTGACAATTATTAACTAACGGCATGGACAGCTCATGGTGAAAGCATTTAACAAATCCTTGCTCTAAAACGTATCTAGCGGATATTATTAGGGTCTTAATAGAATAGGAGGGTGTATGGATAGAGTCTTCTTAGAATAGAGGAAGAATGTGGTCATGAGCAAAGAATAGACTATGTACATGTCATCCTTGCAATGTACAAGGTTGGTTGTCTTGCCTGACATGCAAAATATGGGTTATATTAGACAACTTGGACATAATCTTCAGTTCAGCAGAGTTCTTGATGCTGCCCTCAATGTATTTTTTTTTTTTTAATTCTTTATTTTTGCATTGACAGACATTTAAGGTGATATCAATGTCGGCTTACGCAGAAGCCCATTCTTCAATTTCGCTTTAATCATGTTACAGAAAGGAAAGCTGGTTTATTAGTGTACATAATATATATTTTTGAGATATTCCGTGTGGGTTGCGTAGAGGCCGCCATCGCTTAGTTTTCGTTTCGCCTGTCAAGGTTTTTTTTTTTGCCCTCAATGTATTTTATATAACCACTATACATTCTCTTTTCTTTTTTTTTTAAGATAATTATTGTCAGTTTGCCTCAGGCTGCACAAAAACAAAATATGACTTGTAAAATTAGATGTCTTATCAAAATATGATTACAAACAAATAGGCTGCAAACTGCAGACATGCTGCTAATTGTCTAGATAAATGTACCATAGCATGATATGCTATATTATTGTATATAACATGTTGAAAATTGATTTCTTCACTAACGTAGGTTATAGAGACAGTTTATTTTTTGACTTTCTTTTGCCTAGATCATCTTCTACGAGGACAAGAACTTCCAGGGCCGCTCCTTTGAGTGCAGCTCAGATTCTTCTGATCTACACTCACATGTTGACCAATGCAACTCCATTCGAGTTGAAAATGGCAGCTGGATGATATATGAGTGTCCCAACTACATGGGATATCAGTATTACTTGAAGAAAGGTGAATATCCTGACTACCAGAGGTGGATGGGTTTTAATGACTGCGTCAGATCTTGTCGCATGATCCAGCCAGTAAGTGCTCGGTGTTTCTTTTCTATGTGTTAGAGATTTTTATTTTCACTTTTATCAACTGATTTTAAAGCATGTAGAATAAAATCAACCTCATTACAAAGAGATGTAAAGGATCTTGTAGACCAGGGGTAGGCAACCTTCGGCACTCCAGATGTTGTGGACTACATCCCCCAAAATGCTCTTACACCCATAATGCTGGCAAAGCATCATGGAAGGTGTAGTCCAAAACATCTGGAGTGCCGAAGGTTGCCTATGCCTGTTGTAGGCCAAGATTAGATCAAGAATACATTTTGCTCATACTAATAATTATGTCAGCCCCCTACAATTTAGATATTTTTTTTGGGGGGGGGAGATTGTATCAAGGTAAAACAGGTGCTATTCTATGTGTACTATTGTTTGCCATGGTGATTATCCTTACCATTTTGCTTGGATGGATTTTCGTCTTGATAAATCTCCCATTATCTCTTGTAGCTACAATTGTATTTTGATTATTAACCTAATGAAGAGAAAACAATAGATTTGATTTAAAACTATCGGCAACAATTTTTCTTAGTTCTGTTCAGTTAAAGGAAGTGTAAAGGGAACATAACTACGTGCAATAAATATAGGATAAACACATATAATTATTTTTAAAAGTGTTATTGGGGGGCGGAGCCAAGCAACAGAGCTGAATGGCCGCATGTTCACTGAACTCCAGGCCACCAAACAAATCACCAGGCTCACTGAGCCCACAGCATACCCTCACGCTATGGGGAGAAAGACCAAGAAGCCAAGAGCCGAGAAACCGCATATGGGCATGAACATCGGCGATCTATGGCGCCAGGCCCGGAGGGGAGCAGAGCCCAACATGGCTGACCTCTCAGACGACTCGGAGATCTCCGAGGATTTCTCAATGGGAACACCAGGAGGTCAGACGCCTGAGCAGAGAACCAGTCAACCCACAACCCCTCACCTAGACTCGGCCCCGGTGACGATGGCAATCATGAAGGGCCTCTTAGCGGAGCACCAACACACGATCCAGGCCGACACGGCCCAGCTCCGAGGGGACTTACAAGGCCTCATGACCCGCATGGGCGCTATAGAGAGTGACACCCAGAAACAGGCCCAACACACAACTCGTCTTCATACAGCCATACAAGAGCTAAAAACCCAACAAAACAAAATGGATACAGAGCTGGAGGACCGGAGGCGCACATCGAACCTCAAGTTAAGGGGCATCTCGGAGGATATCCCGGAGAAGGAACTACCACACTTCCTATGTCGACTTCTCACAGGACTGCTAACCCATAAGCAGGCCAAACAGGTGGGAGTGGAGGGGCTATTCCGAATTCGCAAACCAACGTCAGCACCAACGTCAGCACCGAGAGATGTCTTGGTAAAGTTCCACAGCGACAAAGACAAAACAGCTCTCATGAACGCAGTCCGAAACAACTCACCATACCCCTTCGAAGGAATGCAACTGATGTTCTATGCAGATTTGTCCGGAAGCACTATGGCATGGAGGAGGTCACTTAAGCCTTTCACAGTGTTACTCCGAACCAACGGCTTCACTTACCGATGGCGACTGCAACGCACACTGGAGATACTATACGGCACTGACACACATTCTGTCAGTGATCTCAAGGAGGCAGCCGACCTGCTACCTAAGCAGGGACTACCAACAAACGCCCTGGACACAGTGCGATCGAGCACGGCAGCATCCCTGCCTCACACCTGGAATCCGGCAACAACACGCCCCTTCATACCACGAGGAGCGCGACAAGAAGAACGGGCAGCTGTCACTACCTGAGCGGCTCCAGATAGCCTGCAGAGACAGGCCTGAACTTACCTCACCACTGGAGTTGTGTTTTCAGTTAACTCTATTGGATCTCACTAAACTTTACGTTACCGTTATTCTCTTATGTTGATGTTACCTACCACGTTTAGATCCCACACCACACATTGGAGGGCACTACATGACAAGCCACCCTCATCACGTCCCCAGCACTAGCGCTTTCTATTGATAGCACTTCGTAACTCGGAGCCTCCCAAACATACACCGAGCCAAGTCACCCTGGGACTAGAGCCCTTATCTCCACGGGAAACCCCCCAGGGACGGCAACAACCCACAGCAGTCCTCACGGGGACCCTGTACACAAACCAGCTATAGCGATCCCGAAATCACAATTGGTACACTTTTTTAATTTTTTATTTTTTTTTCTCTCTTTCTTATTTTCATTTATCTTTAAAAGCTTTCTCGGTAGGCACCAATCTAAGTACCCCTATCCTGGGCTCAGACGGAGCAGCTCGGGAACCACCCCCGCGAGTACTGACACACAGGCACACCTACCTTGCCCACAGCGAGACGGAGCTCTCAGCCCGCACGTCACATACAGCACTTATACAATGCTACAAGCATAGCAAGCAAGAGGCCTTCTTGATGCCTGAGCTCCAGCCTAGGGCTAATCTTAGTAATCACCCGTTATCAATCAGCACACAGCCAGACTTGGTTCTTGCAACACACAGCTTCCATACTATCAGTTATTCCACACGCAGACCACACAATCCAAGATCTTATACATGTTCCTATGTTACATTAAGCTCACTTCTGCATTACAAAATATTAAAATACTGTGCATATGCTCATGCCAATGCTCACCCTGTAACCCTCGTGTGCGCTGTTGTGGCGCTTGACTTTACAATGTACCTACCTGCACAACAAAAATAAAAAATTTTAAAAATAAAAAATTTTAAAAATAAAAAAGTGTTATTGTTTTCTGGACTGGAGTTGGGTGGGTGGGTGGGTGGGCCTTGAGAGTTTTAGGTGGAGTTTCAAGTTTTTTTTGTTTTATTGTTTTTTAATATAGTCATACATAGCAAGCGCTGCCACAAAAGTGCCTCTGCTTGTCCTGATTCATAGTTTTAAATAATGTGCAAAAACATGACCAAACAATTCGTGTTTTGACTTTTTTGTGTTTAATAAAAGCTCAATGTTTTCTGGGTGTTCAAACATTAGAAAACATGTACAATATTATTGTATTATTAGTATATAATATGATTTGAAAGTCAGAACATATATATATATATATATATACCAACATTTTCTTTGATACCATTTTTTTAACATTGCTAATCTTCACATTTACTCTCAAAATAATACATATTTTATTATAAAACATAGTGGTTACTGTATATTTAAAAGGTATGTTTATGTTATCATATCATTTATTTACAGGTGTAAAATATAATAACTTTTCAATGTATACTTCTTGCAGAAAAAAAAAAGATTTTTTTATATATAAATATTACTGTACTATAAGAAAAACAGACTTGCTTACCCATACAAATAAATTAGTCAAATAATGAGATAGTGCATACCAAAATAAAGGGGGGCTTTGGGTGACAGAATTTGTTTCTCAAACTGCTCAAAAACATTTGACAAGAACAAGAGGGACTGCACCCAAAGGGTCCTTGCACCATAGCCACTACAACAAGCTCTTTCGGTTTGGTGTGCTGAGTGGCCCTTTTGAACCATGTATGTAAAAGTGCTTTAGTTGTCTATATATTGCCTAGACCAGAATACAATAGAAATTCAATAGTGTGATGATTTGTATGATATTTATTTTCACAGCACAGAGGGACCCAACAGATTAAGATTTATGAGAAAGAAGACTTCAAAGGTCAGATGATGGAATTCTCTGAAGACTGTTCCAATGTCCATGAGCAATTCCAATACAACAACATCCATTCTTGCAATGTTGTTCAGGGGAACTGGATCTTCTATGAGGAGCCCAACTACAAAGGAAGGCAGTATCTCTTGAGACCTGGAGAGTACCGAAGATTCCATGACTGGGGTGCTGTAAATGGCAGGGTTGGCTCATTCAGGCCCATCTTGGATTCCTATTAGTTAACATCACGATGAATGCTGAAATAAAATGGATATTTTAATGCCCTCTTTCTAGTCTCATTTGCATGAATTAATTACTTAGTTACCTTAAAGTAAAACAATAGTGTCATGAGTAGAGGCAGGCTACAGAGACTGATTTGTGAGGTCATTATTCCATTTGGAGAAGTCTATAGCAATATGTTTTTCATATTCTTTTTCTAATTTTTGCAACACCTTCAGAGGTCTATGTTGGCAAATGAGTGTCAGAAGAGAATAGAGGAAACCTCCTACAGGAGGTCACGTCATACTGACAGATGTGCTGAAGCAAACATGTCATCATCAAGGGGAAGGATTTCTCTGGTTGGGGAACTTTCCCAAAATAGGACAAGTTTCTTTATAGAGAGACATGACTGGAAAGTGGGTGTTACATGGACCTCCAAACATAGTAATCTAATACTGGAAAGAAGGTAATTAGGATACTAAAAGCTCCAAGATCAATTAAATATATAATTTATATCTGTATGCTGAATTATATATTTGCTGCTTTATCTGTTTAGTTGAACCTGATATGATGGGTCTGCTACAAATGCTCATTATATAGTTTTAGCACTAGAGGGAGCCAAAAGGCTGGATGTGACTTACAGAAGTGCTAGCAATCTGTTGTCTAAAAAAATCATCCAAGTCAATGAAAAACTGACATAAAAGCTTATATTTCAAAGCAATATTACACCTGTCAACATGCGCATAGAGTTTTTGTTGTTAAGGCCGGTGTTCATATACTCCAGAAATATAGAAGGGGTATATAAAGCTATGGAACTAACTCAAAGTTTTAAGGACTTAATTTTAAAACAGAATGCCCTTGCTACTTCTAACAGTTGGCAATGTGTTCTTTTCTAAGGCCAATTTTACATATTAAGGATAAATTAAAGACAGAGGTGGTATAAAACTTGAACACTGAATGGTCATATTAAATACGAAGCATATTCTGCTCAAGGAAAACATAAGAATATTCCAGATTAGAACACAGTATAAACACTTTAGTGTCTTCATTCATAGTCAGATCCCAGAAAAAAACAATCCCAAAACAGTTCTGCAATGCAAACACATATGACAATAGAGTCATTGGAGTAATAATGGTATAAGGAAATATGGATCATTATTGACTGTATATATTACAGGTAACAATTTGTCCTGGGGTTTATGTGTGTGCTTTTACCTTTTATCTTTTTACTGTGCCATTATTGAAAAATGCACATTTAAGAAGAAAAAAAACATGCTTTATAAAACAAAATTAAAGAGGAACAGTCGCTTTGAAGGTAATGGCAGAATCTAATTGCCATATTTAAAAATATATATAAAAATGGCACACAAAATATCAAAATGTCAATGCAGTTTTATTAAAAGCATAAAAGACACAGTATCTACAATCTTCAAAAAAAAACATGGGGTTGTGGCCAACATTCCACTTTCAAATGAACCAATTCACTCCCAAAATCGAGTATAACATTTTAACTTTCATGAATGCAGAATTTATGCAGAATGTTCGCAGAATGATATTTAGTCCATAATGTCTCACTCACCCTCAGTTTTATTCTAAAAATTATTACCAGCCTGTAGAGAAATTAATTTCTTAGCCAGAAGCCACTGGTTAATGCTTAGTACTCGCAAGTGTACTGAAAGTGTCAGCGCACTCATTGCTTACAAACAGTAAATGAAGATTCAGTGGGTCATTATATTCCTATAGACAGGGAGGAGGAAGGAGTAAATGAACTCAACCATTTCACTAATTGGGATTACATTGGCAATTTAGAGATTGATAAAGACTGCTGAAGCATTTTTAAATACCTTTTATTTTAGCAATGTAGATACTTTCCAATTGTCCTTTTTTAGAAGGGACAGTTCCTATTCTGAGTCCAAATCCATCTGTTCCTCTCGTTTATACAAATGCCCCTCTTTTTTGCAGGAGTTCCACATTGTTAGTGTATTTTCATTTATAATAGAACGCCACATCACTACTGTAATACTCACAGTAATCTGTCTTTAAAGCTAAATAAATGTGTTTAGAAATCAACCTATATATAAATATGATACATTGTTATTTTTCTAAATTAAACTTTTCTAAATTACATTTTAGTTGCAATCTTCGGCGGGGGAATGGCGGCGATCGGGTAAGTATTAAGGGATACAGAGGACGTACTAGGTACGTCCGAGGTCCTTATGACCGTTTTTGTCAGACATACCTAGTATGTCCACGGTCAGGAAGGGGTTAAATGGTCTCGGAGGGGACACTCTAATTTGACCAAGGATGAATGAAGTGCTTTGAACACTCTGAAGAATGATGCCATTGTAGTTATGGATACAGACAAATACAGAGATGAAGCATTGTCCCAACTTCTTGGACTGTGCAAAAAGTGCAAAGTCAGGCAACAAAATTAATAAGAGTAATGGAAGATTTTAGTTATGAAGAAAGGTTAACACATTTAAATGTTTAGTTTAGAAAAACTGAGTCTAAGGGGGAATATGATAGCATTATACAAATATATTTGGGCCCAGTACAAACCATTTTCTGGAAATCTATTCATAAACATAACTGAATATAGGCCACGAGTTCATCTATTTAGTTTGGAATAAAAAAAGATTTACTCTTAGGTATAGGAAGGGGTTCTTTACAGTAAGAACAAAAAGGATGTGGAATTATCTGGTGGTTTTATTAGAGTCTGTCAGTTATTTAACCCCTTAAGGACACATGACATGTGTGACATGTCATGATTCCCTTTTATTCCAGAAGTTTGGTCCTTAGGGGGTTAAACAGAAACTGGATGAATACTTGCAAAAACGTAATAGTCAGGGATATCATTTTAAATGTTTTAATATGTGGGGTAACAGCGTCTTGATCCAAGGAGAGATCGGACTGCCATTCTGAGGTCAAAAAGCAATTTATTTGTTTGTTTGTTTTTTTACCTTCTTTTGACAAGTTGACAACAGTAAAAACAGGTGTGAGAAAAGCTGAACTTGATGGATACATGTATTTTATTCAGCCTATATAAATACAGTCATAAGAAAAATAAAGTACTGAATTCTATGGTTTTACATAAGAGGACATAATAACAATCATCTGTCCCTTAGCCTGGTCTGATGAATCATGTATTGTTTTGGATCAGGTGGATAGCTGGGTGCATGTGCATCATTTTCCTGGGGAAGAAATGGCAGCAGGATACACTATGTGATGAAGGCAGGCTGGAGGAGGCAGTGTTGTGCCCTCCCTTACTGCCAGGGCCGGTGCAAGGATTTTTGCCGCCCTAGGAAAAATAAACATTTGCAGCCCAACCCCCCCACCATGTGACATCATAATGATCCAGCCATATGATCTGCCATATGAACTAACACCAGTGCTGCACACAGTGTGTGTTTACATTAAAAAGCCTGCAGGGACAAACTATAGACACCAGAACCACTTCATTCAGCTGCAGTGGTTGAGGGGACTATAGTGTCCCTTTAATGTGAGGTAAATTAGAGATTAGTGGCACTAATAATATACTAGATTGCCTACTTACAACCAGATGAGAATGGTGATGGTCTCTGGCTGCAGTCTGGCTCCACTGGTCTGGTGTAGAACAGGCTCTCTGGAGACTGTTTGTAACTGTGGTCACAAAATTCAATGTTCTGGGAGAACGGGAAGCAGCTCCATTTTTTGGGGGCCCCTTGCCCAGCTCAAGGTCTGGGCCCCAGGGCCTGACGGTGAGTATGCCCATAAGGCTCACCCATAAGTCCACCTATATGTTCGCTCACAGGAACTGGAGTGTGTAGGGGATGTGTTATGGTAGAGGATCTAATGTGTGTGCTTATGGAATGTAGTGTATAGGGATACCAGTTTGTGTAGGTGATGCAGTGTGTTTGTGTGTAGTGGAAGCAGTGTGTTTTTGTGTAAGGAACAGAAAGCAGTGTGTGTTTGTGTATAAGGGATGTATTGTGTGTTTCTCGTGTGTAAGGGATGCAAAGTGTGTTTCTGTGTATGTAAGGGATGCAGTGTGTGTGTAAGAGATGCATTGTGTTTCTGTGTGTGTGTAAGAGAAGCAATGTGTGTTTACATGTGTGTGTAAGGGATGCATTGTGTGTTTCTGTGTATGTGTGCAAAGGATGCATTGTCTTTATGTGTAAGGGTTGCATTGTGTGTGTGTAATAGATGCATTGTGTGTTTCTCTGTGTGTAAGGGAAGCATGTTTTGTTTCTGTGTGTGTAGGGATGCATTGTGTGTTTCTGAGTATGTATAGGGATGCATTGTGTGTGTGTGTGTGTGTGCGTAGTGTGAAAGAGCTCCCTGTCCTGCCCCCTGTCTTATAGAGCTCTCCCCCCCCGTCCCTTAGAGATCTCCCCTGCCCCTTAGTGGTCTCTCCTCCCCTGTCCCTTAGTGGTCTCTACTCTCCTCCCCCCCACCTCCCTTAGTGGTCTCCTTTTCTCCCCGACTTTCCTTTAGTGGTCTCTCGTCTCCCCCTTAGTGGTCTCTGCTCTCCTCTGCCCCTCCTTTCCATCAGTGGTCTTTCCCCCCCTTTCCATTAGTGGTCTCCCCCGCACCCTAAGTGGTCTCTTCTCACGCCCCCTTTCCATTAGTGGTCTCTACTCTCCCCCCACCCTCCCCTAGTGATCTATCCTCCACCCCCCTTAGTGTTCTCTGCTCTCCTTCCACCCTCCCTTAGCGGTCTCTCCTCACCCCTCCTAGTGGTCTCTCCACCACCCCCTCCCTCCTGGTGGTCTCCCTCCCCATTCTCCTCAGCCCCCCTCCTGTGTTCTCATCCCCGGTTCTCCTCCTCTTCTCCCCTGTAATTCTCTCTCTTCTCCACCCCGTGTCTCTTCTTCTCCCGTGTCTCTTCTTCTCCCCATAATCTTCTCTTCTTCTCCCCTGTAATCTCTTCTTCTCCCCCGTGTCTCTCTCCCCGTAATCTCTTCTTCTCCCCCTGTAATCTTCTCTTCTTCTTTCTCCCCTGTAATCTTCTTCCCCCTGTAATCTCTTCTTCTCCCCCCTTCCCTCCCTGTAATCTCTTCTTCTCCCGTAATCTTCTCTTCTTCTCCCCCCTCCCTGTAATCTTCTCCCCCTAATCTTCTCTTTCCCCCCCCTCCCTGTAATCTCTTCTCCTCCCCCCTGTAATCTCTTCTTCTCCCCCCGCCCCTGTTTTCCTCACCTCCCCTTCCCTGTAGCGTGGCCGAGCTCTTCTCCGGTCCGTGGTACAGGAGCTTCTGTTTCCTGTACCCGGCCGGACTGACAGGAAGTGCACACTCAGTGTCGCGGGCCGGAGAGGAGCTCGGCCACGCTACAGAGAAGGGGAGGTGAGGAGAGAGGCAGCCGCCTGAGCGCTGTCTACAGAGTGCTCAGGCGTCTGCAGCATTTAAAGGGCCGGCGATGGGGGCGCAGGGCGCCCACTCCTATATGGCGCCCTAGGCGGCCGCCTAGTTCGCCTTATAGGAAGCGCCGGCCCTGCTTACTGCATGAATGATATCACCTATTGAAACTCCCAGTATTGGTTGAAAGCAGGGGGAGAGCATTTTTTTTGTTTTCAGCAACTATACAGGCATCATATCAGTGACTTGTGGCAGAGAAATGTGTTCCTCTACCGGCTGGAAGTCTTAATTAGAGTATAAATGAGACTAGATCCCATACTGCAAACTATATGGAAAAAAAAATAATTATACTCGATTTTGGTAGTGAAGAGGTTAACATGCAAAATAAGCTGACATGTGCTGACATCAATGTTCTGCTGGGAAATCTTGGATCCTAGCATTCATGGGGATGTTACTTTGACACGTACTGCTTACCTAGTGTTCCCTGAAGGTAGTGGATAATGCACCCTGTCACACTGCAAAAATTGTTAAAGAAGGGATTGAGGAACATGAAAAACAGTTCAAGGTGTTGCCTTGGCCTCCAAATTCCCCAGGACTCAATCTAACTGAGCAGTAACAACAAATCTGATCCACTGACGACCCACCTTGCAACTTGCCGAACTTAAAGCAGGGGTGCCCAAAAGGTAGATCCCCAGATGTATTAAAACTACAGCTTCCATCATGCTCTGCCATTCGAAATGCATGCGAAGCACAATGGGAGTTCTAGTTCTGCAACATCTGTGGATCTACATCTTGGGCACTCCTGACAAAGTATCTGATGCTAATGTCTTGGTGCCAGATACCACATGCAGTGCTGTATTTAGGATTTGTGCTGCCCTAGGAAAAACGGTGCTCAGGCACTCCTCCCCTCCCCCCCAATTTAAATTTTCCTCACCCCTTCCTGTCAAGGCCACACTTTGACTGACAGACACTCACTCACTGACAGACGCATGCGCTCATTGACTGACACACTCTCATATACACTGACAAACAATGACATACACACACACTATTACTTGGATACACACTGACAGACGCATACACGCACTGACAGATGCACGCACTCACTGACTGACACACACACACTTACACAGACACATACACACACACTTACAGACACATACACACATACATTGACTTACAGACACACACACACTTACAGACAGATACACATTTCTCCCAACACTCATAAATTTTTTAATTTTTATTTTAAATCCACCCAGCCTCCCTGGGAGAGCTGGAATGGATTACTTACCTGTCCAGTAGGGCTGCTGGTCGGGGAGGCAGGGGGCAGACAGGCTGAGTAGGCGGTGAGGGAGCTCTAATCTTCCTGCTCAGCTCCCGCGCGCGCCGCTTAGTGATGCTGGGAGCCAGTCTGACGTCATATTCCGGCTCCCGGCTTTATTAAGCGGCACGGAGGAAGCTGAGCAGGAAGAGCTCAGGTGAGTATGCTCCCTCGCTGCCCACCGCCAGCCTCGGGGGGGCTTAAAAGTGGTCAGCCGGCCAGCTCACGAGGGAAGCAAGGGATCTGCCTGGGCCTTCGGGGGGCGGCTTTTTTTGCCGCCCCCCTGCAGTGTGCCGCCCAAGGCAGATGCGTTGTTTGCCTCGCGGAAGACACGTCCCTGACCTCATGACACTTTCAGAGGTTTTGTGTAGATCCATACTTCTATGCATCAGGGCTGTTTTGGATACATGAGGGGGACCTACACGATATTAGACAGATGGTTTTAATGTTCTGGCTGATTAGTGTACAGCCAACAGACAGTTAAGCACTTAGGAACACAGACAAATGCTGCACTCAGAAGCTGTGATTTCACCCAAACACAATCTGTGGAGTTCCAGATCTCAGCAGAGCTACTTCTCTGCGTACACAATTGATCTTCCAAAAGAGGATTGAGAATGACAGTGGAAGTATAAAATTAAAAGGTTGTTCTTTATTGAAGCTACATATGGCACTGAACATACATAAAAACTATGATGTTTCTACCAAAAAGTCCTCAATCATGTATAGATAGAACAACGTTGTAGTTTTTATTTTTGTCCAGTGATGCCTAATTGTCTTTTGGATGATTAGTTGAGCACTTTGGGACTGTGGCGATTCTCAATCATTTGTAGTAGGGTTAAATATGATTCCACTCGATTGAGCTGATGTTAGGCCTGTGCCATTTATTTACTAGCAGTACAGCTCACTAGAAATTGAAACAGAATGTAAAAAATGTCTGCATTTTAGCATATTGCCCACATACAGTAAATAAAATAAAATCATGTTTCTAAATTATTAATTTAATTAAGTATTTCAACCTGCTATAGCAATCTTTATTAATTTTAGGATTGCTAACATAATGCTGACAGTGAAATGGTAGAGTCCATTCACTCCTCTCCCTCCCTTACTGCATGAATGATATCACCCATTGAAACTCCCTGTATTGGTTGAAAGCAGGGGGAGAGCATACAGTTTCAGCAACTTTACAGGTATTATATTAGTGACTAGTTGCAGAGAAATGTGTTCCTCCACAGGCTGGAAGTCTTAAAGGGACTCTCCAGTGCCAGGAAGACAAACTGTTTTCCTGGCACTGCAGGTCCCCTTTCCCTCCCACCTCCCATCCCCGCTTGCTGAAGGGGTCTGCCCACGCTCCTCCCCAGCACCACGTCACCCGGCGGGGGGAGACCGATCACGCCCGCTGCATTGGACCTCTCCATAGGAAAGCTAGGGGAGGAGTTAACTCTGCACTAGGGGAGGAGTTAACTCTGCAATATAATTATTGCAGTTTATGAAAACTAGTGGGAGTTGGCATCCAGACCACTCCAATGGGCAGAAGTGGTCTGGGAAAGAGGGGGGGGAGAGGAGAGACCACTGATGTAAAGGAGGGGCAGAGGAGAGCAGAGACCACTGGAGTGCCTATAAATGAGATTCAATTCCATACTGCAAATTATATAAAAACAATTATACTCGATTTTGGTATTGAATGGGGTTAACATTCAAGATGTGCTGACATCATGTATAATAATGTAGTATGAACAATGCCAGACCTGCCAAACTTTGGAGTCAGATTTAAGAATAGTCACTCCCTAACTGAAATAGTTTACTCAAGACCACCATAACAGTGTTTTTGTTTGTTTGACAGAATAAATACAACCAGCAGGCAGTTAAAGCGGAACTGTCATGGCCAAATCCAGTTTTTTTTTAACCGCCTTCCCGACTCCACTACATCTAATTGTCCCCCTAGTCACCCCCAAATTCCCCTAAGCCCCCCATATTAACTATTTTTTCCATCTTTACTTTCTGCCCGGACCTAGGTCCTGGACGCCGCCATCTTTGTGTGGGTAGATAAAGTAACTGTGGGACACGTCATCTGCCCACACTAGATAGCGCTATGAAATTCCCACGCATGCACAGTTAAACACTTGGGCATTCGCTACGGGAATTTAGTCCATTCATTCGTCAGAAAGACGAAGGAATGAATAGAAATTTCAGACGACAAACATCGAATATCGGTGTTTGTTCACTCAGTTTAATACAAGGAGGGAGCTACCGGCGCGCAGCTCCCTCCTTGTAAAATTAGAAGCGGCGGGTAGCAGTACTCCCCACTACTTCCTAAGCCCCCCATGTCCTCCCTCACTCTATGGGGGTCAATATAGATATCCTCCATCTTTCTGAAACTCAATCTCTCTAAAACTGAGCTCCTTGTCTTTCCTCCTCCTAATACGGATCCTCCTCTTTCACTCTCCCTTCAAGTTTGTGGTGCCCACATCAGTCCATCCTTGCAAGCGCGCTGTCTTGGTGTCATACTTGATTCTGGCCTCACCTTTGAGCCTCACATCCAATATGTTGACAAATCCTGTAGATTCCGTCTTAAAAACATAGCACGCATCCGCCCGTTTGTTACGCAAGATGCTACCAAGGAGCTTGTCCATGCTCTAGTAATTTCCCGCATGGATTATTGTAACCCTCTCCTGATTGGTCTTCCCAAAAGCTGTATTGTACCGCTACAATCCATAATGAACACTGCTGCTAGACTGATTTTCCTCTCTAGTCGGTTCTCTCACACCTCACCCCTCTGTCAGGCCTTATCTTGGCTTCCTGTATGCTATAGGAGTCAATTCAAGGTACTAAGTCACACCTATAAAGCACTGAACAACTCTAGCCCCTCCTATATCTCTTCACAGATTCATAGGTATGTCCCTTGTCGGTCTCTCCGCTCTGCCCATGACCACCTCCTGTCCGTTGTCCGCACCTGTACGGCCAACTCACGCTTACAGGACTTCTCGCGAGCGGCTCCCTTCCTATGGAATAGCCTGTCTACGACCATCAGACTCTCACCTAGTCTTGCATCCTTTAAGAAGTGCCTTAAAACCCATCTCTTTAGGAAAGCTTATGGCCTCCCAGATTAACCTCTACCTCACATACCTGTCTCTTGCTCTCTCCTAAAGAGCAGCCCACCTTATTTGACTGCAAATTCCTGTCCTATTGTGTTTTACACCCCACCTCCTATAGAATGTAAGCTCGTTTGAGCAGGGTCCTCTCCAACCTATAGTTCCTGTAAGTTTTTTGTAATTGTCCTATTTGTAGTTAAATCCCCCTCTCATAACATTGTAAAGCGCTACGGAATCTGTTGGCACTATATAAATGGCAGTAATAATAATATGCGTCACTCTATGGGGGTCAACAAGTGGCCCCATGGTGGAGCATCTATTAACTAGCGGAGGGGACATAGTGTCCACCCTAGCCCCCACTCGTGCCCCGTGAGAGGGGGCTATGCAAATAAACGGGGGACATAGTGTCCCCGTTGGCCACCACCCATAAGCATGGATCATGGCTGGGGGCCATGGAGAGGACAATGGGTCCCCCTTTATTTTTATTTAGGGCCCCCACCCATGAGCGGCGGGTGGACAAGGGGAGGACAAGAGGTCCCCCCATTTTCATTTAGGGCTCCTACTCGCCGCTCATGGGTGGGGGCCGGTGGGGAGGACAAGAGGTCCCCCCATTTTCATTTAGGGCTCCTACTCGCCGCTCATGGGTGGGGGCCGGTGGGGAGGACAATAGGTCCCCCCCATTGTCATTTAGGGCCCCCACCCGCCGCTCATGGGTGGGGGCCGGGGTAAGGATAATAGGTTCCCCCCATTTTCATTTAGGGCCCCCACCCTCTGCTCATAGGTGGGGGCGGAGGGGACCCTATGTCCCCGTACAGTTGAATACCCCTCACTCACGGGGCATGGGTGGGGGCTCGGGGGAGACACTATGTCCCCCCTGCTAGTTAATAGATGCCCCACCACGGGCCATTTATTGTTGGGGGGGGATGTATTTTTTTACAACAGTGACTGTTTACTAGACATGCCCCTACTCGCGATATAGTAAGTAGGGGCAGATTAATCACTAATACCAAGTAATCTTAAAGTTGTCTGAAAGACCAATTTAGGGAATACTGACAGGAAGCATCGCGAGATCCCAGAGGAAAGATGAGAATTGTAGGAAATTGCTCTGACCACAGGAAATGGAGCACACTTTGCTCCCACGCTGGTCATAGCTGGACAGGCGTGGGAAAAATACATAAGACAAAGTAGTCCCTACTTTGTCTTATGATTTAATGAAAACTAGATCAGATGGGAAAAACAGAGAAAAGATCCTAAGAAAGAGAGAGACAGCAACATGAGAAGTCCATTCGCCTCTGAAGAAGTGACGGTGTATGGTCACGAAACGCGTAAAGATTTTTTTTTGGCAACTGCCGTATTCTGACGCAGCTACCGAGCAACCGTGGAACGCATATCAGGCGCACTGAGTGGAACACACGCGAGAGGTGGCTTACCTCTCCGAACACAAGAACATCAGCTCACCGGCCGGAGCAAGCTTCCCTCAGAGTGCAGTACATCTTCCGACTACCATTCCTAATAAGGACTCATTTGCTGGGGCTTTTACACTTCCAAATTGTAAGTGTATCTTATCCTATTTTAACTGCATTTTCAATAAATATGGAATTTTAATATAATCCTCCTAGACTTTCTCTATATTACTATTGATCATTGAAGATCTTTATACTATATACCTGCATAGGTGGTATATTAGTAATTATCTATTTGTTGCTGTTATTCATCTTACCAGTATTGGATAAAGTATATCCACAACTTGTTACTTTTTTTGCTACTGTTATTTTATTTGGCAGAAGTATATAGTACAAGATGTGATATTGTTGCTTTTAAAGGACCACTCTAGGCACCCAGACCACTTCAGCTTAATGAAGTGGTCTGGGTGCCAGGTCCCTCTAGGGTTAACCCATTTTTTTATAAACATCAGAGTTTCAGAGAAACTGCTATGTTTATAAATGGGTCAATCCTTCCTCCAATTCCTCTAGTGGCTGTCTCATTGACAGCCGCTAGAGGCGTTTGCGTGATTCTCACTGTGAAAATCACAGTGAGAGCACGCAAGCGTCCATAGCAAAGCATTGTAAATGCTTTCCTATGAGACTGGCTGAATGCGCGCGCAGCTCCTGCCGCGTGTGCGCATTCAGCCGAAGGGGTGGAGAGGAGAGCTCCCCACCCAGCGCTGGAAAAAGGTAAGCTTTAACCCCTTTCCTCTCCCCAGAGCCGGGCGGGAGGGGGACACGGACGGTGGGGGCACCCTCAGGGCACTATAGGGCCAGGAAAACAAGTATGTTTTCCTGACACTATAGTGGTCCTTTAAGGACTTTGCTTATTACAAGCACTTACTGGACATTATCTCATCGATTTATTGATTTGGACTAACAGATTTAGATTAATTCTTTTATGCATTTTTTCTTTCCTTTCTTTTCAAAGATTTTTATTGGAGCCATCCTAAATCATCTGTATATATTTTGTTTGTTCCAAATTTTGCCACTGCTTAGTTTATGAGCCCCTTGTACTGCAGTTCTTTTATGTTAGGCTGCCATCTAGTGTATGTGTACATATTTTAACCCATTTTGTATACTTTTAGGTCTATTATTCATAGCTATTCTAGCGCATTTTTTATTATTTGAGATAATATAGATCTCTCTAGTTTCTCCATTTGCATTTATTAGTAAGAGATCTCCTGGTACTTGTAGAATTTATATTTCTACTATTATCCATTTATCTTCTTTTTAGCTTTTATGGGGGCTTTTCTTTACCAGTAGAGATCTCCTACTTGTGCACCATATCTCTCTCTTTTTTCCTCTGTCTCCACTTTTTAGGGTCAGTTTTCCTGCCCAATTCTTCCAATTCTAGTAACCCAGACCACTTTGTCTCAACTTTTACTTGTTACTTTTTTTAGAGACTGCAATGCTTACATGTCCGGGTTAAATCCGCCTCTAGTGACTGTCTTATGACATGCAATACAGGTGGTTCCACTACCAGAACGAGTAAAACTCAGTCAGGGACAAATGCTGGTATTAGCAGCAGCGTTTGTCTGCGCATGAAGAGTGCAGCTTTGTTGGCGCATGCATATTCTCATAGAGAACCAATGAATTGGAGGATATCATAGGTGATGTTAACTGGGATGCCAACATCGCTGTAGGCGGAGAAATCCCTTTGTCCCTCTTTTCAAGGAGCTCCATATTGTTGCAGTGTCTAAATGTATAACAGAGTTCCACAGCACTTATACTCCCAGTAATGTGTTTGTAAACAGCTTTGCCCTTGGTCACACCCCTAAATTTAAATTCACCCTCTTTGTCCTTTTAAAATGTTGAGATGTACGTGGGTCCATTAACAGTATGATGTTTTCCCATCCTATACACCTAGCCCTTTTCAGCTAAACCCGGGGGTATTTGCAGCCTTATCAAAATTGCATCCCTTTAGTTTGCTATTTTGTTGCCATACATACTCCTGGGTGATTGTCTGTAGGATTACCTATACGGCGGTCAGGGCACACCACATGCCCAAATTAAAAATAGTCAGTATATGTTACGTGCAGAGCACTATGACCGCAATTACAAATATTTTTAAACACCTCGGCTTTAGAAAAATGAGCACAGAAACATCTCCAGCTGCCATCACCACCACACGGCATGCCCTTATAACGTACATTTGCTGTACGCAGGGAGTGCACTCACAGTAAGTACAACATGCTGCAGAGGTCGGCTTGTAACTTGTAACCAGGGTGGCAAGTACAAATAAATGACGTTCTATATAACAAAGCATTCCAACCACCCCAATCCCCATATATCTCAGCAGGCAGGCTGCACCTTCCATGTGCAACGGCTATCAGACCAGGATCTAGGAGAGTTAGCTTAATGACCTGTCCCCGCTCTGTGCTGGTGCAGGATCCAGTAACCTGCGGTTGGGTGTCTCCAGGGACAGATCTCTTCCGCCTTAGAACGTTCATCATACTGAAGTTCTACGGTAGAACTACATCTCCCTACATGCTTTGCTTGCTGTCACTCGAGCTCCCGTGATGCCTTGGCAGCTGTAGTTTAGAAAATGAACCAGTCGGCTCACTCTGCTCGCTAAGAACGCCGCGTGTGACGTCACAGGAAGTGAAGCTCCAGCGAGGTTGCGGCGAGTTAGTTCTCCACGTTCTCAGGAAGTTTAAATATCGCGGGTTTACAGCTGCTCTGTATAATTCTAAGTGTCATGTCGGCTTTCTCTGTGGATCCTTTTGGTAAGTATTGATTGCATATTATGGTGTTCAGATCTGATGCTGGTACCAGGGGTAGAGTGGCAGCACTAGGGGCTTGGAGACAGAGGTAGGAGGTATATCACACAATTCTGGGGAAAAATATACCCCTGCTTTGAAAAACATTCCCATGTAAATTAATCTAGTAGGAATTGGTTGAGGCAGGAGGCAAGAAAGTAAAAGGTTCTAAGAAAACATTGGTTTGGTTAGAGTAACCCTTCCTATCCTCTCTTTCCCTTAACTCCCCAAAAGACAAACTTCTCCTGCTCCAACACAGAGGCCAAGTTCTCCCCTCAGCCTGATCCTCCTAGCTATCAGGGAAAGAGAAGGGCAACATGGCTATCCGATATCAATGTCCAAAATCATTGAAGTAATCATTTAAATAGTAATCGGTTTAGGAGCTGTTATTTCTTAAATGGGCAGTCTAGACAACTCACAGCATCCTATAACACAGATCTAACTAAAAAAAAAAAAAATAAACAAATCCTACTTTTGTGGTTATAGATTGTCCCTATTAGAATTTTATTTTTATTCTGGGTGCTAGTGTTGAGTTCTGTCTAAAGAAATACAGAATTGGTATACTAATGCAGAACCTGAGAAGATCTGGACTTAGGTAAGAATAATTTAGTTATGTGCCCCTTTAAAAGTTAACTTACGTCTGGTTTACTTTAAATCACTTAAATTAAAGGCACACAAGCAACAAAACAACTTTGGTTTAAAAAAATGATCACTCCAAACACCATAATCACTACAGTCTGAAACTATTGATGTAGTCTCTTGAGTTTTCTCAAACCACTTAAATTTGTTTCAGTAAACCCCTCAACTTTCTTTTTACTATGTCTGGCAGAGAGGAAGGGGCTTAGGTTGTTGGGGAAGACTTATTTTGCATACATTTTTGGTGGAAAGATTTCAGGTATTGTTATGGTCCTCATATCTAGGGAGCTTACATTGTACATGAGTAAAAAGGCAAGTTTTCTTTTAATACTCTGAATGTCTAACACTTGTGAGACCGCTACAGGGATTTACAAAGTCTAATTTTAGTTGCCCATAGCTCCTCATGTGTAGTCAGGTTGTTAAGTCTAGAGATGGGAAGGCTTGGTAAAATAAAAACTGGTGAGGAAAAAATATAAATTTTGTGTGTGTGTGTAGATATTTAATGCAATGTTAAACAAAAAATCTGCACACTAGTCAAGCCATAAGACTTGCTTTTCCCACAGGAATCACAAATTTGCAGTGATACTTCTACCACAAAGGATTCTGGTTGGGCATGTGCAAATTAGACTTTTGTTTAACATTGTATTAACTATCCACAGACTTCAGGTGGAAGGGATTTCTTTCTGACATATGGTGGCAGTACATGTGGGTTTTGCCCCTTTCCTGTGGACAAGCATCTAACAAGATTAATTAAATTAACAAACCCCTCCCCCTTGCCCTATAAAAGGGGTTATCCGGCAAAACCTACCTCAGTTTTTCCTTTCTTGTCCCGAGAGGGAAGGACACAGCATCTGGAGGGTGAGAGACACAGGCTGCTGGTCTGGGGGGAATCCGGTCCGAGAGCTGCCCGGGCGGTTAGCTGAGAGACCATGCTCCTTCCGTTATGGTTACGGAGCAAGTGGATACGTTGCCTTTTATGCCGAGAGTGTTCCGGCGAGTACTTCCTGGAGGCGGTCTTGAGGCACAGGTACAACTGATGAAAGCCTGCGCACAGTGGTGGAACGCACGCCCGGGAGGTAATGCGTTCCGGTGGCGCGCATACCAAAACTTTATTTTAAAAAAAGCCGCAAAATTTGATGCTCTGCGTAGATGAATCTGAGCAGTACCCACTGACCGCATGGATGCTTGCCAGAAGTGGTACGCCATGTCACCAGCCCCACACAGGGCTCAGGCATTTTGAGGTAAGATTAATTAATTCATCTTTCCTTCAAAATGATCTCTGTAAATGTTTATACACTTAATTTACAAGGAGTATGAAGCTACGAGGAAAAGAAGAGGACGAAGAGTGTTAACAAGCTTTTATTTCAGGGTAATGTTTTGGACCACTTTCCCTATAGTGAAAGTTTCGGCATTTAAACCCTATGGACATAGTGCTGATATCTCCTGCAAAGACACAGTGTGTGTCCACTATATGCTCTATGTATGAGTTTCTGTGAGCAGTGTATATACCCACTATATGCTCTGACGAGTTACTGTGAGCAGTATATGTGCCCACTATATGCTCTATGACAAGTTACTGGGAGCAGTATATGTACCCACTATATGCTCTGACAAGTTACTGGGAGCAGTATATGTACCTATTATATGCTCTATGACAAGTTACTGGAAACAGTATATGTACCCACTATATGCTCTAGGACGAGTTACTGGGAGCAGTTTATGTACCCACTATATATGCTCTGACGAGTTACTGGGAGCAGTTTATGTACCCACTATATATGCTCTGACGAGTTACTGGGAGCAGTTTATGTACCCACTATATATGCTCTGACTAGTTACTGGGAGCAGTTTATGTACCCACTATATATGCTCTGACGAGTTACTGGGAGCAGTTTATGTACCCACTATATATGCTCTATGACGAGTTGCTGTGAGCAGTATATGTACCCACTCTATGCTCTATGATGGGTGGCTGGGAAGACTCAGCTTCAGTATATGTATCCACTCTATGCTCTGTGCATGAGTTTCTATGAGGGCTCAGCCTATAGGCTCTTTGTATGAGTTTTTATGAGGACAAAACCTCTATCGATGTATCCACTATATGTTCTATGACGCCTTGATATGTATCCACTTCATTATAAGCGCTATGTATGCGTTTCTATGAGGACTCAGCCTCCGTATATGCTCTATTTAGGAGTTACTGTGAGGACTCAGCCTCAGTATATGTATCCACTATTTGCTATGAGTATTATGAGGACTCAGCCTCTGTATATGTATCCACTATATACTCTGTCGAGTTTGTGAGGACTTGGCTTCAGTATATGTAGCCACTATAGGCGTTATGTATGAGTTACTAGGAGGACTCTGCCACATTATTTGTACCCACGATATGCTCAATGTATGAGTTTAATTATGAGGACACAGCCTCTGTATATGTATCCACTGTATGCTCTATGACGAGTTGATGTGAGGACTTTGCTTCAGTAGATGTAGCTACTATATGCGCTATATGTGAGTGTCTATGAGGGTTCAGTTTTCGGTAGATGTACCTTTTATATACTTTATGTATGAGTTCTGAGAACACAGCCTCAGTATAATGCCCAAGTTATAGTTACTATAAGAACATAACCTCCTGTATATGTATCCTCTATATGCTTTATGTATGAGGTACTGGGAAGACAGGGCCTCAGTATATGTCTTTACTAGATGCTCTATGGATGAGTTACGAGGAGGTTACTGCCTCAGTTTATGTATCCTTATTAGGCTCTATATATGAGTGTCTGTGAGGACGCTGCCTCGGTATATGTATCCACAGGAATTGCGTAACCTTGGTATATAGCATATGTTGTCTAGGTATGCTTTCTGTTTGAACAGATTCAGTATATGTGACTGATATCTCTGGGCATTATGAACGGTTAAGAGACACCCACAAGGTATGTGATTTCAGGGCAAACCTATCAGTTACTTTACTAGCAGGAGCTGCCATAACCGGAGATATTAGTGGGGGGGGGGTTTTGTTTGTTTTTGTTTTTTTTGTTTGTTTTTGTTTTTTTTGCTCAACGAACTGCAGAACATAATTCCTGGAGACAGGATTAATCTCTGCTCCAATCGTTTCATAATTTGCAGTTGTCAAGAAAAATCCCTTTTTCTCTTTATGACTGTGGATGTTTGGTTTATGGTTGAGATCATAGATGATGATACCGCATCAAAATTGGTCCTTTGTGAGCTTCCCTTGGGTAAGCAGAAGCTGTTTGGGTCTCACTTGAAGAAAATCTTAACATAATTTAGAGCCTAAGAATATACTGAGCAAATTCCGATAAATTGAAACAGGAGATTAGAGTCTGGAGAGGAAATTTGGTGTTCCAGACATGGCCCTGTTGGCAAGCATTACAAAAACTCATTGTAATGTAATGTCAGGCTGACATGCGTGCGTCTTCCGCTATTTCCAAGTTGTCTTCGACAATTAGCGCTGTCGGAGCCTTATCCTGGTTCTTATTCCATTCTGGCCATACAAGGTTCTGGTTCCCGACGTTCAAGAAGATGGTCTCCACACAGTGGTAACTTCCAATCTCGAACGATCTCATGATGAATAGGAATCTACCTTAGTGGTTCTGTAGAGGTCCAGGTTAATGGCCTGGCTACTGCTAGGTTACTTCATCATCTAGGTCTGCAAGAAGATAGTTTTGGTTGTGTTGCTTTGATAATCTAGATTTCCTGCTTTAAATGTCTACTTTCTAATAAAGGTTTTTTTTTTTTTTTTAGACCCATGCTTTAATGTCTTCAGAATATTTTTCTGCAGGCTTCAGTGTTTTCTGCTTTGAGGTTCAGTCCTCAATCCTGAGAATCCTGCTGAAATAAGATTTTGCATCCATATGTTAAGCTTAAGGTTTTTTTTGTAATCTGCCAGGTCCAGACATCCTCCTAGAGTTCTGTTTTTCCTTCCTGGGATTTATCCTTTAATTTTACTGGCTCTTGGTAGCACTCTTTCGATCCTGTGAAAAGGTTTCCCTTACAAGTTTCGTTCCTCTAGACCACCTTCTTGGGGGCAATCACATCGGCTAGAAGGTTCAGTGAGCGTCAGTCATTTTCATCCCCATATGGGTGTTTGTATTTTAGTTTTTTTTGTTTTTTCCTCCAGTATTGTTCGTGGACACGGTGGTTCTTCACCCTAAACCTTTCTTTTTTTCTACGGGTTTGTACTACGAGTCACCGTTGGTTTCTGCTTTCCTTTTGGTGGTTATGCCACATCTCCTCGGGGGCTTAAATAGTTTTTTCTTGTATCTAAAAGGAGCATTGTAATATCTCTCTTCCGAGGACTGAAGAGTTCAGGTATTCTGGCCATCTGTTTGTTATCCTCCTGCAATTCTTTGTTTCAATTGACTCAGATGAGTGAGTAGGTTGGCAGTTTTCTCACGGTGGTCTTCAAGTTCCGGTTTCTCTCACGGCTCTTTACATTTGGGGTATTGGCTGCCTCAGGGGCAGTAAGAGCTCTTGTTTCTTCCAGTGGACATCTGTGAGGCACCGTCTTGGGTTGCCTTTCCACATTTTCATTAAACTCTACAGGCTAGAGATATTCTCATCCTCTGAAACAGTCTTTGGGTGTAAAGGTTGCTGTGGCAAACCTAGCCACTTATAGACTTACACCGTATATTCAAGCCAACTGTATCTGCCTGCTACTGTTCATTTTATTGTGCAATGTATGCGGCATTCGTGTGTTACAGCACACAAATACCGCTTA
The DNA here is from genome assembly GCA_933207985.1 of Pelobates cultripes. Classification (NCBI taxonomy): domain Eukaryota; kingdom Metazoa; phylum Chordata; class Amphibia; order Anura; family Pelobatidae; genus Pelobates; species Pelobates cultripes. The sequence continues at coordinate 70,955,198 of OW240918.1, read as the reverse complement.
TGTTAAGTCTGGTTATCCACGAGCAGTGAATCATCGCACTGTTTGTGGAATAAGCAAAGTACTGAATGGGAGACCACCCATAGCTGGTCGTGTCTCCCATTAAGTACTTTGCAACATTGTATCTCTGTTAATTGCAGTCTGTTGCGGGTGTCCACCATTCGTGTACCGAACACGAGGCGGCTGCCATCTTTGTTCGCGGAAAGTCAGCGGGGTTTTGTCGTTGAGTGCCTGAAACTAAAATCGGCTACTCTGCAACACAAGCCCCGCTGGACTTCTGAGCCGTTCGGGAGTTTGACGCTTTTGGGACTTTCCTTCCCTCAGTTCAGGCAATGGGTTAAACAAATTGGCCCTGATAAGGGAAACTGAACCATGTTCGGTTATTTGTGCTGGGATCTGAGTGCAAGTTCCCATAACTGTGCGCCAAGGTCCCAGCTATGTAATGGTTAAATAGCTGTCTAGCTCAAATATTATGTTGGTTATGGATTTTAATATAAAAAAAAGATTTCTCTGTATCAAGGGATAATCCCGTTAGCAATGCATTCTGGGATAATTATCTCCTTGGTACAGCAATGTATGCTGGGTACTCTGGCTGTAAAACTAAGTGCCCCATGTAGTCCCCTACGGGACAAACCCTGGATTGTGAATTGGGAAACCCCATACAATTGTAACCACATAAATACTGTGCCTGTAATTAAAAACCTTAGTTGACCTCCAAGTTATGTGTCGTCTAGTTCTTGGGAGAAAGGGATTATTACTACGCTACCTGTGTTTTACCTGATTATCCTGACTACCAGCAGAGAGATACCGTGGATTAACCCCCTACTACTCCGCTACAGTTGCGACCTGGTGTGACATTGGACCCGCCCGGGTTGGGGATCTTGCAATATCTCACATGTACTGCCACCATATGACAGAAAAAACAGAAATTTTTACTTAACGTAAATTCTTTTTTCTTAATATGGTGGCAGTACAGCTTCCCTCCCTCTATATTATATTTTCTTGATTACAGTATAAGTTTTATCTGTGGTTTTTCTTGTTACTTACTGAAGTAAGTTTTGCCAGATAGCCCTTTTATAGGGCAAACGGGAGGGGTTTGTTGATTTAATTAATCTTGTTAGATGCTTGTCCACAGGAAAGGGGCAAAACCCACATGTAGTGCCACCATATTGAGAGAAAAAAAGAATATATGTAAAAAGTAAAATTTTCTGTTTTCAATTACAATTTTTGTCCACCATACTTTTTTTTTTTTTTTAGAGAGAGAGCTTTTCAACTATCTAATGTTCCTTTCACTGTTCACCACCACATACACTTCTAATTTTGCCTTAAAGAGATTGCAAAAAATAGTGTATGGAATGTTAAATTACAGTGCTAAATGTTTGACATGTTCATATATTTAAGGAAACACTATAGGATCAGGAACCATGCATTCCTGGAACTATAGTGTTTAATACACCATTTAGGTGGCTTGCTCACCCCCCTTAGAAAATGTTAAAACTCACTTTATTTCCAGCCCAATGCTCCGCCTCTGACATCAAAACATCCCTTTTTACATTTATTTATTTTCAGCCAATCCAATGCTTTCCCATAGGGAAAGCACTGGTTTGGCTGAAATCGGCAAGGAGGCGGGATGGGGAAAATGTAGTGTCTCCATGCAGAGCGTGGAGTTGCTGAATGGCACTGCTGCCCACTGTGCAGCACTGCCCCAGGAAGCACCTGCTTTGACCCCTTGGAGGTGTTCCTAGAGGGCAATGTAAACACTGCCTTTTCTCTGAAAAGGTAGTGTTTGCATGAAAATGCTTTAAGTAGTTGTTCTGGTGACTATGCTGTCCCTTAAAAGCAGCACTGCCACCGTCTGGGGACTTTGCAGAATTTGCGTTCTACTTATCTAAACCTGTCCCTTGTTGGCACCGTCATGTTGTGGCGGGTCTTCTTTAGCCCCTGACGCTTCAGTGCCATGAGCCGATGTCACTGCTGTACTCCCATGCATGCGCAAGAGTACAGCATTGAGGTGTATGTAGGATACCACAAGACCGCAGGTCATCCACAGACCACCAATTTCCTTACAGCCGTCACTGGTGATGGCTGGGGGATTGACACTAATAGAAGGTGGTAGTTCCGCCCAGTATCTACCCTTCCTATGGTTTTTAGTCAAAAACACTTCAGGAAGCTTAAAGGGACTCTAGTCACCAAAACAAGTTTAGCTTAATGAAGCCGTTTTAGTGTAGATCAGGGGTAGTCAACCTTTTTATACCTACCGCCCACTAATTAATCTTTCTTGATGGAAACATTTCTTTACCGCCCACCAGTGCTGCAGTAACTCAATTTTTTTTTTTTTTTAGTGCAAGTGCAAAATATTTTTTAGAAAGGAGGGTTTTTAAAAAAAATTTACTTACATTTATCTTATTTATATTTTATGCATGTTTTATAATGTGTTTTAACATTATGAAGTTAAATGTGAAAACAATAAAGTAAATAGAAATTACTTTTAACTGGTGATTAATGCGATCCTTGAGGCTAATGCTGTGAGACTAAATATTTGAAATCCGGCTCAATTTTCGTAGGGAATAAACGAAGGTGTCCTCTTTCGGTGATATTCAGACGGTTTCTCTGTTTGCTCATAATATGATTAACCGCACTAAAGCCTGATTCTACAAGATATGTGGTAGGAAAAGGTATCAATAAATTGAATATCAATTTCCACATATTTGGATATAACGCAGGCATCTTTTTATTTTGCCAGAGTTTTTGGTATCCACCACTGCCGAAATTACATTTACTCTTTGTCATATTTAAGTTCTAATATTTCTTTTTGGCAAGTTAAATCAACCTCCGCAACACTTGCTGTAAAAGGATTTATCATCCAGTCATGCACCTTTAAGTTCAAAATATCTAGAAATCGTTTTTCCATATCCAATTTGAGTTCATTGAGGTGGCTACTGAACCTTTCAATTCAGGAAAGTGATGAAATTCTCTATTGAAAATATTATGACGGAGAAGATCAAGCTTTTTGATGAATTATGACACAATATGTTTGCAACTTATGACTTATATTGGCTCCTTGAAGCTGCAATTTAAATGATCACTATAGGGTCAGGAACACAAACTTGTATTCCCCTCATGCTTCCATAAAGATAGCAAAATCTTACTGTATTCAAGCCAGAAGCTGTAACTCTGCATGCTGTTTGCCTAAAATAAAAAACAAGCAGTCTGCTGACATCATAAGAAGGGTTGGCTTGATCCAATCACAATGCTTCCCCATAGGATTGGCTGAGACTGACAATGAGGCAGATCAGGGTCAGAGCCAGCATGATTCAAACACAGCCCTGGCCAATCAGCATGAATTGAATCAATTAATCTCTATGAGGAAAGTTCAGTGTCTGCATGCAGAGGGAGGAGATATCAATAAATTGAATATCAATTTCCACATATTTGGATATAATGCAGGCATCTTTTTATTTTGCCAGAGTTTTTGGTATCCACCACTGCCGAAATTACATTTACTCTTTGTCATATTTAAGTTCTAATATTTCTTTTTGGCAAGTTAAATCAACCTCCGCAACACTTGCTGTAAAAGGATTTATCATCCAGTCATGCACCTTTAAGTTCAAAATATCTAGAAATCGTTTTTCCATATCCAATTTGAGTTCATTGAGGTGGCTACTGAACCTTTCAATTCAGGAAAGTGATGAAATTCTCTATTGAAAATATTACACTTTATTCGGATCAGAATTTCATTCGAATGAATGAAACTCCGATCCTATTCTTGCTGTGGCTGCATCTTGCAGCCGCTTAGTAGATAACTCCCTAATTCCCACGGTATTAGGGAGCTATCTCCTAAAAGGCTGAAAGACCTAAATTGGTCTTTCAGCCAACTTTACCAATACTAAGTAAAAATTACTTAGTATTAGTAAATAATATGCCTATGGCTGCTCACTGTAAAAAAAGTAAGAAAAAAAAAAAAGTAGGTCCCCCTCACATTCTCACTATGGCCCCACCCCCTAAACATAAAATAACTAACCTGTAAAATAAAATAAACTTACCATTGAGGGTCTTCTTTTTTTTTTTTTTCAAATCTTCATTTTTCAGCCCCAAAAAAGGCCAAGTAAAAAAACCATCATAACAGTCGAGTTGAAAATAAAATAAAAATCCCGAGCGAAAAAAACCAGACGAAAAAGAAAAAAACCAGAGTGCAAAAAAATAATCCATCTTCACCCATGGAGGGCTCCGCGCAGACTGAGCTCCGCAGGGCGGGGCAAGGCCCTGCAATTAGGCGAAGAACACTCTGATTGGTGGGTTTAAGCCAATCAGAGTATCATTTTACACAGCGTGGGAAAATTCAAAAGAACTTTCCCACGCTGTGTAAAATGACAAAGAGCACTGTGATTGGATGGATTTCAAGTGGTGGGGAGCACTGCTCCCTGTCACTTCTATCTTTACATATTACAAGGAGCGAGCTGCGTGCCGGTAGCTCCCTCCTTCTAATAAACTGCATGAACACTGATACACAGTGTTTGTTTGTTCAGCTGATATTTCTATTCATTCATTCGGCTGTCTGATGAATGAATAGATGAAATTCCCGTTCGCATGTGCGGGAATCTCAGTGCTATATAGTGTGGGCAGATGACGTGTCCCACAGGGACTTCATCTACCCACACAAAGATGGCGGCGCCCTGAATATAGATTGGGGCAGAAAATAAGGAATAAAAAATAGGTAATATGGGGGGCTTAGGGGCATTTGGGGGTGACTATGGTGTGTGTTAGATGTAGTGGAGGCCGGAGGGGGGTTTAAAAAAAAAAACAAAAAACGGATTCGGCATGATAGTGCCGCTTTAATGATGAATGGAGACTTGTACTTAAATGTTTTCCTACAATATGTTGTCTGTGCACAACACAATGAATACACAACATTTGGCACTTCTTAGTAAGAAACAGGCCGACGATAGCGGCTTATCATTGATGGTGCTCCATCAGTAGCACATGCAACAATATTGTTCAAGGGTATATTATTTTTTGCAAAGTATTATTTCACAGCATTAAATATTGATAATCTTTTTGTATCTGTAATCAGATTGACTGTGAATAACATTTCTTCTTGCAATGTATTCTTATCTGCAATGACAGACTCGTCCAATTGTATGGAAAATGAAGAATTTTGGAGAATACCTATAAGTTTATTTTCAACATTAGCCGCCATTTCATCAATGTGTCTCTTTACTGTGTTACCGCTAAGGGGCAATGTTTTTAAAACGTCAGGTATATCCTGATGCATTACCTGTTGAGAGAAATTCTTTGATAGATATTATCAAAGTTTCTCCAATATTATGGCGCTTACTACTTTTTGCAACTAAGTGTGATATACGATAAGCTGCAGTTAATCCATCCTCATTATTTGCATGTTTTTGAAATGATGCAGCTATTGAACGATTTTGAAATCTTTTATAGATTTCTTGAACATATTCAATCGGCTTATCTTTATCTTGCAAATGCTTTGTAGCAATATGTTCTCGCAATCGACTTTGCTTCATTATATAATGTCTTGTGGCACAGTAAACACATTGGAAGCTGTTTATTTGTAACAGATTCAATGAAACCCATCTTCAGATACTCTGGTAAACGAGCATATTTCTTTTTTTCAGACATGGGTTCTAAATTTGTTGCTCAATTTAACAACTATTCTTACTCTTACCACGTTTTGATCTGCACTCTGCACAGTGCTTTTTTTCCCCACCCCTCTTTCCCTTTTATTACAAACTCCAAAAACAATGCTGTATTAGGTGCCAATTTTTTATTACGTGTCACCATAAAAAGAAATTCCCTTTTTCTTTTTTTCTACTTTTCCTGCCTTCTTCTTTACCTTCCTTATATTATATCAATATATCAGGGGTCTTTTTTTATTTTATTTTTATATTCTCTCCTTCCTTTACTTATTTCCCTGCCTTCTTTCTTTATTTTATAAGATGCCAAAACATGAGCCACTCTAAACATTGCTTTTGCTCCTCCTTTATTTTATTTTTTTAATTTATTTATTTTCATCTTTTCCTTTTTATCGCATAATTTTTTATTTATTTTTTATTTATTTTTTTAGGCTTTTCTTTTACCTTCCTTATGGCAGCGTCCAACAGTAAGGCTGAGCTAGTTAGCCCACATTAATAATAATAATGTTGTTGTTGTTGATATTATTATTCCGTTCTCTCCTTGTCCTGCCTATAACTTTTCTTTCTCATATTTTACAAGTGCTCTGCTCCGCTTATTTAGTGAATATGCTGTAACTTTATTTCAAACATACTTTTTATAAACCCTGCACTTTTTTATAAGTAACAAAAGTACTTTTAATTCTGAGTGTATAGTGTTTGTTTTTTTTTTTTTTTTCAAAGATTCTGGAAATTTTACATCTCTGTTGACCATGACTTGAAAGTAACTAGCGTTTTAAGGCAAAAATACACTGCCCATAAAACCTATATCCAGATAGTGTCGGTTTTGCTTTTCTCAAGCATATCTCAAATACAAGTATACTTAACAGTATTTCAAGCAAGATATTCCACACTTACATATTTACTAGGGATCTTGTTTTAGAGTAGCCAGCAATCTTCCCGAGTAATAAAAGCAAACTTTGTTTCTCTCCATATAGGAGGTGAACCAATGGCGCTCGGATCACCAACATCTCCAAAACTTGGCGCCAGTGCCCAGTTTCTACCTGGCTTTTTAATGGGAGATATACCAATGCCTTCAACACCACAGCCACGTCCACCATTGGGGGTAATGGAGATGCGGTCTCCTATGCTTTCAGGTAATCAGAAATTCTGTTCGCCCAAAAAAATTACACAAGTATGTTCATCGAGTTGAATGTGCACAGGTGTATTCACTTCACATTGGGCAAGCCCGAGGATGTACTTGTCATTTATGATCTCAGTCACGGCAATGGATCAGGTTTTTATGATCACTTGGCTTGTGTCATGCATGTGTATGTCAAATAGTTTCTTGTGATAACTGTTCTAGGTGGATCTCCTCCTCAGTCTGTAGTTTCTACGCATAAAGAGAAGAGTGGGGCACCTCCTGTTGGAAGTATTTATGATGACTTTTCAAGCCCAGTTTTTGGTTCCACACTGTTAAGTGCAAGAAAACCGGTAAAGTAGCAAGTTATTCTATTCATCCTAAATGTATGCAGTCGGATGCTAAAATATACTAGGGAACTTTTTGCATAATGTGTACAGAAAAAAACAAGTAACAGTATGGCGCTAAAAATATATTACAAAATAAATACAAATATATTTGAAAAAAGCAGAACTATATAATGTAAAAAAAGCTCCAATCACATGTATCAACATAAAAAAATAAACTTTTTGTATACTGCATTTCAACAGTATACATGCATTATGTACTAGTGCAGTCATTGTGTTTTTTCTTGTTTGTTTTTTTTTTTGTTAAATGAAAGTATACAGTTTTATTAGCAACATTTAATCTGAGATTAAATCTTTCTCATACAGGTCAACTTCTCTGGGGTCCAAACTCCATCATCTGCTGCAATTCCTTCAACTCCAGGTGCAGGTATGCTTGTTTAAAGGGATACAGAAGACAGGAATGTATTTTTTTTTTTTTTTTTTTGTTCCTGTAAAATCTATGCATTACTAAAATCTATCTCTCAGGGCTCAGAATTTCCAATAGCCATTGGCAAGTTAAAATTTAGCCTGGTTTGCATACGATGGCTTGCAGTGACAAGTACTTTCTAAGGCCTGGCTAGCAGTAAAGGAATTCAAATATTAAGCCGCATGTGAGGAGTTTCTGGATGGGGAATTATGGCATAGGTAGTTGATCCCCCAGCTAGTGTTCCACTTATCGCACCGGATATATAGAAAAATTTGATAGAAGCTATGGGAAGGAGGAAATAATTCCTGTTTTGTAGTCATGACCAACAGAAAATCAAATTTTTATTTTTTATTTTTTTTTGTGTTGTCACAAATATCGTGTGCATGGGAAATAAAATTCAGTTTGGATGTACAAAGTTTTGTCAATATTGCATTTCAATTCAGATTAACTGCGTCCACACGATGTGGGGGAGAGGGGGAATGATTCTGACAAAGCGAAACGGTGAGAATATACTATTTGTGTACTGCAGTGCGGAAAACTCCAATATTGGTTGGCCTTATGGCAAGGCAATAACTGGCATTTTGTTTGCAATGAAAAATTTGAGTTGCCCATATTACATTATCTAATTTATTTAAATTTTTTTTTTTTTTTTGAGAAATTTTCAAATTCTTTTATTTTTGTAAAGTTTATGAAGAAAGCAGAGCATTGGCAGGAGTAATTTTAATTTGAGAAAAGGAGTTTTTTGTTCTAAAGGGGGGAAAATGTTTTTCCCAAACTTCAGATCTGTAGTGTGAGTGATTGTCCAGGGAACAGTGACCATTGGCTAATAGCAACCCATCTAGGCAAGCTGAAACCACTACCATTTGAAAAGAATTTTAAGAGGGGGAGCAACAGCAGGATGAGTAATTTTAATATGAAAACAAGAGGGTTTTATATATTTTCACCACAAGCAGTTTAGCATAATTTTTTAGAAAATGTGAAAACTTTTGAAGAGAGGTAAGTGGGCAACGGAATCTCAGCTAGCAGATCACACCATGTATTAAACTGGAAAGCGGAGGTAACCAAAGGTGGAGAGATGAAACTTGGGGGAAGCTTTGTTCCATCAGTTGCGTGAGTATTTAGAAGCGAGCACCAGTTATGGGCTATTTCTCTCTTTTGCACAGATACTCTTTGACACATGACATGTGACATGTCATGATTCCCTTTTATTCCAGAAGTTTGGTCCTTAAGGGGTTAAGTAGATCATTTAGCCTCCTGGCCAGTGCTGCTATATTGATGTACAGTGTGCCACCAGGAATAACTTCCCTGTTTTCCCTCCAGATTAGAGGCAGTGCACTACACATGGGATATCCTCTAGTCTGGACAGGTAAGGCAGGCAGACACTTAAAATTAAAATGGTTCTCTGCTCCAATCCACAACCCCAGTTGGCCCTTGGCAGGATACAAGGGCAATCACCTTTGTGTCTCCAGGATTTGGAGAGTTGGCTGAGGAGGACTCTGTCCAGGCTAATTCAGAAGATACAGAACAGGTCTGACTCCTAGATGGAACACTCCTTGGGTGGGAGGCCCTGGCAGTGGAACACACACACACATTGCGATTGCGCATGCGCAATGTGATCTTCAAATTCAGACGCAAACATTTTTAATAGTTTCGTGGTTTCCAGGACCATTTAGGATGTCAAAACCAGCATCTGTTTGCCAGATGCTCTCACTTCTGTTGCAGTGTGCTCTCTCCAGCACACTCCGAGGCCATTAAGGTAAGACTCTTGTTTTGTCTTATGGTCTCTTGCCAGAAATATTTTTTTTTTTTTTTTTCTCCCCTTCTTCCTCATAACTGCCTCCATCTTCATTGGGTAGGTGACCTGGCATTCTAGTGTCTCAAGTTTTCTATTTTGTAAATGTTTACAGAAACCTCCAGTGTCCAGTCCTTAAAGGGCCACTATAGTCACCTGAACAACTACAGCTTAATGTAATTTCAGAGAAAATACAGTGTTTACATTGATAGAAATACCTCCAGTGGTCGTCCCTCAGACGGCCACCAGAGGGACTTCCTATCATGTATGGCCCTAAAAAGGCCATGTACACGTCAGACGTATTAAAATACGTCTGACGTGTGCAGGAGAGAGAAGGCAATGTGTGTGTGCCTTCTCTCTCCTGCCTGTCAGCAGAGGAGAGGGGGCAGGCAAAGACCACGAGCTAAGCTGTCCGCTCAGCTTGCGACCGCGTGCATGCGCGGTAGTGCGCTCAGGACTTTATAGGGTGGCATGAATGCCACCCAATGAAGTATGTGCGGCAAAGCCGCGCATGCGCACAAGGGAGCAATGACACTTCCGAATGGAAGCGTCTGATTGCTCGCGCCCACCTATTTAGTCATTTTGACGAAATAGGGGGTGCGGCTTCGCAAGGCTCCCGGTGCTGGAACGAGGTGAGTAAAAAAGTGCAAATGCTTCAACCCTAGGTCTATAGTCACAAACCAGACACTAAACACAATATGCAATAACACAAAATAAAGGGTGCGCAATAATAACCACCAACACACAGTGATGTATACTTATTATAGGATGTATTGTATACATCAAAGCAACCTGATTTACTGATAAGCCAATACAACCAGAGCCTGCTATATGTGGCTCTGGAAACTGTGAGTGATCTATACCTATACACCAAAACTGCTTCATTAAGCAAAAGTTGTTTTGGGGCATGCAGTGTCCGTCTAAGGTGAAAATGGTCAAACTGTAAGATTACGCCATAAGTCTGCTAGACTTTCCATTCAGCTACTATGGCCCTAAATTTTAAAGTACATTTGAATTCCTACTTTAGTAAATAACCTTGTTAGTCTACATATACTGTGTTCTTCTCATCTAATTATAGACTATTGTTAAAACTTAAAATAAACTCCAGTAAGTGATTTAAAATTTTAATTGTATTTCTTTTACAGCTTCTTGTGTCTTTAGTCCAGCAACTGTTGGGCAAAGTGGTAAAGCTGCCCTTTCCCCTGCACAGATGGATCCATTCTACACACAGGGTGATACATTGACTTCAGACGATCAGTTAGATGATACATGGGTGACTGTATTTGGGTAAGTAAGAGAAGTACTTCGTTTCTAGTTCCTATCTAATTTTGTGTGTTTTGTTTGCTACTTTAAACCTGTATGTTAAGTAAATGCCACTACCATCCTCTGAATTTTAAATGACTATAAATTTGGAGTCTCTCCACACTGGGGTGTAAATATTTACTATTCCTAAATTAGTAATTAATTTAATGAGTTCTTTAAAAATAGACCCTGTATTGGCCAGTGTTAAGTTCCCTCATTCCATGTGCATTTAAATTAATGGAGCAGGAGTGTAAGCATGCCCCTGAATCCTGAACTGTTCGATAAGTCTGGCTTCTTTGTTTCTGCCACATTCCTCCCCTTGCTTATAGAGTAAAATTTTTATTTTGTATTCATTATTTTGTCAGTTGGAGCGCCTAGCTGAACTGGCAGCAAACGTAGAGATTTTTCCTGTTTTTGTCTATTTTGTACTTAAATTTGTAATTCACTTTCAATCCCTGAAAATTTTCAGTTTAGTGAATAACCGTGATCTGTGTCTTTTTCTGATATTTATAGTGATACAGACCTCTCATGTGTCTGTGCTTCTTTCTTTCATGTGGTGTGTACTTTCTCTATATGACTATACCTGTGAGTGCTTTGCAGATTTGTGGATTAAATCCCTATAGTTCAGATACACCAACAGTACCCTGGTTACCTCTCACTATCCTGTGCCTTACCGTGTACATATACATTGCTGGATGACACTGTCGTATTCGGCAACATATACCTCTTTTGCTTTTATTACTGTAGAGGACTGTGGTAGGAAGTAGCATCTGGTCTGTAAAAACGGGTTTTAAACAATCAAATTTTAATCTTCTTTTCAGATTTCCCCAAGCCTCTGCTTCATATATTCTACTGCAGTTTGCTCAATATGGAAACATAAACAAGCACGTGGTAAATCGTTTTGTTGGATTTAAAACTCAAGATACGCAATATGCTGGATATTTCCACTGTTGTTGAATGTAGTATTTGGATGATGTACTAAAAATATGCAAAACCATCTTTTTAACAAAAAGAGGGGACAATAACTCTCTCCTTTTAAATTTTCAAAAAACACTAGCACAGGAATGTGTCTATAGCTGATAGACCTCTCCTAGACTATAAAGAGACTCCAGTAATGGTGAACCTGCCATTCTGGATTTGGGAGGTGTTTGTGGTTTTTGTGCATGCAAATTTGTACACTTATGACTCTCTGGGCAGGGAGACCTGAATAGGAGGTTAGTACATTATAAATACAAAAAGAGAAGTCCTGCACTCACTCCCATCACTTCTGGGCCAGCAGCAATGACTGCAGTACACATCAGCCCCAATATATAGTAAAAACCAAAGAAAAGAAAGTTACCTGCGCTCTCTCCTTAATCCCCATGTATATTATACAAATGGAGGTCATTTAGTTGCTCCAATGGCCATTGGAGGGAATGCCTGCCTGCCAACGTCAAGGCAGACCCTCCCCCCTCCATCCACCCCCTTCCCCTCCCCCTTTCCCCTCCCCCCTTTCCCCTCCCCCCATCCCCTTCCCCTCCCTTCAGCCTGCTTCCTTGAGATTCTGGCAAAGATATCTCTGAAACAGAGGGGTATTTTTTATATACACCCCTATATACTTATTAACCCTTAATAGGGAACACATGGGATGGGCGGCAGCATTGTAACAAGGCTGTGTGATACAAAGTAAATACAAATACAAAAAGAGAAGTCCTGCGCTCACTCCATCACTACTGGGCCGGCAGCAATGACTACAGTACACATCAGCCCCAATATATAGTAAAAACCAAAGAAAAGTTACCTGCGCTCTCTCCTTAATCCCTATGTATATTTAGACAAATGGAGGTCATTTAGTTGCTCCAATGGCCTATGCTACCATGTAAAGTTGCCATATTTCTTAGACTAACCATTTAGGCATTTTCGTAGCTATTGCTAATGTGTGATTTATTTTTAGATGTCAAACACTGGAAATTGGATGCATATACAATATCAGTCCAAATTACAAGCTAGAAAAGCATTAAGCAAAGACGGAAAAATTTTCGGTGAATCTATTATGATTGGTGTGAAACCTTGCATTGATAAAGTAAGTATTGCACTAAAAAACTTCTCCCCCTTAAGTTCATTGTTTTTTAGACGTTGCATAATTGTAAAGTTGCTGGTGTAGAGAATAACTTGTACCTGCTCTTTAAGTGCCTTAGGGAACTGCTACAGGTGAGAATTGTTTGGAATCCATAGCAGCTAAACAGGAAGCATATATGCTTTTTGGAGACTTTTTCTAGTTCAGCTGTTTGGCGTTAAATTTGCTTTCTAGTCCTGATCTCACTTTTGTGAAAAACTCTGTAAGACAGTGAGCATTATGCACATAATCACTCTGTGCACATAACTTGTGCTAATCGCTCTCCCTCGGAACCTGTCTGTTTACAGAGCAGTTAATTTGTGATGTGTAATGAAAGGATGCCATTGCGTTACTTTCCAATGTTCAAATGATCTAGTGTGCAGCAAATTGATTTCACTATTGTTGCACATCATTTTATCTTAATGTTTTTGTTTTGTTTTTTCGATTTCCCAGAGTGTAATGGAAAGTGGTGAGAAAAGTCAATTGTCTTCTGTGTCTACTGTCTTCAGCCCATCCATAAAAGCATTTGACACACCCACACATCTTGTTGGTACACCAAAGGCAAACTCCAAAATGCGTCCACTTTCTGCTGCTTATAGAGCATCAACTAGTGACTATCAGGTAGAGTATTTGAACTATTCTGCTTTACGTTCTATGCTGAGGTAACCAATAGGTTCACTGTTCCTTTTTTCAAAACTACTTATTTTGTTTTAACCCCTTGAGGACACATGACATGTGTGACATGTCATGATTCCCTTTTTTTACAGAAGTTTGGTCCTTAATGGGGTTAAACAGCGAAAGCTGAGCAATAACATAGGAATTGGTTAGAATAGGAAATTTTAATGCAATTCCCTTCCACTTGCATAATGTAAGTCTACATCAAATTCATTGTTGTGCAAATTTCTTGTGTGATCACCCATTACAATACTTGTTTATACGCCTGAAATGTCCAATCAAAAAAAGAAACTGTAACAACAAAATCACGGTCTTTGGATTTTTCTTCTAAATTTTCATATTGTACAGGAACCTTGACCAAGCTGTTCCAAAACCTACTAAAAGATCCCTCGAAATATGCTATTTCTTCCATTAAACTAGTAAAATTCATCTTATTGTATAAGGTTCCATGGCTAGGTGGGTTCCAGCCTGTTCCTAGTTACCTGATGTGACAAACTCCTCTTTTCCTGTGAGTTTGCCACGAGTTTTTGGAGGGGCCTGTTTGCCAGCCTCCTGTGACTATGGCCCTTCAATAGACCTGGCTAAAATACTTTAAAAGGCTCTGTTCATGTGAAGTATGTACTCCAGACAGAGAGACCGACCGTTGGCACTAAATCTCTGGAAATGTTTTGGGCATGGGACCATGTGCAGTCAGTCAAAAATTAGACTTCCAGGAAATTCATGAACCCCTGAACTGATCTAGGTGATTTCTGGATATGTTCACCCAGATCAGGGCATGTAACTTTTTTTGGGTTTTATGTATTTTAAGGTACTTTTGGGGTGGTTTCTTTTTAATTTTTTTTCTTTGCTTGGAGATAATTGGATTAGAATTAGTACAGTTACTGGTCCAATTATCTCCCAAGCAGAGGGGAGGGATTGTGTGCTATGTGTGGGAGTGCCTTACATTGTAAATGTGTTACTATTGGTTTGTGTCCCTGTCACCAACAAGGTCCGTGTGGGCGTACACCTTGCTTGGGAACTTGCATAAAACGCCATTGTGGCTCCCATTAAAGAGTTTTGTTTACCCCTTCATGAAGTCTTGGCTCATGTTTGGGGGATTGGAGAACTACATTCACTCTGGGGATTGCTATATCCCAATACTCCCCTGAGTATAATCACTAGCTCTTGTAAGGGTCCAGGGTGGGTGGAGGACGGCGAGACCCCAACCAAGCTGCAGTGGTTCGTGGGGTTTATGGTGTTCCAGTACAGTCCTTATGGTCCTTGCAAGTACTAGGAAGCAGCGTTTTTGTTTTTTGTTTTTTTAAAAGGAGGTACCCAGGTGGTCCATCACACTTGACAAACGTGTGCCATTTCTTCCATTAATTTGCTATTGGCAAACTCTAGTAAAGTTTAATTTTAAAATAGAAAATGAGTATATTGAGATGCATGCCAAAGACATTTACTCTTTACGTATGTAAATCTGGACCTGGGGGTATATTTCAAGTAAGGCTATGTTTTCATCAAAGAGAGCAAATGAAAACCGGCACAGCCAGATAATAATAATTGATAATAAATCTCGAGGATTATTGGTCCTGTCCAGTGTGTTTTTTTGTTTGTTTGTTTGTTTTTTTTTCTCTCCAAATTCCATATGGGGAAAAACTGAGGCAAAAGAGCCACACTATAAGTATAGCAGAGTTAGAGAATGTTCTCAGATCAGCAATTGTTGCCTCTGTTTAGCATTTTAATGAATGACCTTGATACAGTAGGGATGTAACCACACCTGGTATTGTTGTATCTGGTTTCCTTTCAGCTTGCAGTTTACAAGTGCCATCATTAACAAGGTTTATTGGGGTAAAGCTATATTAAAATGCTTTCAGATAAGAAAAGGGTGTATGTGAGCAACATTTTTAAAGTGAAAATAGCAGGATTTGGAAACAGACAAAATGTGAGGCGAAATGTTTAGACTTCCAATGCAGTGAGCTTGAAGTGCAGAGATAGATTGCGGTAGATGTTAGAGTGAGGGGATAAAAAGTTCAGCTTTAGAAAACCACGAAACATCCAGTTGGATATGGAAGAGAGGCAGTTTGGGATGGATTCCAGGCGTGCAGCGGTAGCTCTGAGTATCATCCACATGTAGTTGGTAATGAAATCCTAAAGAGTTAAAGGGACACTGTGGTGAAAGTAACCTTGCCACTGGGTTTTGGAGAGGCCTCTTGCCCTGTGACTATGGCCCTTGGGGTGTGTGAAGAGAGCCCCTGTTTTATGGACTTAGTTTGACTGTTTTATTCCCCCTTAGTTAAACCCTTAATACCTTTGTTACATTCAAACAGTCTGACCCAGTAACTGTCATATTCAAACACTGTCTGACCTTTTAACGATCAGCATTTTGTTTTCCTCAGAGCAGGAGTGGTTTTACTGCATGAATACTGTTGCTTTGTGTGCATTAAACAGATTTCTACCCAGCATTAAGCCTCGGCTCATGTGTGAGGGGTTATGCTATGCTTGTGTCTACATTCTGCCTGGAAGGATTATTCTACTATTCTAACTACTGGGAGAAGGGAAACCAAGACGGTCAGAGGGTTGGACCGTCACAGACACTATAGTCACCAGAACAACTACAGCTTATTGAATTTGTTCTGATGAGTAGAATCATTACCTTCAGGCTTTTTGCTGTAAACACTGTCTTTTCAGAGAAAATGCAGTCTTTACATTACAGCCTAGTGATAACCTCACTGGCCACTCCTCAGATGGCTGTTAGAGATCCTTCCTAAAAATCCTAAAATCCATCCAAACACTCAATGTGTCCTCCCTCTGCATGCAGACACTGAACTTTCCTTATAGAGATTCATTGATTCAATTCATCTCTATGAGGAGGTGCCAGGACTGTGTTTGAATCATGCTGGCTCTGCCCCTGATCTGCCTCATTGTCAGTCTCAGCCAATCCTATGGGGAAGCATTGTGATTGGATCAGGCTACCACTTCTGATGATGTCAGCAGGCTGCTTGTTTGTTTTTGAGGCAAACAGCATGCAGAGTTAAAGCTTCTGGCTTGAATACAGTAAGATGTTGCTCTATTTATGGAGGCATGAGGGGCCCACGGGGGCTAGATGGTGGTTTTAACACTATAGGGTCAGGAGTACATATTTGTGTTTCTGACCCTTTAGTGATCCTTTTAATGTTGCTCAAAGAGGCAGTGTAAATCTGCAATAAGAGGATGAAGAGCAGAACGTTATGGAACACCAACTGAGAAATGGCAGTGGAATCCTGAGAGTCTAAATAAGCCTTTAGAAAGATCTGATGAAAATAGAGGAAAGAATTGTGTTAAGAGTCCAAGGTTATGGAGGGTGAAGAATTGTGGTCAACCGTGCCAGAAGCAGAGAGGATAATTAAGCCTGTAGTGACCTTTAGATTGGGCAAGGATTAAGTCATTGGTCACTTTGGTTAGTGCAGTTTCAGTAGAATGGAGGGAGTGGAAGCCAATTTGTGTAGGATCAAGGAGGTTATTAGTATTGAGAAATTGATCTAGACTGGCAAGCACAAGCCTTTCAAGAGATTTCGAAGGGGAGAAGTGATATGGGACAGTAGTTAGAAGTAGAGTCAAGAGATGGTGGGAAGAAGGGCGTGGGAGATTTAGTTTTCTAAAAACCAGCTCCTCTCAGGCTATAAGATGTTAAGTGAGGAGCACAGTACAGATTAGATGGCGGTCAGACAGAATGGCGTGTTAGAAAAGTTAGGAACAGAGCAAAGGCTGGAAAAGACCAGGTCAAGGTTACTTGTTTGTAAACTACTGCAGCTGGAAAACAGAAAAGATTAGAAGGATCTCATACGTACACTTTGGGAAGGAATGCACTAGGTATTAATGGTCCATAGAGTTGACAAAGAACCGATTTGGGACAGATGACATATTTTGCCTGAAATATTCTGTCTGTAATCTAGGCATTAAGCATTAGTGTAGTACTAAAAAAAAAAATATAAAAGCAATGCCAAATTGGCAAAAAGAGAAAACCGCAGATATAGGTTGAGTAATGGGTAGCTTGTATGTAATGTACAGTGTACCTTGTAGCAGTTGCAATACTATGATGTGCTGCAGCCTTGTTGTTCTCAGGAGCCATTCTAAGAGGATGTTGCTTGTGTATGAGACTGAGGCAGAGTGGTATGTTGTGGTGGAATGGAGAAGAACTAATGAATGATTTGGTGATAATGGAGATTTACTGTTGGGAAATGGAGCTTGTGTGGTGGAGAATGAAGAGGAAATGTAATACGTGTTACTTATTTACTAAACTATAAGTTGCAGTGACCAAATATAGCCTACAATAGCTAATCTGGAAAAAAGTGTGGAAGTCAGCAGGCATTATACTCTCACTTCTTCATATTAATGGGTTTTTATGTTAATCAGGTTTGTGTGGGGGACTCCCTCTACCTGAAACTGACTTGATAAAGGGAGATTCTCCCTTAAAGCTGCTCGTTTAAAAATTATTTAAGTCCATTAAAAATATTACAGAATACTATACTTTTCTACTTTACATATACACAACAGTGATTTCTACAGAATACCTCCGTGGCATTTTCCCATAATATACCATTTAAATTAAAACGTAATCCATAAGGTGAAGTGACTTGGAAATTATTCCAGAACCCCAAGATTGCACTATTTTTCCCTAATGAAATAGATGCATAACTATGAATTCTACATTCAATTTAAAAAAAAAAAAAAAAAAAGCAGCATGGTTAGTGTTATAGTTTATGGGATAATATTAGTGTAAGTGTCCTATTTCGCCCTGAGATTATGGCGCCCTATTTACAGGAAATAATTGCAAAGATGATGCTACCATTCATGCAATACAGTATTGAGTAGATTATGTAACTTTTGTTTAGTGCATACATAGGGTTTTAATTTTTTATAGTTGTTTTTTTCTTTTTTTTTTTACGGAATTTCTAATTTTTATTTCCTTCTTTCTTACAGGTTATGTCAGATAAACAGACTCCTAGAAAAGATGGAAGTATGGTATCAAAAGCAATGGAATACATGTTTGGTTGGTAGCAGTTCAACACCAGCCTACTTGCCCTACTTACTGGTTAATTGTATAATCCTGGTTTGCAGGGACTGACACTGAAATGCACAAACAAGATGTGGTTTGTTTGTTTTTCTCTTTAAAACTTTCCCCAGTATCTAAAAGGTAATTTCACTTAAAGGCCACTGAAACGTCATTTATATTAAACAAAATCAATGTTTAAGATACATTCACAATTTGTAGATTGAAAATCTGCTTTCTATAATCTGTATCACACTGCTGGAGGTCTTTCATTCAGCACACAGATGGTGCAATTTAGAGTCCACATGTATTCTTCTTAGTGCTTTACAATCATGTTTAACCCTTTTTTTGTATAATGTTGCTGTTATTTACTCCACCGCAAGTTTGCCTAAATAAAATGATCTCCCTGATCGTGTATCTCAACGAAGCAGCCTTCTCCTTCACCCCTCCATCCAGCTCAGGCGTTACTCCCCATATGCTATGGATAGAGCAATGTAGACTTGGGTGTGTTTGCTAGTCTGGGCTGACTTTCTCTGCTTATGATTGCCAAAGCTGTCTGAGCTGGAGGATTAGGAGGTGGGAAACCTGCTTCTTTGAGATGCACTGAAGGTTAGATCATTTTATTTAGGCAAACTTCAGGTCGCGAGAATAAGAAACGGCAACAATGTACAACAAAAGGGTTAAACAAACAGATGTTTGTAAAGGATACAAAGTTGTAACTCCTAAAGGAGCTCATGTCCTGAGGGAGTGAGGCGCTACTTGAAAAACCCCTAGCTTAATATCGGAAGAGACTGTTTTCGAAACTGAAGCAAGGGGAATAGTATTAGTGCAGACACAGTTACTCAATTGGTGTGCTGGGTGCTATTGCAGCAGCATGATACAGATTATAGAAAACTTTTTCAAGCTATCAATTGAGTTTATTTTAAACATTAATTTTGTATATTATAATCTGCATTTTAAAATCAGTGGCCTCTCTGTGCTTTTATTTTAGATACTAGGGTTTTTCTTGTTTTTTAAACGAACGCTAGGATTGCTTTTCCAAAGGAGCTGCCAATGAGAACGTCGAGTATTTAAGGAATACACTCATTTTATTACCATCACTGGTTTTTAATGTGTATTGGCACGATGAATTTGAACCAAGGACTGTGTTCAGTGGTGCATAAAACTTTAGTACTACTGTTGAATGTTTCTCTTTAAAATAAAAAAGAAAGGGCTCTTTCTAAAGACATTAGTGTACATATGTAATTTGTAATCTATTCATTTTTGTGTGAAACCTAAAACCTGCTATACTTGCTTTTTGTACTACATTTTAAATACAATTTCCTTCAATTGCTGCCAAGCCAGCCAGCACTGCACTTTTCACTCTAGTAAGGATTGATTTATAATGTGGTGAAATGTAAATCTTATTCATTTAGGTAACTGTATTCATTACTGTTTTTTGTTTTGTTTTTTGGTTTCTTTTTTGTTTGTTTTTTTTTTTTCCTCCATTCTTTTAATTTTAAAATTCATAAACTAAACCCCTTTCTGGAGTTGAACAATTTTGTTTAATTCAACTGTTTTTACTGTTTTCTAATAAATATGTGAAATATTGTATCCTTGTACATGTTTTACCTCTCAACCCACATGGAGAGGGGTTGTGGTACTGGGGATACTAGCCGTCTTTACATACCAGCTCCTGCCAGCCGGAACGCATTGTCTTGCCCTCACCTCTTCCTGTATGAAGGCAATGAGTTATGGCAGTGCATTTCCCAGTCATATGGATGTCCTGTCACCTAGTCCTAAGGATGCAGCCTATGGACAGAACAGAGGAGCTTGCAACAAGCAGAGCTGCAGTCGCAAGCCTATAAAAAGTCCTTCAGCAGCTGATAATATGGTGGTCCAGCTGCCAGTAGGTAATTGTATTCGATGTATGACCCTGACTGGTAGGTAATTGTATGTGTAGTAAAAACTATGGGATAATAATAAAAAGCAGTCTCTTAAAAATATCTCTCAACACTAGTAAATATATCCAATATTTACATATGAAACCTAGTTTAATAGGAATGAAGTCAAAATTGTGAGAAAGTTCTGCATGGCATTTTAACTGTGAATGTCATAGTGTTTGCTGCACTAAAAGACATTTCTATTCTGTGATGTCCACCAAGTACAGCTGATGTTTGGCTGCAGGGGGACTGCCTAGGTTGATCGAAAGCAGGTAAACATTCTGGCAGGGGGAAGGGCCTGATCGTTTAGGCATGCTCTGCTGCCCGAACGGTGTTAATGCCCTCCTTTTCTAGTATATCATAGTACCCCCGAATGTCGGGAAGGGGTGTAACCGCGACTGCTTCCCTTATTTACTACTATCTCTTAAAGCGGCACTGTCATGGCCGAATCAATGCCCCTAAGCCTCCCATATTACTTTTTTTTTATTATTTATTTTGTGCACGGACCTAGGTTCTGGGTGCTGCCATCTTTTGTGTGGGTAGATGAAAGTAGTTAAACACCTGGGCATTCATTCATCCATCCATTCATTCATTCATTAGAAAGACTAAGGAATGAATAGAAATGTCAGACAAACATTGAATATCAGTGTTAGTTTGTTAATTCGTTCAGTTTATTACAAGGAAGGAGCTACCGGCTCGCAGCTCCCTCCTTGTAAAATGTAAAGATAGAAGCGTCAGGGAGCAGTGCTCCCCATCAATATGAACCCCATAATAGCATATGGGAGATTGAAATCTCCCGAATGCCCCTAATCGCTATACCGCGAGTAGGGGCTTGTCTACTAAACAGTGAGTAGCCTGTGGCTGCTCACTGTTAAAAAATAAAAAACACACAAAAACCCTAGTACTCCCCCCGAGCGGCAGGTGGGGGCCATAAAGGATAATGGGAGGGGGAGGGGGACTGGCCCTGTTATGGACAAATGCAAATATTACAAGTTTTAGAATGAAATGTTGCATTTCTTAAACTGTGTACTTTGTCTTTAAGAGAGATTGCAAATTGACAAGTTGTTAGAAATGGAACATATTGTTTTTCATAGATATTGTTTTTCATAATATGTTTGCGCCATTTTGTCCCAGACGAATTACAATAACAATAATGCATAAACAAGCTTCAAGGCTATATGACTTTCAGTACACAATATACTGTGGTAACCCCAAGTTAATGGAACTTCCCCAAATCCGGGAATCTCCCACGACTGTGCACTTACGACTTAGTATAAACAATAGATAAGCTATTCAGACTTTAAGATGCCATCTTGAACTAAGTCAGGAAAATTTCCATGATGTATACACGCTTTAGTTATGGCCTTGTATGTTTACCAAGTTAAGGGAGGTCCTAAAATGAATAAAGTAAAAGAAGTATTACTTTTTCATATATGAACTACGGTAACCCTAAAATGGAGACACCTAAGGTATAAATAGGTGTACTTTTAAATGTTAAGACACAGAGGAGAGACTTGGAGACAGACGCTGCTCCATCTTAAAATGACAGAGAGGCTGACATGATATGTTCAGAAGGGTATGTTAACCTATTAATGATATTTGCAAGCATTTAATCTTATAAACTCTGCTATAATGGTTTAATATGTCTATATTTATATTTTTATATGATATCAAAAAGACAACATTTTATTGCTTCCAAGACAATCCTTATTTTATATTGTATTCTCAATTATTTATATATGTTAAATAGAGGATCTCTTACTAACTATATAAAATTATGGCTAAGATATCTGTATGGTTAGCCCTACTAAGTTCTATGCTTTAAGACATTATAGTGGTAAATAAGGGAACCACCTGCAGTTACAATTGGCGACCACGAAGGGACTTGTATTTGGAAGCTTTAACTATAAAATAATAAATACCTAGGTAACCTCTTATACGTAAGAGAAGACACAATACTTTGTCATGGCACACGTCTTGAAATATCAAGAATCTATTGAGCTATTTGTAGCCCAGACTCAGAGAGAGATCTTCATCATTAGAGATGATTTTAATGTGAACAAAGCACTTCGAGTTCAGGTGCCAGGTACATCGTAATTAGCATACAATACTGAAATTGTGGCTCTTAATTAATATCATTAGAGAATAAATATACATATTTGGAAAACTCCCTGATATGCCTAATACACCAGCACAGCATGGCCCATTAGTTCCAGGACAGTGGATTGCAGACAGGGGGATATGTTCTTTGTAGCTGCTTAGTATGCATGCGCAGGAAAAAGATTAATGCAAAATGTTGTCAAAAGAAAAGTGATAAGACAGAGCGATGAAATTTGAAGTCTAATTCCAAGAATGCAAAGAAAATTGCAATATGGCTTAATGAAAACATTCATTAAACCTTTGGATATTAGACCACAAGTTGTTCAATTTGTTGCACTCCCACCAAATATGCTTAAAAGTACCTGTAGCTATGCGCATCTCCAACATAAATGGTTTGTTGTGGGGTACATTTTATTCAATTTATCTGGTACTAAGTACCATCTGTTTAGAACCTTAAAATGGGTTTCTAATAAATTTAGCAAGTGTATAGTCTTCGAGACTTCTATCAGTGAAGAACCCCAGTACTTATATTTATATCTATGTCTTTCCAAGCAGCTATAGCTATTGGTATTTTTTCTTTATTACACATTTTAATTAATAGCAAAGCTTTGGAGAGCGGTTTATTTATTTTATCTGAATTAAGAAATATATTTATCATGTTGTTCAAACTAGATTTTGGTACAATTAAATGAGTCTTCAAACGTTTAAGTCTCAAAAAAATTAAACCGCTCTTTTGATGGTAAGCTATATTCCTGTATTAATTGAACAAAGGTTTTAATTGTTCCTTCTACAAATAGCTGAGACAACCTTACAATTCCTGCATGTTTCCAATTGTTATGGTTTATGTCTGCAACTTGTTGTTCAACAACATTCAGCTCTAAGTAGCTTGGAACTTTATTTTCAATTTTTAATTTTTTTTTTATTTTAAACCAGCTATTCAATAAATGTGTTGGAGTAACCACCATTTTGTTTATTTTAACACCTTTCATTATGTTCTTGTCTATTTGTGGATCTATAACCGCATTGAAGTCTCCAGCTAGTATTAGATTTCCTACTTTTATTTCTTCTATTTTTTCTAGAATAGATCTTAAATAAGAAGCTGGTGAGTAGTTTGGGAGGTAGACATTACAGAGTGTAAATAAATTGGAAATAACCCCTTAAGACCGGAGGGCGTACTATTATGCCCTATTTTAGGCGGCTCTAAACGCCGCCAGGCATAATAGTACGCCCTCCGGTCTTTCATTACTTACCTGGTCGCCGGCGATCGCGGTTGGGGGACACCCAGGGAGTGCCCCCCCCCATGCAGCAGATCTTCCACCTGGCAGCCCCCCCGGCCATGTGAGTGAGGTCCTTGCGAGGACCTCACAATCACATGGGCGGGATAGCTGTCTGCAGCATTGCCACCAGGGGGGCTGCCTGTAATGACAGGTAGTCCCCCTGCTGGCTGGAAATAAAATTAATAAAAGTTAAAAAGTGTAAAAAATAAATATATACTTAGAATATATATATATTCAAATTACACGTAGACTAATACTGATTAAATATATAATTATTGTTATATATATTTATATATAATATAAAAAAATTAAATATGTAAATGCGTTATAAAATTTAAAAAATAAATATATAGATGTGTTATTTCGTTCTAACTGTATTGTGATATATATATCAAAATACACATAGAACGAAATGATATATACATAAATATATACATATATATTATATATATATATATATATATACACACACCTATATATAAATAAAAATATTTGTAAAAAATTATATATATATATGTGTATATATACACATATATTAATTCTACATATATATTTATGTAATATTTTTACATAATTAGGTATCTTAATTACAATTAGCGGGACCTGCCTGACAACCCATGCCGAAAGTAAAGGGAATTTAATTTGCTAGCACTATATTTAACCCTATAACTTTCCAAGACACCATAAAACCTGTACATGGGGGGTACTGTTCTACTCGGGAGACTTCGCTGAACACAAATATTAGTGTTTCAAAACAGTAAAATGTATTACAACAATGATATCGCCAGTAAAAGTGAAGTTTTTTGCATTTTTCACGCACAAACAGCACTTACACGGATGATATTATTGCTGCAATACTTTTACTGTTTTGAAACACAAATATTTGTGTTCAGCGAAGTCTCCCGAGTACAACAGTACCCCTCATGTACAGGTTTTATGGTGTTTTCAAAAGTTACAGCGTCAAATATAAGGCTTGTGTTTCATTTTTTTCACATTAAAATTTGCCAGATTGGTTAGGTTGCCTTTGAGACCCTATGGTAGCCAAAGAATGAAAATTACCCCTATGATGGCATACCATTTGCAATAGTAGACAACCCAAGGTATTGCAAACGGGGTATGTCCAGTCTTTTTTAGTAGCCACTTAGTCACAAACTCTGACAAAAATTGGCGTTTTTTGCATTTTTCACACACAAACAAATACTTAGTGTTTGTGACCAAATGGCTACTAACAAAAGACTGGACATACCCCATTTGCAATACCTTGGGTTGTCTACTATTGCAAATGGTATGCCATTATGGGTGTAAATTTCATTCCTGGGTTACTATAAAGTCCCAAAGGCAACGTAACCAATCTGGCGAATTTCAATTTCAAATGTAACATGCTATATTTGACCCTGTAACTTCCCAAAACGCCATAAAACCTGTACTTAGGGGGTACTGGTTTACACGTGAGACTTTGCTGAATACAAATGTGTATTTTATTGCAGTAAAAGCAAACAGTATTATGACATTGACAGTCAAAATGTCATGTAGAACTAAACAAATTTAAAAAAAATAATCTTTTCTCCCATTTTTTTCATATTAAATTGTTTAATAGCTAAATATTTGATATTAAACGAAAGCCCTATTTCCCCTGAATAAAATGATATATAATAAGGGTTGGGTGCATTTACTATGAAAGAGGTGAATTACGGTTGGACAGACATGTAGCGCAAATGCCAGGTTTTGTTTACATTTTGTTTCGTTCACAACGTGTACATTTGGCTCTGTCCTTAAGGGGTTCATTTTAAATACTATTGCCAAAAATCTGCCATCTGCATCTTGTAATCGTTGAATTATTTCTACCTCTATTTTTTTCGCCAAATATTATAGCTAATCCGCATTTTTTTTAATCTTTATTTGAGGCATGTATAATAAGCGGGAATTTTTTTCCACCCCATCTCTGTTTATCTGATTGCCTCCAATGGGTTTCTTGTAGAAATCCCAAATCTATATGTTCTGCGGCTAAATATTTATATACTTAGGACCTCTTTGTTGTTGTGTTCATACCTTGGACATTAAGAGTTAACATTCTTATCATTATAGATTCCAAAACCCCTTTCTCTCCATCTCTACATTATAATCTCCCCTATTCTTCATTGCTGCACAGACATACAAATAACAAAAAAACGCATATCTAAAATCGGAGGAGGATAACATCCTCCACTGTCATGCCGAACTTACCTTTCCTCAATCTCTTCCTCTTCTCCCCCTCTCTCAGGATCTGTTCTTCATTTCTTCCTGTCTTCTTTAGTTTTCTTTAAAATCATAAGACAAAGTAGGGACTCTTTGCCTTATGGAGGATTCCTCCGCCTGACCAGCGGAGGAGCAAAGTGTGCTTCATTTCCGCTGGTCAGAGCAATTTTCCCATGAT
>OW240918.1:70916696-70928927 GCA_933207985.1 Pelobates cultripes | reverse complement strand
ATGTCACTCTAAAGGAACACTATAGGGTCAGGAACACAAGCATGTGTTCCTGACCCTATAGTGCAGGCTTCCCCAAACTCCGGCGCGCCAGATGTTGCTGAACTACAACTCCCATGATTCTATGAATCAAATAGATAGGATGAGAATCATGGGAGTTGTAGTTCAGCAACATCTGGAAGGCCGGAGTTTGGGGACGCCTGCTCTAGTGTTTAACCTACCATTTAGGTGGCTTGCACCCCCTTCCACTCCTCCTCTTTTAGCCCCCTTAAAAGGTGCAGGGAGGGAAAGCAATTTACAGTTTGAAAAAATGGAAAATCAAGCCTTATATTTGACACTGTAACTTTCAAAACAATATAAAACCTGTACATGAGGGGTACTGTTATATTCGGGAGACTTCATGGAACACAAATATAAGTGTTTCAAACCAATAAAATGTATAACAAAAATGATATCATCAGTACATTATACAAAAAATGTCACTTTCACTGGCAATATCATCACTGTGATATGTTTTACTGTCTCCCGAGTAAAATAGTACCCTTCATATACAGGTTTTAGGGTGTCATGGAAAGTTACAGGGTTAAATATAGTGTTAGCAAATTAAAATCTCTTGACTTTCGGACCGGGTTGTCAGACAGGTCCCTCAAATTGCAATCAATAAAATTACTTAATTATGTAAAAATATTACATAAATATGCACATAGAATTTAAATATATATATATATATATATACATACATATTTATATATTTGAAGTCTACCTGTATATTTATGAAATTATTTATGTAATTATGTATATATATATATATATATATATATATATATATATATATGATAGGAAAAGCACTCCAATGACTTCATTTTCCTGGCACTATAGTGCCCTGAGGGTGCCCCCACCCTCAGGGACTCCCTCCTGCTGGGCTCTGGGGGGAGGAAGAGGTTAAACTTACCTCTTTCTCCAGCGCCGGGCGGGGAGCTCTCCTCCTCCTCCTCTCCTCCCTCTTCTTCCGTCACCGGCTGGATGCGCATGCGCATTCAGCCAGTCCATAGGAAAGCATTCACAATGCTTTCCTATGGGCCGCTAACGTCTTCTCACTGTAAAAAATCACGAGTGAGAAGCGCTGAGCCCTGGCGGCTGTCAATGAGACAGCCACTAGAGGCTGGATTAAGGACCACTCTAGGCACCCAGACCACTTCAGCAATGAAGTGGTCTGGTGCCAAAAATCCAGCAAGGTTAACCCATTGTTTTTATAAACATGGCAGTTTCAGAGAAACTGCTATGTTTATCAATGAGTTAAGCCTTTAAAAAGCCTCTATCGGCTGTCTCATTGACGCTTCGCTAGAGGCAACACTGCGTCACTTCTCACTGTGATTGATAATGCTTTCCTATGCGACCGGCTGAATGCGTGCGCAGCTCTTGCCGCACGTGCATATTCAGCCGATGGGGCGGATCGGAGGCGGAAAGGAGGAGGAGTGCTCCCCGCCCAGCACTGGAAAAAGGTAAGTTTTTACCCCCTTTCCCCCTTCCAGAGCAGGGCGGGAGGGGGACCCTGAGGGTGGGGGCACCCTCAGGGCACTATAGTGCCAGGAAAACGAGTATGTTTTCCTGGCACTATAGTGGTCCTTTAACCCATTTATAAACATAGCAGTTTCTCTGAAACTGCTATGCTTATAAAAAAAAAGGGTTAAACCTAGCAGGACCTGGCACCCAGAGCACTTCATTAAGCTGAAGTGGTCTGGGTGCCTATAGTGGTCCTTTAACTTTATTCAGCAACTGCCACGGATGATCAACGTTTCAGTCCTATGTCAGGACTTTCGTCAGGATACATGTGCAATACAATTGTCACAGTACAAATAACAAAGTAAATCAAATAAAGTACATTGCATACATCTGAGACTTACCCATGACGCGGGTAAATTTGACCCTGCTAAGTGTTTTCAGCAGCTGGGGTTTTTCTGGGGTCTAAGAGGCAGACCACCACGTCGGAGGTAATTCCAGTCTTTAATCTATCTACACATAAACTCAGCAATGCTGAGAATCGACTGCTAATGAAAGGACTATCTTTTTTACCCACGACCTATCCTATCCAGGCCCGGACTGGCCATCGGGCACACCGGTGGCCGTGGCCACTGCCTCCCAGTCTCAGGTGCCAGCGTGCCGGTCCCCCCCTCCCAAGCTAAAGGTAAGAAGGGAGGGGGGATTTAATGCCTGTTTTTGTTTTTTTGTTTGCCCCCCCCACACACACACAATCCATTCTAACATTTATACAGCACTCTCACACCCATCACACACAGCACTCTCTCTCACACATACTGCACCCCTCACATACACACAGAACCCCTCAACACACTGCACCACACACATACACAATACTTCCAAATATATATATACACATATACTACACTCTTAACATATACACTCTGGATCCCCTATACACACACTAGATTCCTTGTAAGCAAACACATACTACACCCCTAAACACACACTACATCACCTATACACACACACACACACTATAGCCTGTATGCACACACTTGCTATATCCCCAATACACACATTATCTACAGCCCATAGCCACATATGCATCACATTGCACCACTTTACACCACAAACACAACATGACTAAAACCAACCTTATTACACAATACCACACCACAATCAGCTCACTCTACACACACGCAATACCACAAGCAGGCTCCAAACACATGTACAATACTCTTTCCTGGTGTCACGGTCCACGCCGTGACATCCAGTCTGCCAGACGTGGTCGCTCTGGAAGCGCCCGATAGGGGATTTGAACTGTGGTTCTTCTGGACCATATCCTGCTGTTCTTCCTCTGAGCCATTTCAGGACTTTGGATAACTCCTGTTTATTCTTGTATTGCCTGCAGCACTAGGGGGCTGGACTTCACCAAAGGCTCTGATCTGTCAGTAACTCTCCAGCTGAATCTGATCCTAATTAACAGGATATAAAAGCCTGCCTCACCCTGGGAGGGGTGTCAGTTCATTGACTCTGGTTCTCTTGTTTTGTTCCTGTTACTCCGTACCTGCGTTCCAGTGATTCTTGTCTTTCCGGCTTCTGACCTTGGCTTTCCTCCTGGACTACTCTGACCTCTGGCTTCCCTGATTTTGGCTTCCCTTGACCACGCTTCTGCTTATCCCTGCTGTACTGAGTCTTGGAGCACCTTTCCTGGAAAGCCCCTGTGCACAGACTCACAGGCCAGGTGGCGTCTTACCTGGTCACCCTGGTCTGTGTCTACTTTGCAAGGGTGAGCGTATAACTCTGCGAGCTGGACTCCCTATCAGGTAAGACTCCGTTACACCTGGCATTTTTGTCTCCTGGTATCCATTTATAGAGACACCAGAGACAAGTTGCAAGGAAACACAGTGCAAGCATGTTTTTAAATTTGCTTGCACTGTGCAGAACAAATACAGAGTTTTTTTCTCATGCTAGAGCTGTTCAGCAGAACTCTGCGCATGGTCTGCCCTGGGAGAGCATTGAACCAACATGCTCACTTTGAGAGGTGGCGTGTTTGTCATTGGTGATGACAAAACACACCTCCTCTGCCCCGCACCCTTCTTAGTGGGCCGCTGTGTTAAAAAAAATGCAGATTTGGGAGAACATTAAGATTGAAGGATTTCCTCAAAACAGACACCCCAGTGAATACACCTATCAGCCACTTTAAACCCAAAAGTACTTGGGACCCATTGCCTAACCAGTCAACCATCAAAACATTTCTTAAATCATTGAACAAAAAAACTCACCTAACCCATGCTAATAAACAAAAATCGAATATCACCAAAGAAGAACGCCAAATTATCGCCTCACTTGCCAAGGACCCTAACCTTGTAATTCGACCAGCAGACAAAGGAGGTGGAATAGTCCTGATGAACTACAGCGACTACAGACAAGAGATCTTAACACAGCTACAAGATACTACCACCTACTCTAAACTTACAGAGGATCCTACACAAGCAATTATGCTCAATATCCAACAGACACTTCAAAGGGGACTAGAAGCAGCTTACATTACACAGGAACTGTACCAGTAGCTTTTACAAAAAACAGAACTCCAGTGACCTGTACACTGCCTAAAATACATAAGCACCCTACCTCACCCCCGGGAAGACCCATAGTGTCGTCAATAGGAGGGGTACTCGAGCCTATAGCCAAATGGCTAGACTCCTTATTCAAGAAACCAGTAGAGGAACTAACAATGTGTATCAAAGATACGCCAAGTCTACTAGCACCACTACAACAGTTTACCAACCTGGAAAAAGGAGCAACATTCATCACATGTGACGTTAAAAATTTGTACACAATTATTCCGCATGACACAGGCATCGATGCGATGAGGAAGATCCTCACGACATTTTCCTCCTACTCGGGACCACCGGTAGAATACATTCTGGAACTGCTATACCTGGTACTCAACCAAAACTACTTCAGGTTTGAACATACGTGGTATCAACAAGTTGCTGGGACATCAATGGGAGCGGCCATGGCGCCAATGTACGCGAATATACTTTTTTACCGTCGTTTTATCGACGATATTATTATGATTTGGAAAAAAGTAGGACCTACCCCTGAAGAAATGCTAGAGACTATCAACAACCTGAACACACCGGTCCGTCTCACCATGACTACGAATGACCAAACTACAGACTTCCTTGATGTACGGCTATAAAAAGAGAGAGGCAAAATAGCCTATACCTTGTACAATGAACCTACAGATAGAAAGACTGTTCTGCATGCAGACAGCTATCACCCAAGGCATCTAAAGAACTCTCTTCCACAATCTCAATTTATGAGGGTAATTAGGAACAATTCCAATGAGGCAAACACACAACTATAGATACAACAAATGTGGGATAAGTTTGTGACCTAATGTCCTCCCCCCTGGCTCCCACCCCTGAGCGGTGGGTGGGGGCCCTAAAATACTAATTGGGGGGGACCTAATGTCCTCCCCCCTGGCCCCCACCCCTGAGCGACTAGGGGTCCCCAAACCCCTAGTCACCCCCCTCCCCCAATATAATAACCCCTACCTACCCCCCTCACCCTAAAAATAATGAGGGGGGACCATTTAACTAAGTACCTGAAAAACAAAACAAAAAAAACTTACCATTTGATGTTTTCTTTCACGAGTGCAAAAAGTAATAATCCATCTTCACCGGGCTCCACGCAGACTGAGCTCTGCAGGGCGGGGGAAGGCTTATAAAGCCTTGCCCCGCCCTGCAATTAGGCTCAGAGCACTCTGATTGGTGGGTTTAAGCCATCAAATCAGAGTGCTCTGACAGGTAAATGAAGAGACTGACAGGTAAGTCTCTACATTTACCTGTCACAGCACTCTGATTGGTTGATTTGAAATCCACCAATCAGAGTGCTCTGTGTCATTTTACACAGCATGAGAAAATTCCAAAGAACTTTCCCACACTATGTAAAATGACACAGAGCACTCTGATTGGTGGATTTCAAACCAACCAATCAGTGTGCTGTAACAGGTAAATGTAGAGACTTACCTGTCAGTCTCTTCATTTACCTGTCAGAGCACTCTGGATGGCTTAAACCCACCAATCAGAGTGCTCTGAGCCTAATTGCAGGGCATAAACTGATATTATGTATGGAGGATGAGTTGAAGTTGTTGATCATAATGAACAAAAATGTATAGGTCAACAACAAAGAATACTAAAACTAAAAATAATTGTATATATGGGCAGCTGTACACCACAGACAAGCGACTAAGATACAAAGAGTAAAATATAAAAATAAAGTGCAAGCGCTCCTAGTAACACAATATGTCCATAAGGTAATAGTTCAGGAAAATATTTATTGGTATAGTGAAAAATGTGAAATATAATGATACAAAATGTAATATAATACAGTATCTAAAAACATCGCTGTTAAAAATAAATCAAAACACTTGAACCACAGATACAGATCTAAACAGCCAAGGTCCTAATGCTGTGAAAGCAACTAGGACTAGACTGTAACAATAAAGGGTATAACCAATCCGAAGTAAAAATGAAAATGCCACAAGAAAAACAAGATAAAATAATGTATATACCAGATATAAATAGCAGCATCCAATGTATTAATGCCGTCAAAACAACTAGAACCAGGATGTAGCAATATGGTGTAACGATATAGAGTGTAACAAGCACAAAGGCTAGATCAAAATTGTAAAAACACAAAAAAGGCATAGGAATACACCTTTGAAAAGAAAAAAACAGATAGAATAAAAATTAGGGGTATATTAGCTAAATAATGAATAGCATAAAAAAGTAATGACCTGAAAAAGAAGTTAAAAAGAAAGGCAGGGCAACTCTATAACCATATACCTAAAGCAGCAATATATAGGAAAATGAGTACAATATACAAAAGTATAGCCGTGGGGGGCCTTTCCACACATATGAAAGCTGTAGTAAGTAATGTTAGCGGTGAATTGATGCTTGAAGCTGTATAGTGCCCAGCGAGCTCAACCCCCGGGTACCTGAGTCAGATGGCACAGTTGTCAAACAATATTCCGTGGATTAGATGAATAGAAGAATCTTCCAATGTTAGCCGTAAAGAGGGAGCACAACCGGACTGGTAACACGTGGTACACCGCGGCCAGTTTCTTCAAAAAACGCAGCGGCAAGGCAAGTGTAGCAGCGTGTAGATGATGATGCAGATGATGATCACGTGGAAAAGGAACGTCTACGCGTTTTGTCTCTTAGCTGAGACCTTAACAAGACTCCAGATCTTCTCTACTAATGAGGCTCATGCAGGATTCATTCCTGTGGAACAATTTGCTAAACATACAATTTGAATAAAAACAACAATAAAAACATAATGCTATAGATAAATATATCTTATAGAGATATATCAGTACCCCTGATTCTGTATATGTTGGAACATATGTTATAATCATATACATAACAAATAAACATATATATATATATATAAATAAAAATCAGGGAGTTAATATGGAATTGGTATCAATTAGAGAACTATTGAAACTATGGGTACATGTAAAAGCATATAAATAAATAAAAATCTGAGGATTAATATGAAATTGGTATCAATTAATTAGAGAACTATTGAAACTATAGGTACAAGTAATATTTGAAAGTAAGAGGTTAATAGTTATATAGTAAAACACAAGTCTATTAGACCAGAGTGTCAGGATTACTGTTTGATCCAGCACGTAGAACTGTACAACACGAATGACAAATAAGTAACCTATTACCGGTCCTTAGAATGGCCGGATTTAACGTACAAAGAATAGTCAAAAATACTAGCCGAGGTCAGGGAACACAGAAAGGGACACAGCGATGAGGAAAGCCAGGAGTCAGGATACCAGAAAATAGAGAAGTCAATAAACAAAGCCAAAGTCAAAAACCAGGTAGAAAACTATAAACAGGAACGCGCTCTCAGACAACCACAAGGGAAACCACGACAGGGCACTGAGCAGGCTGAGAACTGGGCCTAAATACCCCTCCTTTAGTTCTGATAGGCTGTAACCGGCCTTTGACCCCAAAGTCAGTTACCAGGTTTCATTTGCATAATTGCTGCTCAGCATTAACCCTTCTGTGGATTAGGTTGCTGCTCGGCACAACTTTTCCTGTGTGGACAGTAAATGTCATTAATCACTTTTCTCTAAGCGGATGAATACATGACACCAGGTTTCATTTGCACAATTACTGCTCAGCATTAACCCTTCTGTGGATTAGGTTGCTGCTCGGCACAACTTTTCCTGTGTGGACAGTAAATGTCATTAACCACATTTCTATAAGCGGATGAATACGTGACACAGAGATAGCATAGAGTAATTATATTGTTAAAGACGTAGTTGGTCAAGTTCCTCATTAAGGCCATGTGGGGTAAGAGTATTTCATTTGTAAATACATTTGGATTCAGCATCTATGAGAACTCTTCTACGCTTAGCAGTATCCCCAATTTTAGGTATTTTCAATGCCCATAACAGAGACATCTAAGGGATTACTATTGTGCACAGATGCAAAATTACGTGCTACTGAGGACTTTCTAACTTTATGTAAAATCGCATTATCTCACTCCTAAAGTGTCCAAACTGAGTGCATTTGTGACACATAAAACTACACGTGAGGCATTTCAGGCTCCCACATCAAAAATTCCCAGAGGCACTTAGGTTGTTAGGACGGGTTTTATTTTGAGGGTGCCCGTGTTGAATTTTGAGGTTGCCAGAATATTCTTCAGATTCTTACTTTTTGTAATGGTAACCCTAGGTTTGTCCGGGATGCTAAATTTCACTAAGGGATCTAACTTTAAGATCGGCCAGTGTAAGATATCTATAATTTCATCAAATGGACAGTTGAACACAGTAGAGAAAAAAAGGCCCCTTGTTTTAGGATATATCCCTCGTACTGATAGTGTGTTTATAGTGAGTAATCTTTGCATGGGGATGACCTTTTTCCAATAGCTGCAGTATCTCTAGATGTTTGTTGGACTCCTCTAAAAGGGATTGTACTGAGTGACAACCTTTCATAGGGTTCATAGAAGAAGAAGGTATTAGTCGGGCTCTATATGTACTTCTTATTTCCCTATAGGCTGATAGAATAGATTTGGGGGATATCCTTTATCCAGGAAACGGACACTCAACGTTAATGCTTCTGTTTCTAAATCATAAGTCAAACAACAGTTCCTACGTAATCTGGTGAATTGTCCTTGAGGAACATAATGTATCCACGTAGGATGATGACTACTAGTGGCATGTAAAAACCCATTTACATCCACTTTTTTCTGAAAGGTTTTGTGTGAATATGTTCATTCTCTCCCCAAAGTAGAAGGTCTAGAAATTCTATTTTGAGCTTATTTTTATTGCAGGTGAATGCCAGCCCCCAGTCATTAGAATTGAGTTAGACCATAAATTCCTCTATCTCAGGCCAGGCACCATTCCAAATAATTAAAATGTTGTCAATAAAACGACGATAAAGAGGTTGGGTTACGATGGAGCAAAACTTACTCCTGTTGCTGTCCCCCTAGTTTGAAGAAAAAACATGTCATTAAAAGTAAAATAATGTGTTAAAATAAAAGATGTAAAATCTATAATAGTTTGGGCTTGGGTCAAAGGTAGGAGAGGATCAGCAAATAGGAAGTGTTGCAGAGCTTGTAATCCCTTTAGAAGGTTAATATTTGAATATAAAGCAGTGACATTAATGGTGACTCAAATATAGGTGTCCTTCCAGTTTATATCCTGTATGAGGGATAAAACATGACCTGTATCTCGTATATAGGATGGTAGGTTGGGAGCATAATGTTGGAGATGGAAGTCGACCCATTTAGAAAGCGGGGCAGTAAGGGATCCAATAGAAGAAAGAATTGGACGACCGGGGAGGTTTTGAATATTTTTATGTATTTTGGGCAAATAATAAAATAAGGTTGTTGATGATCAACAGTGTCGAAAGCAACAGAAAGGTCAAGGAGAATAGAGAGTAGAGATCCCTGGATTTTGCAGCAATTAAATCACTGGAAACTTTGGTCAGGGCTGTTTCAACAGAGTGACGAGCATGCAATCCACACTGAAGAGGGTTGAGCAGAGAGTTGGATTCAAGGAAGTCTGTCAAACTAGAGTACAATCTGTGTGAATACATTAACAAATGTATGCCCACAGCTCAACCATTGACAGTACTGGATGATCTGAACAAACAGGTCATCCAAAGAAACATAGAGTAAGGATATCACTACCTGTTTATAATTTATCTGACTGTCTGCATGTAAATGCTAGAAATTAGGTAAACAACCAGAAACCTTAATAAATGTCCATAAAGCAATGTTTAAATCCTATTACTAAAACACAAGTATTCAATATTAGGTATGTAAAGAACAAATAATATTAGCATAATCAAATTTATATAATTATTCATGATATCCTAATCTCCTGTATATACCACAGTACTAAAGATACAATACCTTTATGAATAAAAATAAGGAAATGTGAAAATAAATCACAATTAAAAAATAAATAAACAATCATATTATTTGTAACCAACCTAGTCAGCAATAGTGATGTCGCGAACCCGAAATTTTCGGTTCGCGAACGGCGAACGCGAACTTCCGCAAATGTTCGCGAACCGGCGAACCGCCCGAAACGCCATTGACTTCAATGGGGAGGCGAATTTTAAAACACACAGGGACTCTTTCTGGCCACAATAGGGATGGAAAAGTTGTTTCAAGGGGACTAACACCTGGACTGTGGCATGCCGGAGGGGGATCCATGGCAAAACTCCCATGGAAAATTACACAGTTGATACAGAGTCTGGTTTTAATCCATAAAGGGCAGAAATCACCTAACATTCCTAAATCACAATCAATATGGATTGACACCTGACATATGACATATTGACACCTTGACATATGGATTGACACCTGTCCTCAGAGCCCCTGATGCACACGGACACAGAGCAGAATAGAGACTGGTCCCCCTACATAGGGTCACTTGGCAGATATGGATTGACACCTGTCCTAAGGATCCCTGATACACACTGACACAGAGCAGAATAGGGACTGTTCCCCCTACATCGGGTCACTTGGCAGATATGGATTGACACCTGTCCTAAGGTTCCCTGGTACACACTGACACAGAGCAGAATAGGGACTGGTCCCCCTACATCGGGTCACTTGGCAGATATGGATTGACACCTTGTTACAAACTGCTATTTGTAACGGGCCCTTTAAATGGCAAATTGCCCTGCTTCCCTGGGTTGTGGAGAAGCCTACTTGCCAGCCTCCTCCCGCATGACTATGGCCCCTGGGAGATTGTGAAAATGTATGCACTTTTATTTGGTGTGTATGGCCCTTTAAGACTGTCGGTGGGCATATTGGGGCTTATGGACTCTTTATGTGACTGGTGCTGGCCCTTTAAACACCTTTTTTGGGACATCAGGAAGATTGGGACACTGCCCCTTTACGTTAGACTTGTTGGGACACGGCCCCTTTAAGACGGTGTCCCCTGTGTCCCCAGACCTGGTGCAAACCCTTTGTGCCTGCCTTGCTATTTCCCCACTTGGTTCAGTAATGGGAAATTATTTCAGCTGCAGAGACTAAGTCCCATTCGGCGATGGGACTTAGTCTTTTTTTTTTCAGCCGCTTTTTTTTTCAGCCTTATTTAGTGCCGTAGAGACTAAGTCCCATTCGGCGATGGGACTTAGTCGTTTTTTCAGCCCGAAATAGACCGACCTCACAGCCCAAATCTATGGAACTGTTTTGGGCAGGAAAATGTGCTTGCAGTCGGTCATAAAGGGACCTCCAGCTAACTTTTTAACCCCTGGATGGATTTGGCTGATTTTTGGTTATGTTTATGTTTCAAGTGTGCTGATTCCAAATATGTAATTATGAAGATGGGATGTGTAGTTTTAAAGTTACAGGGTATGGCTAAAAACTGTATTTTTACTGCCTGTGTTTAATTATGTTAATCTCTTCCCCAACGTCATTTCGTTCAAAGTGGAGAGAATGTTAAAAAAATATATTTTTGTTCGGAGTGTGAGAAATGCTTTTCAGCCGCTTCTAATCTTAAGCATCATTTGAGGAGCCATACAGGAGAGAAACCTTATTTGTGTGTGTTTAGTATTGTTCTGATCAGTTTAATACCTTCCGCGTCTCCTATCAGTGGACGTGTATATGGCAGCCATTTTAGGAACCGTACACCTGGGACCCGAGCAAGGTCACCTCGTTCAACAGGCGACAACATTTGTCCCTGGAAAACTATCCTGACATTCTGTACAATTTGTATGGATATGGCAGTGATTTCTGTAACAGGGAGATGGAAGAAGATGCTTGGTCGGTCCCCTTAATTCAAATTTGGGGCACTGCGCGGTCAAGCTAATGTGCCACCAGATAGGAGTGGTGTGTTTAGTATTTTTCTGATCAGTTTAATACCTTCCGCGCCTCCTATCAGTGGACGTGTATATGGCAGCCATTTTAGGAACCGTACACCTGGGACCCAAGCAAGGTCACCTCGTTCAACAGGCTTGCAGCATATCCTCCAGGAAGAAGAGCCTGAACCCTTACCGGCTGCACGTGTCTTACCTGTACATGGAAAGCTGCTGTGGTTCCTTGATGAGCCAGCCGCCCGTGAGTTAACATGTCCCGTGGAGAAGCACTCTGTCCTGTAAAGCCTCACCAAAAAAAAGGAGTGGTGTGTTTAGTATTGTTCTGATCAGTTTAATACCTTCCGCGTCTCCTATCAGTGGACGGGTACACGGCATTGATTTT
>OW240918.1:70896680-70916596 GCA_933207985.1 Pelobates cultripes | reverse complement strand
CGCTCAGGGGTGGGAGCCAGGGGGGAGGACATTAGGTCACAAACTTATCCCACATTTGTTGTATCTATAGTTGTGTGTTTGCCTCATTGGAATTGTTCCTAATTACCCTCATAAATTGAGATTGTGGAAGAGAGTTCTTTAGATGCCTTGGGTGATAGCTGTCTGCATGCAGAACAGTCTTTCTATCTGTAGGTTCATTGTACAAGGTATAGGCTATTTTGCCTCTCTCTTTTTATAGCCGTACATCAAGGAAGTCTGTAGTTTGGTCATTCGTAGTCATGGTGAGACGGACCGGTGTGTTCAGGTTGTTGATAGTCTCTAGCATTTCTTCAGGGGTAGGTCCTACTTTTTTCCAAATCATAATAATATCGTCGATAAAACGACGGTAAAAAAGTATATTCGCGTACATTGGCGCCATGGCCGCTCCCATTGATGTCCCAGCAACTTGTTGATACCACGTATGTTCAAACCTGAAGTAGTTTTGGTTGAGTACCAGGTATAGCAGTTCCAGAATGTATTCTACCGGTGGTCCCGAGTAGGAGGAAAATGTCGTGAGGATCTTCCTCATCGCATCGATGCCTGTGTCATGCGGAATAATTGTGTACAAATTTTTAACGTCACATGTGATGAATGTTGCTCCTTTTTCCAGGTTGGTAAACTGTTGTAGTGGTGCTAGTAGACTTGGCGTATCTTTGATACACATTGTTAGTTCCTCTACTGGTTTCTTGAATAAGGAGTCTAGCCATTTGGCTATAGGCTCGAGTACCCCTCCT
Source organism: Pelobates cultripes (assembly GCA_933207985.1). Lineage (NCBI taxonomy): Eukaryota > Metazoa > Chordata > Amphibia > Anura > Pelobatidae > Pelobates > Pelobates cultripes. Next base: position 70,915,823 of record OW240918.1, on the reverse strand, counting down.
ATTGACGACACTATGGGTCTTCCCGGGGGTGAGGTAGGGTGCTTATGTATTTTAGGCAGTGTACAGGTCACTGGAGTTCTGTTTTTTGTAAAAGCTACTGGTACAGTTCCTGTGTAATGTAAGCTGCTTCTAGTCCCCTTTGAAGTGTCTGTTGGATATTGAGCATAATTGCTTGTGTAGGATCCTCTGTAAGTTTAGAGTAGGTGGTAGTATCTTGTAGCTGTGTTAAGATCTCTTGTCTGTAGTCGCTGTAGTTCATCAGGACTATTCCACCTCCTTTGTCTGCTGGTCGAATTACAAGGTTAGGGTCCTTGGCAAGTGAGGCGATAATTTGGCGTTCTTCTTTGGTGATATTCGATTTTTGTTTATTAGCATGGGTTAGGTGAGTTTTTTGGTTCAATGATTTAAGAAATGTTTTGATGGTTGACTGGTTAGGCAATGGGTCCCAAGTACTTTTGGGTTTAAAGTGGCTGATAGGTGTATTCACCAATGACAAACACGCCACCTCTCAAAGTGAGCATGTTGGTTCAATGCTCTCCCAGGGCAGACCATGCGCAGAGTTCTGCTGAAGAGCTCTAGCATGAGAAAAAAACTCTGTATTTGTTCTGCACAGTGCAAGCAAATTTAAAAACATGCTTGCACTGTGTTTCCTTGCAACTTGTCTCTGGTGTCTCTATAAATGGATACCAGGAGACAAAAATGCCAGGTGTAACGGAGTCTTACCTGATAGGGAGTCCAGCTCGCAGAGTTATACGCTCACCCTTGCAAAGTAGACACAGACCAGGGTGACCAGGTAAGACGCCACCTGGCCTGTGAGTCTGTGCACAGGGGCTTTCCAGGAAAGGTGCTCCAAGACTCAGTACAGCAGGGATAAGCAGAAGCGTGGTCAAGGGAAGCCAAAATCAGGGAAGCCAGAGGTCAGAGTAGTCCAGGAGGAAAGCCAAGGTCAGAAGCCGGAAAGACAAGAATCACTGGAACGCAGGTACGGAATAACAGGAACCAAACAAGAGAACCAGAGTCAATGAACTGACACCCCTCCCAGGGTGAGGCAGGCTTTTATATCCTGTTAATTAGGATCAGATTCAGCTGGAGAGTTACTGACAGATCAGAGCCTTTGGTGAAGTCCAGCCCCCTGGTGCTGCAGGCAATACAAGAATAAACAGGGAGTTATCCAAAAGTCCTGAAATGGCTCAGAGGAAGAACAGCAGGATATGGTCCAGAAGAACCACAGTTCAAATCCCCCATCGGGCGCTTCCAGAGCGACCACGTCTGGCAGACTGGATGTCACGGCGTGGACCGTGACAGTACCCCCCCGTCAAGAACGCCCTCCGGGCGTGAACAGGCTCTACCTGGAAATGGTACTCTTCATCTTCGGTATCAGTATCACTAAGATAGTCTTTGTAATCAAAGTCTACAGACTGGGACTTTATGGTACCAGTTTCGGGTGCTATAGAGGAGGCATTTGCAGCTTTCAAAGCTTTTTCGAATATTTCTAGATCTTGTTTACACACAACTGTGCCATTTGAGGCATAGGTGCAGTCAGGAGGCAGAACTGTCTTGGCAAGGCAGGAAGTGGTGATGGTGCTTGCTTGTACAGAAGTGTTATCAGGAAGAGGTCCAAATTTTTCTAGAGCAGGAGGTGAAGTTTCCACAGAGGTACTGGTAACATTAACGGTATTAGTTTGGGTACCCTTTTGTGTCACAGGACGGGGACAGGGCTGGCAGTGTCTAGGCTGTCTTGCTGGGATGACAGGGTAAGTCCATATGGCACCAGACAGAAGGGGTCTTGTCCTAAGTGGACGAGTTGGGCAGAGCGATATGAAATGCCCTCTTTTCCCACAGTATAGACATAGACCATGGGCTCTCCTGCGGTCTTTTTCCTTCGGGGGCAATCTAGTTCTGGTGAAGCCAATCTCCATGGGTTCCTCCATGTCGACTGGAGTTTCACTGCTAGCTCGAGTGTAAACAGGGTTACAAGGCGGGTCCCTGAAAGTGGGTTCATGCTGCAACATGATGGGATTTTTGTATCCATAAAACAATTCCTCTTCTCTAGGCAACCGGGTTCTGCGAGGACCTGAAATGGGTTTGGAAGTTGCTTTTCTTGCTGCAAAACACTGAGAATCCATTGCGGACATAAACAACTCCCAGGAGTCCAAGACAGTACTTCTCTCCTGCAACTTCTGGTGTGCCCACACCTTAATTCGCCCGGTACATAGGTTAATAGCGGAGCGAACTTTGATAAAGTCGGTGGCGTAGGTTCTCGGTTTCAGGGCAAATAGTAGCTCACAATCCGTCTTGAACATCAGAAAAGCAGAATGGGAACCGTCGAACCTGTCAGGCATAAAGACATACGGTTCTGGGCATACATGTTCCGGGACTGGAAGCGTTGCTCCTTTAAATGCCAATGAATGTCTCTGCAATTCTGTAACATTCTGGGACAGGTTGGAGACTTGCTCGGCCAGGGAGGTGAGTAACTTGTATAACTCTGCAGACTCCATGTTCAGTTCATCTGTAACGGAGTCTTACCTGATAGGGAGTAACGGAGTCTTACCTGATAGGGAGTCCAGCTCGCAGAGTTATACGCTCACCCATGCAAAGTAGACACAGACCAGGGTGACCAGGTAAGACGCCACCTGGCCTGTGAGTCTGTGCACGGGGGCTTTCCAGGAAAGGTGCTCCAAGACTCAGTACAGCAGGGATAAGCAGAAGCGTGGTCAAGGGAAGCCAAAATCAGGGAAGCCAGAGGTCAGAGTAGTCCAGGAGGAAAGCCAAGGTCAGAAGCCGGAAAGACAAGAATCACTGGAACGCAGGTACGGAGTAACAGGAACAAAACAAGAGAACCAGAGTCAATGAACTGACACCCCTCCCAGGGTGAGGCAGGCTTTTATATCCTGTTAATTAGGATCAGATTCAGCTGGAGAGTTACTGACAGATCAGAGCCTTTGGTGAAGTCCAGCCCCCTGGTGCTGCAGGCAATACAAGAATAAACAGGGATTTATCCAAAGTCCTGAAATGGCTCAGAGGAAGAACAGCAGGATATGGTCCAGAAGAACCACAGTTCAAATCCCCTATCGGGCGTTTCCAGAGCGACCACGTCTGGCAGACTGGATGTCACGGCGTGGACCGTGACACCAGGAAAGAGTATTGTACATGTGTTTGGAGCCTGCTTGTGGTATTGCGTGTGTGTAGAGTGAGCTGATTGTGGTGTGGTATTGTGTAATAAGGTTGGTTTTAGTCATGTTGTGTTTGTGGTGTAAAGTGGTGTAATGTGATGCATATGTGGCTATGGGCTGTAGAGAATGTGTGTATTGGGGATATAGCAAGTGTGTGCATCCAGGCTATAGTGTGTGTGTGTGTGTATATAGGTGATGTAGTGTGTGTTTAGGGGTGTAGTATGTGTTTGCTTACAAGGAATCTAGTGTGTGTATAGGGGATCCAGAGTGTATATGTTAAGAGTGTAGTATATGTGTATATATATATTTGGAAGTATTGTGTATGTGTGTGGTGCAGTGTGTTGAGGGGTTCTGTGTGTATGTGAGGGGTGCAGTATGTGTGAGAGAGAGTGCTGTGTGTGATGGGTGTGAGAGTGCTGTATAAATGTTAGAATGGATTGTGTGTGTGTGGGGGGGGCAAACAAAAAAACAAAAACAGGCATTAAATCCCCCCTCCCTTCTTACCTTTAGCTTGGGAGGGGGGGACCGGCACGCTGGCACCTGAGACTGGGAGGCAGTGGCCACGGCCACCGGTGTGCCCGATGGCCAGTCCGGGCCTGGATAGGATAGGTCGTGGGTAAAAAAGATAGTCCTTTCATTAGCAGTCGATTCTCAGCATTGCTGAGTTTATGTGTAGATAGATTAAAGACTGGAATTACCTCCGACGTGGTGGTCTGCCTCTTAGACCCCAGAAAAACCCCAGCTGCTGAAAACACTTAGCAGGGTCAAATTTACCCGCGTCATGGGTAAGTCTCAGATGTATGCAATGTACTTTATTTGATTTACTTTGTTATTTGTACTGTGACAATTGTATTGCACATGTATCCTGACGAAAGTCCTGACATAGGACTGAAACGTTGATCATCCGTGGCAGTTGCTGAATAAAGTTAAAGGACCACTATAGGCACCCAGACCACTTCAGCTTAATGAAGTGCTCTGGGTGCCAGGTCCTGCTAGGTTTAACCCTTTTTTTTTATAAGCATAGCAGTTTCAGAGAAACTGCTATGTTTATAAATGGGTTAAAGGACCACTATAGTGCCAGGAAAACATACTCGTTTTCCTGGCACTATAGTGCCCTGAGGGTGCCCCCACCCTCAGGGTCCCCCTCCCGCCCTGCTCTGGAAGGGGGAAAGGGGGTAAAAACTTACCTTTTTCCAGTGCTGGGCGGGGAGCACTCCTCCTCCTTTCCGCCTCCGATCCGCCCCATCGGCTGAATATGCACGTGCGGCAAGAGCTGCGCACGCATTCAGCCGGTCGCATAGGAAAGCATTATCAATCACAGTGAGAAGCACGCAAGCGCCTCTAGCGGCTGTCAATGAGACAGCCGATAGAGGCTTTTGGGGAAGGCTTAACCCATTGATAAACATAGCAGTTTCTCTGAAACTGCTATGTTTATAAAACAATGGGTTAACCCTAGCTGGACCTGGCACCCAGACCACTTCATTAAGCTGAAGTGGTCTGGGTGCCTAGAGTGGTCCTTTAATCCAGCCTCTAGTGGCTGTCTCATTGACAGCCGCTAGAGGGCTTCCGCGCTTCTCACTGTGATTTTTACAGTGAGAAGACGCCAGCGTCCATAGGAAAGCATTGTGAATGCTTTCCTATGGACTGGCTGAATGCGCATCCAGCCGGTGACGGAAGAAGAGGGAGGAGAGGAGGAGGAGGAGAGCTCCCCGCCCGGCGCTGGAGAAAGAGGTAAGTTTAACCTCTTCCTCCCCCCAGAGCCCAGCAGGAGGGAGTCCCTGAGGGTGGGGGCACCCTCAGGGCACTATAGTGCCAGGAAAATGAAGTCATTGGAGTGCTTTTCCTATCATATATATATATATATATATATATATATATATATATATACATAATTACATAAATAATTTCATAAATATACAGGTAGACTTCAAATATATAAATATGTATGTATATATATATATATATATATATTTAAATTCTATGTGCATATTTATGTAATATTTTTACATAATTAAGTAATTTTATTGATTGCAATTTGAGGGACCTGTCTGACAACCCGGTCCGAAAGTCAAGAGATTTTAATTTGCTAACACTATATTTAACCCTGTAACTTTCCATGACACCCTAAAACCTGTATATGAAGGGTACTATTTTACTCGGGAGACAGTAAAACATATCACAGCGATGATATTGCCAGTGAAAGTGACATTTTTTGTATAATGTACTGATGATATCATTTTTGTTATACATTTTATTGGTTTGAAACACTTATATTTGTGTTCCATGAAGTCTCCCGAATATAACAGCACCCCTCATGTACAGGTTTTATATTGTTTTGAAAGTTACAGTGTCAAATATAAGGCTTGATTTTCCATTTTTTCAAACTGTAAATTGCTTTCCCTCCCTGCACCTTTTAAGGGGGCTAAAAGAGGAGGAGTGGAAGGGGGTGCAAGCCACCTAAATGGTAGGTTAAACACTAGAGCAGGCGTCCCCAAACTCCGGCCTTCCAGATGTTGCTGAACTACAACTCCCATGATTCTCATCCTATCTATTTGATTCATAGAATCATAGGAGTTGTAGTTCAGCAACATCTGGCGCGCCGGAGTTTGGGGAAGCCTGCACTATAGGGTCAGGAACACATGCTTGTGTTCCTGACCCTATAGTGTTCCTTTAGAGTGACATGGATAGTTACTTATCGTTCTTTTCACTTATTTTATGTGAAAAAAACAAATGAATGAGTGCCGAGAAATAACAGATAATTGTGATACCCAGATTTAACGGATGATTATTAGTGGAATTAATACAATTTCAGATTATAGCGATATTAGATCTGTGAGTTCTAAAGTGGTAGCTATCCACTGTTATTGTCCATTGTGATGTTAATTAATCATTTTAATTTTCAGTTTTTAGGTAGCAACATTGGAGGTTATAGTTCATAAATACTGCTTAAATTGAACGTTCTTGAACAGTTTAACTCCGAAGGCTGTCTCCGGCACCACATGCACAAGCTACATCCCCTATACACACAAGCTAAGGTTTCCTGCAGTTATGGTACGGGTTTTATTTTATTCCTGGAATTTCTGCTTAAAATGTATGAGTGAGTCTTATATTCTGAAAACAACAACATGTACAAGGGATATATAAACATAATATTACAAATCCGGGGGAAGTGACAGACTGACAGTTCCTCTTTCAATATGAACTGTACAATGCCGAAAACTGACCAATTAATTTTTTGGGGCCAAGATAGCTGAAATTGCTAAATTTTCCAACTGAGCTATCTTTCAACATGTTCATTTTGATCTTAAATGTGAAATTCACAATTCTGTTTCCTACCTATCCCAGTTAAGCTAATATTCACTAGAACTAAGCTATTCACTAGAACTGCAAATTGTTCAGAATTGAATAGGGAATTAAACATTCTAACCGAGTTCCAATTTGGCTATTTTTACAATAACATTTGCAGTTCTTTTGTCTAGTCTCCACAATTCTTCCCAATTTAACATTTAAAATATATTTTACATAGAAATCTACCTATATGTAGAGAGAGGTATATATATGTATACAAGACTCAGTGGTCTCCATAAAGAAGTGCTTTATGATGTGTGTGTGTGTGTGTGTGTGTGTGTGTGTGTATATATATATATATAGAAAGACGTATACATAACTATATTTGTGTGTATGTATGTATGTATATATACATGTCTATATATGCATATATATGTATACATATGTACACACATATATAACGTGTATATATATATGTATATACGTGTATACACACATCACAAAGCGCTTTTCTTTAGAGAGCACTGAGTCGTGTATTTCCGTCTCCATAACAGAGCCAAACACGAACAATTCCATTCGCCACCACTCGTGCATTTCCGTAGAAGGTCGAGTCTCTCGCGCGCATGCGTGCTAACTGTCCTCCAGCTAGCCACGCCTTTGCTCTTTCGCTATTGGCTGTGTGGGCTCCCGAAGAGCAGCTCGTTGGCCTATCAGAAGAGAGCCCGCCGCTCTACGCCGCGCCCTAGCTTCAGTCCAAAAAAAAAAATCAAAAAAAAAAAAAAAAGCCCTGAGCACTCAGCAGCTTTAGCAGCAGAGGAAGGAGAGAGGGCGAGCAGCGCTGGCAGTGACGCGGCGGAGGTGTAGTTTGACGCGGTGTGTTACGTGGTGGGGAAGAGAATAAAAAAAGCCCAGCGAGATCCCAGCCGCGAACGAAAGCAGTGACGGAGGAGAGGCAGTGTAACCCGGTAAGAGGAAGGAGGAGGAGAGGGAGAGGCTGGAGCACAGACATGGAGAAGGCCGCAGCCGCCGGGGGCTCTCCCCACACTCTGCCCGGCACACACCCCGGGGGGCTCGGGGGCTGTGAGGAGCTCCACAGCCGGGCTCCCTTTATCTCTCATTCCCCAGCCAGCCCTGCGGGGACTGACACGGGGTCAGCACGGAGCGCCTGCCGGCCGGTGTGCAGGGCCGAGCGGCCACACAGAGAGCCGCCAAACAAAGGATAATGGCGGCCGCCGGCGGGGCTCACACGGGGCTCTCACGGGGGTCACCGGGGATCGGGGGGAGGCGGGCGGGCGGCATGGCCGTGTCGCGATAGGAGACCGCGGCTGTCGCGACAAAAACCTCTGATTTTTACATCTTTAAACGGCCCTTGTCGAGGTTTATTTTATATAAAAAAAATTAGCATTTGGGGTTTTTACCACCTTCTATTTATTATGTTGCCATTTTTTTTTATAGACTTTTTTTTTTAGTTTTATTTTTTTTATTTATACAATATTTTGGGGTTGCCTGTTTATTTTTTTTTCAGTGTCTGTGTGTATATACATATCTCTATATGGTGCACAAAAGATATAAACACTTTTTTTTGTCTATATTTTATGGCCTGTGTGTGTGTGTGTTTTTAGTGGGTTTTTGTTTTTTTACTGCGTTCCTGTGTTTTCATTTACACTAGGGGTTTATTCACTAAACTTCGCCAGGGTAATTCGTTACATAGCGAAAAGTAGTGAATTAAATAATTGCAAAATGTTGTCAAATAATGAAAAAATTGGATTTTAACTAAATTTTAGTAATTTGGCAAACATCTCAGGATTATTCACTTGTTTGAATTGTAGGGGAATTCAAAGTGAATTTGACATTTTAGACCAAAATAGTCAAGCCTGAAAAGTCAGCTATTCTATATTTCCAGTTTACCTATTCTGGCCTGAAATTCATTCATTTCCTAACAATTCACAGTTTAGCGAATAACCCAATGTATGTCTGCATATACAGCAACATCCATGCACTTACCCTGTTTTTATACACTGACTTTAAGCTACACAACCACACACACACACACACACATCTGTGTTTACATGGTTGTTGCATTCTTGCTTCAGGATGTCAGGGTAGAAATAAGCTGGTCCTGCTCATTACATTTTCGCTGCAATGCTTTTCTGGTCCTGATTTGTAAAAGGCTTCTTGAAAATGTGAAAATCGGGATTAGTCTCAATCTTTCCATGGCAATGTAAATGCAGATGCCCATTTTATGAAAAATATAGGGCAGGTTTTAAAGTCATAGTGCAGGCAAACACTGTAATTGTTTTTGTAACATAAATTTAACTTTTTTTATTAAATACGTAAGTGTCATAAACATCTTCATAAACATTTTATATAATTCTCAAATCTGTCTTGTGTCTGTGATTAAAGTAATGCGTGTACTTTCCTTATAATTTTTTTTTTCTTTGTGACGTACATCAGCTATGACAACACATTTATGCTATAACATTTAAATGTTGTGGTTGGTCTCCACTCAAGACACCAATAATGTTATTAGTTGAAAGCATTAACTCCATTATAGCTTAACATCCTGTGACCTTGACATTACTACTTTTTACCCTGCATTGTTTGGTGTACAATCATGACAAATTGTCTTCGCACCTAGGGACCAGACTCAGCCTTGTAATTGTAAATACAAAACTTATAGTAGTCTCATATTTTTAATATTCACCCACTCATTAACAATACTTTGTTAAATGAGGCAAGTATTGCTACTAGTTAAGGTTAGATGTGTGTGTTTAAACACTAATAGAGTATTTACAATGATGAATTTGAGATGTCATCCTATAGTTATCCCCATGTGGTTCCTCTCCCTTAATCATCGTGTCAAATAAAGTTCAAAACAAAGATGTTTGAGTTTTATTTTCATGTCTGTTTTGCTCTCATTTCCTTTTAGGCGGGAGATTTTAATTTATTTTTTTTTTCTTTGTGGGCCTGCATATTTCAGGGCTGTTACAAAAAAATCCTAATAAGCCACAAGCACATTTTTATTTTTTTAACATTTGTAAATTTCTTACAATCAGGCTCTGCATAATGGTACATTTGCAATTTGGAGGCAGGGTTTATATTTAATCTCCCCCATTAAATAAAGTTGCGCTTTTTTTTTTTTTTTGCAATCGCAATTGGTGTTAAAATTCCTGCACCACTGCTGCGTCGTCCATTTAGATGTATGTATTACGTTGGTAGTGCTTGGTTAATGGATATAGATGTTATGGCTTAACACATAGGAACATTTTAAATACTTTGATTAAAAATACAAGATAAAATTATATGCCTCTTTTACTATTTTTGGAAAATGTTCGTAAGGGCCCTATGCGCATTTCAGGATCCAACTTGGATTGTTACATCCGGTTTCCAGATTTTATTTTGGGGTTTTTTCCCCCTTCCCTCCCTTGCATGTATACATTCCAGGTATCAAAGTTTGTCACAAATTAACTGACTGCAGACTGGCTAGGTCTGTGAAAAAACATTGCTTGCCTATAAACTTGAGTGTCTTCATATATTTTTTTTATTTTTTTTTTATTTTTTTTTTAAACAATGGGTCCTTTCTTTTCAGAATGCTTTTAAGTCATGACCTTTCATTCGTATATTTTTTTTTAAATTCTTTTTTTTTTTTTTTTTTATTTCAATATATTATGGAGTAGATTTCTCCAGGTATTAAACTACCCTAAATAATGAAAGAGATGAGCTGTAAGGCCTTTAGTGGCAAAATGTTTGGTGTTCTTGTAAACATACATTTGTGTTAAGCTAAAAAAATAAATAGGAATATAAACTCTTGTTGATTAAAGGCAAATTTGTCCACATACTATATTACATCTATGTTTAACTCCTTAAGGACCAAACTTCTGGAATAAAATTGAATCATGACATGTCATGTGTCCTTAAGGGGTTAAGTAAGCATGTTGACTGGCAGATTTACAATTGTATGTCAATTGTGTCATGTTTTCTTGTATACATGCTAACCTGCTTAATGACCCCATTGTAGCAATACATATAAAACTTTCCCATCCTAAAGACCAGATAATTTGGCCTTGAAAGTGACAGTAGTATCTGTTTATTTTCTTGAAGTTAGGTTTGAACACTGTATGAGGAAGACATTTTCTTCACTTTACTTTTGAATAAATTTCATATAACCAATTTAAACAGAAAATATTCTCACACAAAAAAATGTTTCCACAGATACATGTACTGATTGTAGTATGGTCTTGTTACATTCTGATATTTGCCACAATTGAAATCTCACTATTAGAATGTTGAAATCTTGCATAAGCGTTTCAATGTCACAATATCTTAAAATATCAAGGTGGGTATGCATTTGATTCGGTAAAGTCTGTCTACTTCTAAATTCTTACTATATAGGACTACAAATTTACACCTAAAGAAACACTCAAGCCCCATAATCACTACAGTGAACTGTAGTGGTAATAGTTCCAGGAGTGCCCTGAAGCCCCCAAATGTAAGTAGTTAAACCAATTCATATCAGTTTCACTTTTTACTAATGTTCTGCCAGATGCAGGGCCCATGTAAAAAGTCAAACCATTACTAAAAGTTTTCTCGACTTACAATGTGTGGGGTGTGCTAAGGAACGTCTGGTTCCATAACCACTACACTTTAGTGGTTTTATTCGTTGATGTGTTCTAATGGTGTTCCTAAGTCCTCTTGTGCTAGGAGCTATGCTTTCTTCTCAACTGCCCCATACCTCAATTTGTACTCTGCTTTTTCTGTTTCAAATGTTAGTCCGTTGTGGATAAATCAGTTGCATAGAGTAGATGAAATAACACAGGTGAAGAGTTTCATTCAAAACTTGGTGATGCTTTCCAAGACACTATAAATATTCAGATCTGTGCTAAAAGGACCACTCTAGGCACCCAGACCACTTCAGCTTAATGAAGTGGTCTGGGTGCCAGGTCCAGCTAGGATTAACCCATTCTTTTATAAACATAGCAGTTTCAGAGAAACTGCTATGTTTATGAATGGGTTAAGCCTTCCCCCAAAGCCTCTAGCGGCTGTCTCATTGACAGCCGCTAGAGGCACTTGCGTGCTTCTCACTGTGATTTTTCACAGTGAGAGCATGCCAGCGTCCATAGGAAAGCATTGTGAATGCTTTCCTATGCGACCGGCTGAATGCGTGCGCATTCAGCCAACGGGGAGGAATGGAGGAGTGCTCCCCGCCCAGCGCTGGAAAAAGGTACGTTTTTACCGCTTCTCCCCCTTCCAGAGCCGGGTGGGGGCACCCTCAGGGCCCTATAGTGCCAGGAAAACGAGTATGTTTTCCTGGCACTATAGTGGTCCTTTAAACTTGCCATTAACTTGTTTGGGAGTTTATGCATTGAAATGCAATATTTTGAGGGGGAGGGCATTTTATATAGCACCAACTTATTCCACAGCACTTTACAATATTATAAAAGTAGGAAATTTAACAATTAAGAAGACAATTGCAAAATGTTACAAGAACAACAGGTTGATAACCCTGCTCAAACAAGTTTGTGTAAATTTAATTCACCTAAAAAATTTATAGTTAATGATTTAGTGAATAAACCCCTGTTTTCCTTGGGTTTTTAGCCACTTTTCATTTTAGTCTAACATGTATATTAATAAAGCCCTGACATTATCTGGTTTGTCTCCTTTAATAGTTTGGGGGGAGAGAATGTTTCGTTTGTCAGCATTCCCATACAGGAGAACAATGTTAATTAAAAACGTAAGACATTTGTGAGAAGTAGGTGCCTACTGTCTTATTTGTTCTGTATAGAAATAAACTACAGAGGCTTATAAATTTGACAGAGACAAAGAAGACTGCCCCAGGCCCATGAACAAATCTTTCGTTGTGAAAATTTAGGATGGGAAATCCTAGCCATTCCAGGATTCTTGGCTCACAGAAGCACTTACATCCAAAGTATTGAGGCAACTGGATGGATTGTATTATGGGTATCTGAATCAATCAGGCATAGGTTTATGGATTTATGTACAACTCACAAAGTCCACGGAGTCAGTGTGAAAATAAACGGAATTCACGCCAATATGCCCTGAATTATGAAGAGATATCAAAGAAAAAATACTCCCTAGTTTTGAATGTAATAAAAAATAAACATGAAATTGTCACTTTTCCAGCTGCATCGCTCTGTGTGGTTTCTGAAGGAAGCTGCACACAGAGAGATCCAGTCAGGATCATCTCATTCTGATCTATTGGGTCTATTTTGTTTCACCAAAAAAAACATGCCCAGCAATTACACAACTTTAACACCTTTTAAAATAGCTATATTATTTCTTTCATACATATCTTTTATTTTATTTTTTTAGCATGAATTAGAATTAGACAGAACATGGAACAATACATACAGCAGATATGCAAAAAATAACCATGGTAACAGAATACCAGATCGTTCATGGTACATAATCTACAAGCAGGAAGTTTAACACACTTTTCCACCACAGTAAATTACCGGTAACAAGGTTATTTATTAAAGTACCAGTTAAAAGTGATTTTCTAATTTAATGCCCAAATAGCTGAATTGGAAAAAGTATCAGTTGGCTATGCTTTCCTTCCAGTTTAGCTATTTTTGTCTCAAATGCTAAATTTACTTATGTCTTTTTTTTTTTTTTCCTAACATGTTACATTCACTTGAATTGCCTCTACACTGCGGCTCACTTCTGTAATTTTCAACTGATTCGATGTTTGCACTCTGCAGTCGTGTCTCAGAATACTAGTGGGGAACCGGCTATCTTACCTGTGAATCAACAGTCTGCTTCTGGGATTCCATAGCTCGCCCGCATGGCATCCTGACAGAAAGCTAGGAGGATGTCATCTCATTTTCCTAAGGATGTGTGGGAATGCAAAGGAGATCCTTTAAAGTGACACTATAGTCACCAAAACAACTTTAGTTTAATGAAGCAGTTTTGGTGTATAGATCATACCCCTGCAACCTCACTGCTCAATTATCTGCCATTTAGGAGTTAAATCATGTTGTCATCATTTTATACCTCCCTGCATGTTAATTTCACAGCCTTCCTAAACACTTCCTGTAAAGTCATCTAAAGTTTATCCTTTCTGTATTGCAAGTTCTGTTTAATTTAGATTTTCTTATCCCCTGCTATGTTAATAGCTTGCTAGATCCTGCAAGAGCCTCCTGTATGTGAATAAAGTTCAATTTACAGAACCAGAGATACAATTATTTAAGATAAATTACATCTGATTGAAAGTGAAACCAGGTTGTTTTTTTTTTTGTTTTGTTTTTTTTTTCATGCAGGCAGGGGAGGTGTGTCAAGGGTTGCATAAAAAGAAACAGTGATTTAACTCCTAAATGGGAGAGAACTGAGCAGTAAAACCTGAGAGACATGATCTATACACTAAAACTGCTTCATTCAGCTAAAGTTGTGTAGGTGACTATAGTGTTTCTTTAAGCTGTTGCTGGAGCATAGACTGCCTATTAAAGTGGTAGGCAACATTCAGGACTTCAGAAATCTCCTTTGATGCTTTGACAGCATTTTGATAAGTTTTATGGGAGATATAGCCAACCAGAATCTAGACATTCTAGGAGCTCGGCGATATTTGTGTAATCATGGCAACTTGCCTTCTTGGCATTGTTGAGCTATCCATAAACACATTGTGCAGTGGTCAATATATTTATAGAATTTCACTGGGAAGACAATGATTGAGACCTCTGTCACTGCTTTGCTGTTGCAGTTAGTACCTCTAGAACAGGGGTACTAAAAAGGTTGATACCCAGATGTTGTAGGACTACAACTCCCTTTATGCTTTGCATGACTGCTCTTTGCACTCCTGATGTTGTGGACTGCATCTACCATAATGCTCCCACAGCTATAATACTGACAGAGCATCATGTAGCATTGTAGTCCAAAACATCTGAAGTGCCGAAGATTGCCTCTTTATTTATATCAGGAGTCAGCAACCTATGGCTCGTGTACGATGCATTGCACTTGAGATGCCTTTGCACTGCACTTAAGGCTGCCAGTGCCAAATTGATATTTGCTAGTGCAACCAGAGTGGTGATTGCAGGTGGTGATGGACAATCCCCGATTTACACATTGATCTCAGATCACTTCCTCACAGCAATTGTGAACAAGAATCTGCACTGGAGTAGAGCAGCCTGCAGAAGAAACTGCCCTTGACCTGTACCTGGCCAGCATGTTTTTCACTGAGCCCTAGAGAAGCTGAGCCAAACTGCTAGATATACAGAGCTGCAGAAAATGCCTTTTCCTTATACACCTGAAACAGCCCACGTACACAGTACCCACAAACACAAAACCACTGACAATTCACATGCGTGCACAACTCCACAAACAGTCTTACACACAATCCCACAAACAGCCCACATTTGTATGTATCATATACAATACCACAGGCTACTCTTGAACATATACAATATAATGATAGTCAGCTTCGTAGAAGTGGTCTCTTTCAATATGCTGTTTTATCACAGTGAGAGTTCACCAGTTTATACAATGGGGGATTGGGGGTACATAAGTTCGTGCTATCTGTACAGCTAATAAAATAATAAAAGGAGGTATATGCACGGAGGGCACAGTAAAGTTATGCTCAATCCTATACCGCTCAGGGGGTATCTTCCCAACCTTGGAAACCAAAGTATTTAGTATACTGTTAAAAGGTTGCCTACCACTGATTTATATTCTTATTTTTCCCATAATGCTATGCACACTAAGATTCTCAGCAAAAGTAGGTTTATGGCTATGTTTCTTTTGAAATTATATCCACATTTGACAGTGGCTGGTTTGCAATGGCTAAAATTGTAATAATAAATTTTGCTTGATAGCTAGTGTTAATGATTTGTGACCGACCTAGCCTGTAGGGTATTTTCGATACTCGAACATTACTGGTGTGGCGGTACTTTCTTTATCCGGGGTCCTCCGCTCGAGCCCCGTGCGGTCACGCAGCCCACCTGGCACTAGGATTGCAGCTCGCATCACGCACGCTCTTAAAGGGGCAGTGGGAGCCAAAAGTAGATTCAGGCTCCCATTGGCCTATGTCATACGCACGTTTTGGGGGAGTGGGCATGACGTGGGCCACTCAAATGTTAGTCAAGGATATTTAAACTTCCCTAGTCGTATCCACTTTGCCCTATCGTGGTTTCTGTTTCAGTACCATTTAGTGCGTTCTTTGATCTATTGTGTTTATTCTGATATTGACCTTGGCTTTGTATCTGAATTTATCTTTAACCTTTTCCTGTCTTGTTTACCTGTCTGACTGATTACCGTTTACCTGACTCTGGCTTGTTCTTGTTTTCGCTGTCTCTCCGTTACCTTGACCTCGACTCGTCTTTGATTACGATTTTTCTCTGTCTAACGTTTAGTCCAGCAATTCTAAGGCCCAGTAATGCGTTAATTCCTCGTCTTGTCCCTTGGTATCCTAAATTCTGCGTCTTGGGGTATTACACTGTGAAAACAGGATCCTTGTAATGGCCTTTTATTAATTGCACAGTAAAGGCAGTATTTGCATGGCCAAGACTGCAGGGACAGTCACTATGCGCCTAAACCTCTACATTAAGCTGTAGTGGCTCTGGTGCTAAGAGTAAGGTGTTTTTTTAACAGCATTGTAGAACCAAGAATAGGTCAAATGCCACATTAACCTCCAGATAGCTGTAGATGTAATCAGCATTCTTCACTGAAGTGCCAGCAAATCTATAAACATATCAGAAAGATTTACATTTACATGGCTGTAAAACAAAGTTATTTGCATCCCTCCAATTTTAGTCTTCTTTTTGAGCCTTGTTTAACGTTGTGTATATTGAGAGCAGTCGACTGTGTGTGTGACTGACCACATGCTCCAGACTAGACACCAGAAACACTTAACCCCCTTGTGGACCACCAGGCAATTTTATCTCCACTGGACCAGCAGAGACTGATCATAACCCTACCTCTGTGCAGGATGGGTGCAAAACACACACCAAACACCAGCAGCATGCACACATACTACACACTTCCTGCAGAGGCTGATTTACAATGCAGAGGGCTCTAAGAAGGGGACTCCATCTTTCTCATTTTTTGGGCCAAGACAAGTAGTTTCTCATGAGGGAAAAATAATTTTGGCTTCCACTTCAGTACCTTGGCTTGGGGGTTTGGGGACTGCCACTTCCTCTGGTAAACTAACAAACAAGTAACAAACTTCTCTGACAGCCAGAAGGGTGTTTTATTAATTAATTATAAAAGTGCATATTTCTCATAGTAATCAGCAGTTTTAACAAAAAGGCCTCTGAAATAGTATATTCCTCACCCCTAAATAGGTTTATCAGATCCACCATCCTTTCGGGACACCTGTACATATTGATGGGTAACACATCAAAAGGTTTGCCTTGTAGGATGTAGAACTCAGAAGAAGGTTGTATAAGATTAATTAGGCAATGAAAAATCTTGCAGAATATACATTTTACCCTTTTTATGCATCTTCATAAATGATGTGTCACATGAGTTTATTACATTTAGACTGGCCTAAAATGTCTAAAGAGAATAGGATGATAACCCACATTCTGACATTGGTACTAGCAAGAAATTGGAAAAGTAGTAAGATCCCAGAATGGAATGGAATGAAATTGTCTCAGATGTACTACTAATGTAAAATGGAACTGGGTATAAATAGAAATAATTCATATAGCTTGGTTAAAATAAATAAATGGAATATAATTATAGAAATCCTACAAATATGATAGAAAGAGAGCCCTGAGTGAATCAGATAGTAAACTCTAAGTAATCACTGGAGATTGATGTAGTGGACCCTGGGTAACCCGGCTGGTTACCTCCCCTATTAATAATGGACCAGACCCATTCCCCCCGACACACAGTTCCAGGGGTACAACAACAGCTTTATTTGCCACACTCTGCCTTATACTCTCCCTCACCCTCCTAGGGACACGTATCGGAACGGGAACCCTAGTCCCTTGTTCCCGACATCAGTGTACCCTCCCAGGGGTATGTGAGTGTGATAGGAACTCCATTCCCTTTGTCCCCTGTTCCTGCCACCCAAATACAGGGTTTCCCACTTACCGTGGCAGAAGTGTCTTCTTCCCAGGAGTCTTTGTACCTGGGAGTCCCAGCGCGGGAAAAAACCCAGTCTCCTGGGCTCCCAGGCACAGAAAGCCCGCCAAGCCGCCATTGTCCCCAAAGAGTGTCCCCACCAATCTCTGTGACACCTCAGTTCGTGGTGTCCTTGGGTGAAACCAGACAAGGAAAGCGTCTCCTTTCAGGACACGAATGCTCCCCCTGGCCGGCGTTCGTCTATAAAAAAGGCGGCCACCCAGGATAGCACTCATTAATAACTTCCCTTGCGGTTTCACACTTATGTTGCAAGTTGCCAACGTTCTAATTGATTGGTGTGCGCATTCCAGGGGGCACTGGGGAGGTTCCCGTTTGGGAGCCGAACGAAGTGGAAAACTATCCACGAATGCTCCCCCTGGATGGTGTTCTCTAACGAATGGGCCGCCACCCAGGCCAGGGTCAGCATGTGAACGTTCTAACTAAACATTCTAAATGGGGTATTCGGGTGGTCCCCATTCAGGAGACAAACGTGCTTTGTTCGTACGCAGTCTCCCGAACGGGGAGCAGGTCAAACACACAAGAAATCACGAATCCATGGGGAACATAGGCAAATACACTTAATACTTTTTATGGTTTAGCGGTGATCCCGCTACAGTTGATTTTGGAAAGGAAAACGCTGATGCATGTCTCAGTAGTAGCCCCTTATAAAAATGGAAGGGGGAGGATATAAAGGACAAAGAAAGGAAAATAAGGAAACGCATATATATCCCAACCAATATAACAAAGGTGTGTGTGTGTGTATATATATGTGTGTGTGTGTGTGTGTGTATATATATATATATATATATATATATATATATATATATACTCTCATAGATGTCAAAGTTTTATGTCTAATATTCTCTAAAAGAGAAAATATGTATGTTGATAAAATTTGATAAATTAAAGATTAAAAAAACAAAACAAAAGAGCGACACTTAATCCATTTGGGGACTTTGCCGGATTCACAAAGTCCTCCAATTGTGACATCGTCTCTGGTGGCCGGTAAAGGGGAGTTTGCTTACCTGAGTCTGTCCCTCACAGGCACCTCCATCTTGATCCAGAGGGGTACTCTTTGGCAACGGCATGTGCGAGAGTACAGCATTGAGATCTATGGTGGGCAAAATCCTCCATAGAGACAGCCAATTTCCTGCAGCCATCACTGATGAGGTCTCTTAGACTCCACCCTGTGTCATAGAAAGTCATCCGGTGGAGAAATACATTCCCTACTTTGTCCTTCTATCTCTTGACAGGGTCAGAATTTCACTGAAATATCAACACAACCGAGGAGGGATGGTGCTGCTGTCTCTTCATTTGTCAACTAGACTTCTTTTCAAGAAGTGTGTAGGGAGGCTCAGTGACTCTCAGCCTGGGAAGTTGTGACTAGTGCTGCGTAAGCATAGTTACATAGTAGTTTAGGTTAAAAAATGACAAAAGTCCATCAAGTGCACCCTTTAATCTCATTTAACTCCTAAAAGATAAATAATTGAGCATGGAAACTGCTGGGGCATTATCTCTACACCAAAACCATTTAATTCAGCTAAAGTTGCTTTTAGGGTCCCAGAACTTTTAACCAACTGACATGCAAAGGCAGCCTGTTCCTTGC
>OW240918.1:70849180-70894180 GCA_933207985.1 Pelobates cultripes | reverse complement strand
AAGGTGTGATTCAGAGTTTTATGACCTATAAGTGTTACAATGTCACTATTGATACATTTTAAAAATATATATTTTGAAACCGCAATCTCCTATTTGTACTTATACCCCTATAACTTGCAAAACAGCTAAGAGAACATGTTAACATTGGATATTTCTAAACTCAGGACAAAATTTAGAAACTATTTAGCATGGGTGTTTTTTGGTGGTTGTAGATGCGTAACAGATTTTGGTGGTCAAAGTTAGAAAAAGTGCTTTGGTTTTTTTGTTTGTTTGTTTTTACATGTTATTGATCATATTTTATTTTTTTTTATAGTAAATTATATGATGATAATAATAGTATCTTTAGAAAGACCACTTAATGGTGAGAAAAACTGTATATAATATGTGTGGGTACAGTAAATGAGGAAGAGGAAAATTACAGCTAAACACAGCAGAAATTTAAAAACAGCCCTGGTCCTTAGCGGTAAGAAAATTGAAAAACGATCTGGTCACCAATATTTCTGCCTTCAGAATGCGACAAATGTCAAAGTGATGCATGTTCCTTTGAATTTATTGAAACTATTTATGTAAATATGCTTCTATTTGTCTGCTTCGCTGCTGTATTTATTAGGGATCAGCCGATATTGATTTTTAGAGCCGATGCCGATAATCTGTATATTTTTAGGCCGATATCTTACCGATATTCTGTACACTTACAATTTAAAAAAAAAAAAAAACATTTCTACATAAATTTACTGTTTACCGAACATGTTTATTTAATATTTTTTGAGCAAATCTTTTTTTTAAGTGGTAAATGCACAAAATATACATGGCTGTCCGATATTTTAATTTTTTTTTCTCAATATTTAGCGTTCCTCTACCTTCCCCTGCCCTCCATTCCTTGTCCCTTAGTGTACCTCTCCCCTCCCTTCCCTGTCCCTTAATCTCAATATCACATATGGTTGTGATATGTTTTACTGTTTTGAAACACTAATATTTGTGTTCTTCGAAGTCTCCCAAGTAAAACAGTAGCCCCAACGTACAGGTTTTAGGGTGTCCTGGAAAGTTACTGGGTTAAATATAGTGCTAGCAAATTAAATTCTCTGAACTTTTCGGCCTGGGTTGTCAGGCAGGTCCCTCAAATTGCAACCAATAAAATTACTTAATTATGTAAAAATATTACAGAAATATAAACATATTTAGATATTTGAAGTCTAAATGTATATTTATGTAATTGTTTGTGTATGTGTATATGTATATATGTGTGTGTGTGTGTGTGTGTGTGTGTGTGTGTGTGTATATATATATTCACACACACACATGTATGTATAATTTTATTCTAAGTTTTTTTATGTAAATATCAAAATACAGTTAGAATAAAATTATATATATAATTATTTTTATACTTATTATTTATATATTACATATACTTTATATTTAGTGTGTAATTTAATTCTAAGTGTATTTTAATATTAATATACCGTAAATACTCGTGTATAAGCCGAGTTTTTTGGCACTTTTTTTGTGCTGAAAAAGTCCCACTCGGCTTATACTCGAGTCAGTGTCTGTATTATGGCAACTTACATTGCCATAATACAGACCAGGTCCGCTGGGCTCATTACAAGCCCGGCAGTCCTGTTGGGGGCCGGCAGGAAGCGTTTACTTACCTTTACAGCAGCTTCGTGCAGCTCCCCTGTTCAGCTCACAGTGTAAGTCTCGCGAGACCTGCGGCCGTCAGAGCGTTGCCACGGGTTACCATGGCAACGCTCCGCGCAGCACGCAGACCGTGAGACTTGAACGGGGAAGCTGACAGGAGCTGCTGTAAAGGTAAGTAAACGCTTCCTGCCAGCCCCCCACTGCACAGCCCATCCACTGGACCACCAGGGATTGGCCAGGTATTAAGCAGGGAGGGGGGACAAAAAAAAATTAAAAAAATAATTTCATTTAATAATATAAATAAAAATAAAGTAATAAAATTAAAAAAAAAAATTAAAATAAAAGAAAATATTAAAAATAATAAAAATGCCCTCCCCCCACCCAGTTTACACACACACACTCTGCATTATATACACACATAGTGTGTGTATGTATATATGTGTGTGTGTGTGTGTGTATATATATATATATATATATATGTACACACACACACACACTCTGCATTCATTATATACACACACACACACACACACACTCTGCATTCATTATATACACACACTACACACAAACACACACACACTCTGCATTCATTATATACACACACTGTAAATAAATAAATATTCAATTAATGTAATTTTATTGGGATTTAATTTTATTTAGAAATTTACCAGTAGCTGCTGCATTTCCCACCCTAGGCTTATACTCGAGTCAATGAGTTTTCCTAGTTTTTTGTGGTAAAATTAGGGGCCTCGGCTTATATTCGGGTCGATTTATACTCTAGTATATACGGGTATGTAGATAATAATATAAAAATACACTTATTATGAATATATAGTGTGTGTGTGTGTGTGTGTGTGTATATGTGTATGTGTATATATGTATATATATATATATATATATATATATATATAATTTTTTTTTTTTTTCTTACTAAAACATTTAGACTCAGCTCCTTAAAGGACCACTATAGTGCCCCCACCCTCAGGGTCCCCCTCCCGCCGAGCTGGATGGAGAGGAAGGGGTTAAACTTACCTCTTTCTCCAGCGCCGGGCGGGGAGCTCTCCGTCTCCTCTCCTCCTCTTCAGCTGAATGCGCATGCGCGGCAAGAGCCACGCGCATTCAGCCAGTCTCATAGGAAAGCATTTACAATGCTTTCCTATGGACGCTGGCGTCTTCTCACTGTGAAAATCACAGTGAGAAGCATGCAAGCTCTTCTAGCGGATGTCAAGAGACAGCCACTACAGGCTGGATTAACCCTAACATAAACATAGCAGTTTCTCTGAAACTGCTATGTTTATAGAAAAAAGGATTAACCCTAGCTGGACCTGGCACCCAGACCACTTCATTAAGCTGAAGTGGTCTGGGTGCCTATAGTGGTCCTTTAAGGACGGCATAGCACGCCCTCCGTCCTTAAGGGGTTAAGTAGCAATTTAAGCTTTTGCAGCACTGCTATATCTAAAGAGGGTTTACGTGAAGCTTAAAGAAAGTATATTAAGCATTAATGGTGAATGAGTAAATGTCACTTATATGCTTACGTGGTATGGTTCACTCCATATATTGTTGCTTTAAAAGTTGTTTGCATCCAAGCTACGATGAAGTGAAATAAACACATGAAATATGTAAGACATAGGTCCTGGTTTCCTGCTATGGTGGTCCCCCACCTTGATCTTCAGTTTATGTATTTTTAAAACGAAAAAATAAAGTTACTGCAATGTCATAAGTATATTATAGTACCTCAGAGGGAATATATAAATAATGGGTAGAAAAGATTCTGAATACTTGAAACCACATAATAGGTAGTGAAACAGCAACCAACAATTCAGCCATGTGTCCAATATCTGGGGAAAGAAAAATACTTGAAAACAGGGTTTTCTGTAAAACTACTGAAATCTAATTTTGCATGTGAAGGAGTACAGTTCCTACAAGAATGTATTCAGAGTTGTCTTTCAACAGAGATGAGAAGTCTTGAGAACTATGTGATCGGGACCAGAGCATATTCCAGCACTCTACCCTCCTGCATTCCACTACCACAAACTCTTTCAACTTGTAGTAAACGGTAGCTTACCATAACTTACGATTAATGACTAATGATTAAAATTAGAGCAATTAAAAAAATTCAAAATATATTAAAGAGGACCTCAATTATCCAACTAGAGAACAAATTCAATTGAATGAGAGAGAACTCATGTAAAATATAAATATTATGGAAATGTCCTTACTCTGACAAATTTGTTAGGAAATAAACCTTTCAAAGGTACTTCCTAGAATTTGATCACATTAATAAACCTAATCTAGATAATTATGAACTTACAGATCTTCATCAGGATCCTAAATCAGTTTTATCCTGTTAGCACCAATGGTAATTATACATTTTTTTTTTTTATCTTGCCTTGGTGCTACCTGTGTTCAAAATATAAATAAATAAAGATTGGGGTGCACTAGCAGGTCTTGAATAGAGTAGTAGATGGTTTTAATTGAGCGGAAAAAAAACTTCAATACATCCGTGAACAAAATCGACGTTTCAACCCCTCAGGGTCTTTTTCAAGATCGCGGGTAGCACCAAGGCAAAGATTAAAAAATAAAATTACAAAAATTGCAGTAGCAAGGAGAGTGCCAAGCCACTATATATTGTGTGTGTAAAAATTATCCTCATTGGAACCTGTGAGGAATTTTTTTGACTGTAAATTAGAGAATTCAAAATCAAAACCCATTTAAATTGTAACACTTTAGGATTTAATTATTTATTGGAATGCCTTTGTAAAAATATGTAGGACGCAACAAGAGACCCCTAAAAAAATAGTTTTCGGGAACACCTTTAGGAATATCCCTTGGTACAGCGCTACGGAATCTAATAGCGCTATATAAATAATAAAAAATAATAGTAATTAAGAAGGGTCTAATGCATTTTTTTTCTCTAAATTTTAGTCTAATACATAACAAAGACACACTATGTTTAAATCCATGGTTATACAGAAAATATTTGGGGAAAAAAAAAACTTTTTAAAGTGTAGCGACAAAAGCACAGGTATAGACATGTCATCTTGAAACAAAGAAAGAAGGGGTATCCGTGTAAATACATCAGCATATCTACACAATTTTCTAAATGATAAAATATAAATGAAGCTTAATCACATTAAAAGTGAAAAACAAATAGTTTGTCTCGGATTTATGCATATTTCCAGCTGTAAACCACCAAGTTAGACTAGCCTAAAAACAAGCAAGTGAACCATGTACAGTATCATGCAAACCCGGGGCTTATGGACTGTAACCTTGTCAAGATGGCCGGGCAAGAAAGCTTAATATCATCAGATTCCCCCAAGCTTGTGAAGCTACTGTAACAAAAAAAGAAACAGCTGAGTTCTGAAAAACACCTTTCTTGTCCCAGGCCGAACTAAAAACCTAAGACACAGTCCATTGATTCCTCCACGCCAAGTGAGCGGGTCAGAATCCTGTGAGAGTCCCACATATAGGTCCTCCTGAGGTTGTAGATGGTGTACATGGTTAGTAACCTTCAGAATTCCTGGCCCAGAGGGAGAAAAAATGTCTGGTACTCTACATGAAGCTGGCTTATCAACAGTTGAGGTGAGTTACAGATCGTGATTAAATACATGTTGACAGAATCTCTCACAAATGGTATTAATTGACGTTAAAAATTTTCAATTCTTTTCAATGAGCCTTGAATTGTGGTTTGTGATGAAGCTGGTGAATAATAAAATAAATAAATTGGCTTTATTGCTATGAATCGGAGCACACAGGTAAAATAGTGTCTCCTTTGAAGATAAACGTGATAATGAGCCTTCCTTGTGGGGATTGGGAAAACCTCCACCTGTCCAAGGGGTGGCGGAGGACAAGGCACAAACTGGATACCTCTTCAGGTCAGAAGATGGACCAATTCTCCGGTCCACAGAGCTCACCAGCCACACTGGGCCCCAACACCTCAAGCTATGTGGATGACTGGGAAGGTCCCAATCACAAGGGCTGTAATTCTCTTATGCAGGTTCCAAATCTCAGGATTTAAAGTCAAATATGTAGCCAGCTTACCACAAACAATTGACCTCAGCCCAGTGATGCAGGGTAATTATCTTAGCAGAATCTCATGGGAGATGCCAGCTAATACCCAGAATCCTGTAGAAACCAATACAGTCCATGATAAAATAAAGCCTAACGTTTATTGAAATAGTCTAAAAAATTTACAAATTCAAGGACATAGCGGCAAAAAAACCCCACTCAAAAGCATAGCCCAGCTTAGCGCGTTTCATGTGACATGGCACTTATACTTAAAGGAACACTATATAGCATTATCAATACAAATATGTATTCCTAATGCTATAGAGCCCTAGTCATCTTTTCGGTGACTAGGGCCCCGTTACGCGGTGAATAAATGGTTAATTAACCATTTATTTGCTTACCTTAATCCAGCTTCAGGCTCCCTCTGTACTGGTGACCTCTCCCCCTCCATCGACGTCAGCTTCCGAATGGAGCTGCATGCGCGGCCAGAGGAAAGCATTACTCAATGCCTTCCTATGGGGATCTTTTTTGACACTGGACTTCTAGCGACGTCCAGGGTCAAATAAGTTATATTTACTCCTGTGTAAATCACGGAAGCAGCCACTAAAGGCTGGATTAACCCCGCTGTGTAAACCTAACAGTTATATTTTATCTCTCATTTAATTAAAGTTGTTCTCTGGTTGGATAATTGATCTGTTCCCTGTCACTAGAGGTCATTTTTATGTATTTTTAATTTTTCTTATAACTATTTGTCTCTATGTAACTATTAAATGTGCATTTTGCACGTTTTATTACAGGGTTTGACCTATCCCCAGTCACTATGATTAGAAATATTGTGCTGGAGCCTGGGATTTTGTCCTGGCAGCCCTTTAGGGAAGGCCGGCTACCCGCACGGGGTAGCATGGGAGCAGGCCAGCCGCCCACCCACATGAGGCATCATGGGGGCTGGCCGTTGGCTGGTGGTAGCATGGGGGGGCGATGTGCGAGGGAGCAGTAATTTTGCAGCTCCTCTCTGCTCCCCTGCGCTTTTAAGTGATACCTGGAGCCATAATATGACATCATTCTGCCCCCTAGGCACCACTACAGGGAGCAGAGAGGAACTGCAGGTAGATAAGTGAACATCCCAACTGGACCCCATGAAAAAAGATCCACTCAGCTCTCCAAAAGGTAGGGTGGCTGGGTGGACATAAATGAAAATAAGAATGTTAATTTGTGAGTTTATGTCAAAATGTGTGTCTGCCTGCGTCTGTCTGTCAGTGTGTCTGCTTAGGTACCTGCCTCCCTCCGATCGCACGGGAAAGGTGTTTTTACTCACCTTTTTCCCATGCCATGACAGTTTAGCTGTGGCTGGCACCGCCTCCATGGCTGAGATCATCAATCTTCATGATCTCAGCTAAGTCAATGCTTTCCATAGGAAAGCTTAAAGGGACACTGTAGGCATCCAAACCACTTCAGCTGATTGAAGTGGTCTGAGTGTCAACTCCCATCACCCTTAACCCTGCAAGTGTAATTATTGCAGTTTTTATATAGGGTTAAGTCCTCATCTAGTGGCTGTCTACCAAACAGCCACTAGAGGGACGTCCGACTTCTTAGACAACTTTTAGTCACGCTATGCATGAGGACCTCCAGCGTCGCCGGAATCCCCATAGGAAAGCATTGAATAATGCTTTCCTGTTGGGAGGTGTAATGTGTGCGGCCATTGCCACGCGTGTGCATTAGGTCTTCCCCCGCCGGAGCGTGTGCAGAGCCTGACCCAGCACCAAGGGACACTGGCGCTGGAGTCAGATAAGTGTCTAAAGGGGTTTTAACCCCTTCAGCGTTGTGGGATTGGGGGCGGGAGGGAGGGGGGCACTCCAGGATCCGCTAGTGCCAGGAAAACGGGTTTGTTTTCCTGGCACTGGAGAATCCCTTTATAGAGGAGATGGCGCTGCACATGCGCAAATCAGCATCTCCTCATTAAGATTCATTGAATCGATGCATCTCTATGGGGAACATTCAGCACCTCAATGCAGAACGTGGAGATGCTGAACATAAAGTGAGGGGAAAAAAGTATTTGATACCCTGCTGATTTTGAACGTTTGCCCACTGACAAAGAAATGATCAGTCTATCATTTTAACGGTAGGTTTATTTTAACAGTGAGAGACAGGATAACAAGAAAAAATCCAGAAAAACGCATGTCAAAAAAGTTATAAATTGATTTGCATGTCAATGAGTAAAATCAGTATTTGACCCCTTCGACTTGGCACTTGGTGGCAAAACCCATGTTGGCAATCACAGAGGTCAGATGTTTCTTGTAGGTGGTCACCATGTTTGCACACATCTTAGGAGGGATTTTGTCCTGCTTCTCTTTGCAAATCCTCTCCAAGTCATTAAGATTTCGAGGCTGACGTTTGGCAACTCGAACCTTCAGCTCCCTCCACAGATTTGCTGTGGGATTAAGGACAGGAGACTGGCTAGGCCACTCCAGGACCTTAATGTGCTTCTTCTTGAGCCACTTCCTTGTTGCCTTGTCTGTGTGTTTTGGGTCATTGTCATGCTGGAATAGCCATCCACAACCCATTTTCAATGCCCTGGCTGAGGGAAGGAGATTCTCACCCAAGACTTGACGGTACATGGTGCAGTTGTCCTGTCCCCTTAGCAGAAAAACACTCCCAAAGCATAATGTTTCCACCTCCATGTTTGACGGTGGGGATGGTGTTCTTGGGGTCATAGTCATTATTCCTCGTCCTCCAAACACGGCAAGTTAAGTTGATTCCAAAGCTCGATTTTGGTCTTATCTGACCACAAGACTTTCACTCTGTTCTCCTCTGAATCATTCAGATATTCATAGGCAAACGTCAGACGGGTCTGTAGATGTGCTTTCTTGAACACGGTGACCTTGCAATCACTGCAGGCTTTCAGTCCTTCACAGCTTAGTGTTACCAATTGTTTTCTTGGTGACTATGGTCCCAGCTGCCTTGAAATCATTAATAGGATCCTCCCGTGTAGTTCTGGGCTGATTCCTCACTGTTCTCGTGATCATTGAAACTCCACAAGGTGAGATCTTGCATGGAGCACAAGACAGAGGGAGACTGACAGTTATTTTGTGTTTATTCCATTTGCGAAAAATCTCACCAACTGTTGTTACCTTCTCACCAAACTGCTTGGCAATGGTCTTGTAGCCCATCCCAGCCTTGTGTAGGTCTACATCTTTGGACAGCTCTTTGGTCTTGGCCATGGTGGAGAGTTTGGAATCTGATTGATTGCTTCTGTGGACAGGTGTCTTTTATACAGGTAACGAGCTGAGATTATGATCACTCCTTTTAGTGCTTCTAATGTCAGCTCTTTAACTGCATAAAAGACACCTGGGAGCCAGAAATCTTGCTGATAGGGGATCAAATACTTTTTTCCTGTTGCTGTAGGTTTAGCGTCTAGAAGTTGCCTTTCAAACCTGAAAAGTTAGAATTTCGACCTTGTGAGTGTATTGTAATTGTATCACCCATAAATTTCTTGCATTTTTTTCTTTTCCCAGATGTTTGACACATGGTTGAATTTTTGTTTGCTGTTTCATTATCTATTATATGGTTTCTAGTGATATCCTATTTAGAATCTTTTGTACCCATTATTTATATTTTCCCTCTTTGGTATGATAAACAGCCTTGCTTTTGTTTTTGCTACAGTTTATTTCTACTTTGTAGCATAAGGCACAGATTGCATATCTGGTACCCTTATGATGAACTAATATAGAATATTTGGGACTTTATATCACTTTTCTGTGCATCCGAATTGGACTGTTATTATTTTCTGGACTTTGATTAGTAATTCGATCCTTTTATTTTGTCTTATTATTCATGTATATGTTTTGTATCCGCTCCTGGTCCCACTATCAGTCTTACTGATTTGCTGCATTTTTGTATGGAAACCTCTTGACCAGTTCTTAGTCTAATTTAGTTGATATATCCCCTTTTTCTCTTCATTAGTATCTTTTGTGATTTCCTTTTTTTGTGGTTCATTCATAAAGTCCATTCTATATATTTATTTATTGGTGGGAAAATAAGGGAAGAAGTGGGAAAATATGAAATCAAACCATTTACTTGCAGTTTCTGCCTGCAGTCTCATTCAAAGGCAAATCTATTGTGAGTGTAGCTGGAATTATCACTTAAAGATCTGTCCTTGCATTTATTTACTAAACATTAAACTACATAAAATGTAAACCAAATGGCAAATTTCAGGCTAAAGTAGCCTAGCTTAGTTGTCAGATATTCCGAAAATTACTATTTTGTCCTAAATTTTAAATCTCTTTTCCATTTTACTTGTTAAAAGCCTGATTTGATAAATAGTATTGTAATCTTCTGCTTATGAGTTCGTCATCTCTCTTAATTTTTAATTGCCAGATATACGCTGTAGATTTGTTCTTACATAGGCCTGATAAGACACTGCTATGTAGGAACGTCTAGGAATGACACATACATAAATCGTAATAACGAAATGTATAGACACATTATATCTCACGAATACCTTCCATGTATATTTTTTTTAACATATAGGATTTGAAGTATAACCTACAATTCCAAGACTGTTGTCATTTCTGAGTAACAATATGTAAATATGTGGAAGAATTAAAAAAAAATAAAAAAACCCAACAAAATGGATTAAAACCAGTAACTATTTACCATGTAAGATGTATGAGTTGATGGGATCACACTTATAACACTTATCACTCTCTTTAATTTTTGTAAGGCTGTTTGGGAAGCAGCACACTTTCTCGGCTCCTTTCCACACCCCGCCGCCGCACAGAGCGCACCGTGCATGCGTGACCACATCATGATGCCCCACTTTCGCTGTCTGAAGCGCAGTATGATCTCTCGACCACGGTATATAGTAATGGGCACTGAATAGTGCATCACGAGCACAAACATTTTATGCAATTGCCAATTAGTATGTGCTGCACAGCCGTGCTTGCGCGACACACCTGCACACTCCAGTCAACACACAGTTTGGAAAGCACGGATATAGCACATAAACAGCAAGCACTGCTTCTAGTCTGTATGCACGGATTGTAAAAATGTACTTATATTGAAATTAGATTCTATTTTTTGTTTAATATGTGATTAATGCATTAACTATTTTAATATACTCGTTTTTCTATCTTAAGTGAAATAGTTTATTTGTTATATTATGTGTTATGCAGTCCATATGGATAATTAGGTTAGTGGAAAACAAGGGTAAGGGTAAAGCCATATTCACTGCAATTTGTAGGTAACTAAATGACCATGGAATCTGGTGCAGAGACTCAACAGAGTGGAGATGCGGCTGTCACAGAGGCAGAAGCCCAACAGATGACCATACAGACCCAGCCACAGATTGCAACATTAGCACAGGTATCGAGTGCTTAACTGCTTTCTACTTTTTGATAAATAGTATGCGAACAATTGCACTTGAATCCATTCATCCCACTACGCTTCTCTATAAAGATTTGTGCTTGTCAATTAATCTAACTGTATATTTGTGAATCTTAAAATATTTCTTGTGGTTGCCTTTTCGTATTCACCATGAGCTTGTCAATGTATTGTTTGCTTACTATAAGTGATTTGGTAACCAAAAAATATGTAATGCATTACTAAAATGCTGTAATTTAAACACTGTGTGATTTGTTTTTTTGAGAAAAATAAAACACAAAACTAAAAACAAAAAAACGTTCTCTCCCCCTCCCCCCTTTCCTATTAGGTATCCATGGCAGCTGCACATGCAACATCATCAGCCCCTACAGTGACATTAGTCCAGCTTCCCAATGGACAGACTGTTCAAGTACATGGAGTTATTCAAGCTGCACAACCATCTGTTATACAGTCTCCACAAGTACAGACAGTGCAAGTAAGTTATTTTTGGGAAGATACATTTATATCTTTAAAGAAACATGAGTAACCAATGCTTATTCAGTCTTGTGGGGAAAATATAACTTGTCCATTTTTTGTGCACATTTACAGGGTTAATTACTAATGTGTGATTTTCGAATTTAAGACAAAAGTAGTCAAACTAAAAGCATAGCTGACTTAGAGAAATTTTTCACTTTGGCCATTTTGACCTTTAAAATTTATAGTCCATTTTAATTCTCACTTAAAGGACCACTATAGGCACCCAGACCACTTCAGCTCAATGAAGTGGTCTGAGTGCCAGGTCCCTCTAGTTTTAACCCTACAGCTGAAAACATAGCAGTTTCAGAGAAACTGCTATGTTTACACAGAGGGTTAATCTAGCTGTCTCACTGACATCCACTAGAGGCCGCTTCCGCGATTGCCACTGTGAAAATCACAGTGAGAAGATGTTGATGTCCATAGGAAAGCATTGAGTAATGCTTTCCTATGGGCGGCTTGAATGCGTATGCGGCTCTGGAGAAATGTAAGTGGCTGAAGGGGTTTTAACCCCTTCAGCCCAGTGGGAGGGGGAGCCCATGAGGTTGGGGGGGACCTAATAATCCTATGGTGCCAGGATAGTGGTCCTTTAAGTGAATAACTCTTAGTGTTGTCTATCTTTACAATTAAACTAAGCAGTAGTGCCCAACAAAATGTGCCCAGCTCATTCCAGCTGATTATAAATAATCATTGGCAACCTAGTCAGTTGACACAATTACAGGAAAAAACCTAGGAAAGTTCTCAGGTGTTCAGTCTGACTATGTTGGTCTGACATGAAACTTAAATTTTTAGTTCTCAGTAATTTACATTTTAATGGATAACCATTGATTGGACATGTGCAATGCTGCTGCAAACTGAACCCCATTCATTGGGGAAAAATGTATTTATCATCTACCTCAAAGAAAACAAAATGGCCAGGTTGCACTTACCTAAATTTATCCTAAGGTAGATCTCCATGAATTCTATGTTTCTAGGCAAGTTGGAGTGATTTATGTTTATCACTGATCTAGCAAACTTTGACTTTTGCTTCACAGCCAACTCAGTGTTCTTTATATTAGATAGCATCTTCAGACTGGGGTCTGTTTAATAAGTATGTTTAAGATTTTACTCTTCCGAGTATAGTCTGTCCCTGCAGGCATCTTGATTTAAACACTGCCTTTTCAGAGAAAAGAAAGTGTCTACATTACTAGCTAGGGACATCTCCAGTGGCAGTCACTCTCTGCATGCAGGCACTGAACTTTCCCCATAGAGATGCATTGATTCAGTCTTCTTGGCTGAGATCATCAGAATATACGAATTGTCTGTAGGAAAGCATTGGATTGACTGAGATCGTCCATTCGGATGATCTCCACCAAGGAGGCAGATCATGGCAGGGGCAGGGCTGTCAGGTCCACAATGATGTAAGGCTTTGAACATAATTTCACAACTTTTATTTTTAATTTTTATATAATTCTTTATCTGTGCCCAGCTCACAAACGTAAGTGGACTAGCATGAGTAAAATAAAAGAGAAATAGTCATATTACAAAACAGCAAGAGTAGACATGTATACATTTGTTTAGAGTGGTCTAATTGGAAGCTGAGGGGCTTTCCGAATGTGTTTCCTCGAGATCTGGCCATGGCGGGTTTACAGAGAGCCTGGTCGGAGGGTCGATAGGTGAGATTGTTCCCATCTGTGGGTATGATGTGTGGACCTAAAGTGTCCCAGGGCAGAGCATTTAATTTAGCCTTTAGTGACCATGGACGTATCCGGTATGTCCGACCAAAAAATGGTCCTTATGGACCGCGGATGTACCTGACACATCCGTGGGGAATTAGAGCGCTGGAAACGATCATGATCGCTTCTAGCAGCTCTAATGGTATTTCCGCTATCCCTCGATGTTGAGTCATCGCTGCAATACCCACCTCACTGCTGGTGGCCAGCAGTGAGCTGAGCATCAGAAGCCATCAGGCAGGCTTCCAATACTCTACCTGTACTCAGTGCCTCGAGGGGTCGAGGCACTCGGTTAAAGGTAACAATAAAAATGTTTTTAAAAATTACTTACAGAAATACACAAACACACTGCATTCACTCTATACACACTACATAAACACACACACTCTGCATTAATTATATACATACACTACACGAACACACACACACACTCTGCATTAATTATATACACACTACACACAAACACACACTCTGCATTAATTATATACACACTACACACAAAAACACACACACTGCATTAATTGTATACACAAATACACACACTCTGCATTCATTATATACACACATTACACAAACACACACACTCTGCGTTCATTATATACACACACTACACACACACACACTCTGCGTTCATTATATACACACACTACACAAACACACACACTCTGCGTTCATTATATACACACTACACACACACACACACACACACACACACACACACACTCTGCATTCATTATATGCACACACACACACTCTGCATTCATTATACGCACACACTCTGCATTCATTATATACACACACTACACACACACACACACTCTGCATTCATATTATATATATATATATATATATATATATATATACACACACACACACACACACTCTGCATTCTATATATATATATATATATATATATCAGAAAATAGAAAAATACCAAAAGACCCAGAGGGTACAAAGGATCTAAAAAGTACACCTATGGGTATCTAGTATTACTATAAAGCAACCCTTATCCAGATAAAACATAACTTTTAATAATATATGATAAAAAAGGCACAATAGCCACAATGTAAAGAATATATAAATAGTATCTAAAGTTAGTATTGACTAGGAGAAGGAGAAAGGAGGTTTAGTATAGATGTACAATTTGATACAGAAGTGTCAAAATGTCTATTTGTGGCACAGATACATCAGAGTGAACTTAACTCTGTTCATTCTCCTTTTAATGGCAACTAATCGCTTTAGCTCCTATCTGGCTTTCTTTTTTATTGGTTATTTTCATGACCAATTGACTTTTTCTAATGGTTACATTTTCAATTTAGAAACATGTAGCTGTATCTTTAAATCATAGTATTTCTTGATGACAATGCTTTAACCAGGCATTGCTATTATACCATATTGGTATATAGTCAGAAATCCTTTTCTTCTATAAGGTTTACTAAAAGACCTTCCAAAAGAAAGTATTTGTGTTGGCATTGACTTAATTTACTAAGGTCTAAACCATTTAGATCTCAATTTACATACAGTAATACTTTGGACAAGTTATTGTTACTAATTGATGTAACAATCATAAGGTACACTAAATAACCTCTTTTTTTTCGATCCCTGGGGCATTAGAAATTGTTGGTTTATTCAGTATAAATACAGAGCCCATCTAACATGCATCCGTTCTGGTCTGCCTCCAAACCCCACCCTCTATTTCACAACTTTTTTAATAGCACAAAGTGGTAAAACTAATAATCATATATTACCAATCTTGTTTATATATATATATATATATATATATATATATATATATATATATATTCACAATAGTTTCTGGCACTCATCCCATAGCAAAAGCATTAATTCAGCAATGACCAGGTGCCTCTCCGTGCAAAATATGCAAATGGAACAAATTGAGAGCACTCATTGGATTTAGTAAACAAAAAAAATATATTAAATCAAACGCATATAAATCAACGTTTCGACCGTCTAGCGGTCTTTATCAAGATGATTATCTTGATAAAGACCACTAGACGGTCGAAACGTAAATTATGTAATGTAAATTACACTTAAGGGGTTACTATAGACATGTGGTGTTACTCCATAGATAATGCATCAACATTCCACCTAAAGATTCTTTCACAGTCAGAATAGTAGTTGTCACGAAATTACTTTTAATGCCCACTTCAAGGCTGTCCAGGGTTACATTCCACTTAACAGATCTGCAACAGCTATAAACATTTTACTTTTATCAATTAACTGAATGTTAACAGCATTACTATGTCTGACAATTCTGCATTGTAGCTAAACAAGATATATTTAGTAGAGTATCAACAAGAGATAGTATACAGAAAACGATGTAAAATGAGTAAAATATACGCGAACGAAAATCTCTAGTGTACCTCACAAAAACCACCCAAAATTACAAAGAAAAGAGAGTGGGATAAACAAACACATATAAATACAAATGCAATACAACCTGGAAAAATCAGGAAAAATTCAATTATGTATTAAAGGGAATCTATAAATTAATTACAAAAAATATAGAAAACATAGCATAATACTATAAAAGCAATAGAAAAAAAAAAACAGTGTATGGTAAGTAGAACACTCACAAAGATCTAGGTAATTCAGGGTTATCACCCTGCCAGGGTGTACAGCAAAACCAGGACTCCAATGTAGAAAATCTTCCTTATATGGAGAAAAGAAAATGGCCACAATGGTGAAGTATAATTTAAGAAAGAATACATTTATTTTATTGCACTTACAGACAAAAGGTAAAAGCAGGCATATCTTCACTGAAAGTGGTAATTCCAAAAGTTGGCTTTAGATGTCTTGAAATGTGAAACAGTCCACAGGTAGCCACCAGATGTAACCGCCATAAAAATCAATAAAAGTACAAAAATAAATGTCATCCAATAATCCAACATGTTTCGTCCTATGTAGTGGACTTCTTCAGGCATATGAATGTACATCTTCCGATTAAATACTGCTGGCATTAGCCCATCATGCGATCCATCTGTACCCAGCGTGTGTTCCAGGTTATTTGGGCACACATTGCTTCACATTCTGACACAGCAGTGGAGTTAAGAAACAGGAAAAATAATAAAACCATAAAAATGTTAAAGGACCATTATAGGCACCCAGACCACTTCAGCTTAATGAAGTGGTCTGGGTGCCAGGTCAATCTAGGTTTAACCCTGCCTGCTGTAAACGTAGCAGTTTCAGAGAAACTGCAATGTTTACATTAGGGTTAACCCAGCCTCTAGTGGCTGTCTCATTGACAGCCACTAGAGGCACCTCTCACTGTGATTTTCACAGGGAAAAGACGCCAGCGTCCATAGGAAAGTGTTGAGAATGCTTTCCAATGGACTAACTGAATGCGCGAGTGGTTCTTGCTGCGAATGCACATTCAGCCGATTACGTCGGAAGGAGAGTCCTCAGCGCTGAGGGAGGAGTAAGGGATTAACCCCTTCCTCCCACTGCAGCCCGGCGGGAGGAGGGCCATGAGGGTAGGGGGGACCTATTAATACTATAGTGCCAGGAAAACGAGTTTGTTTTCCTGGCACTATAGTGGTCCTTTAAACAGAACCAAAAAACAGCTGCTTTGGCCACAAAGCAGTAAGCAATAAAATGGGTGGAGTGGTCATTTACATATAATTGAATTATGTGTTGTTGCAAGGGACTTGATTAATGCAATGTTGATTAGCATATTTATAACGTATAACCAAGGCTATCCCAGGAGACCTCAAATATATCGCATATTAGACTGGTCATTCGAAAGGATATCAATTCCCTGGTGGGAGTAGTTTGAACCGATAAGTTTGGTAGTAATATTACCTTGAAAGAGGTGCAAGAACTAAAATACAAATGTATTATCTATAGTCTATTTAGGTAATATCTGACCATTGGAAATTGGCAATTACTCTTGGTTCATAACATCAGTATTACTAAGGGTCAACCAGACAGCCCATATTTTGGAATATTTGTCTCTGTGTACCGTAGCCGACCAATGTAGTTCTTCTAGACCTGTAATATCATTAACCTTGTTTATCCAATTTATTAATGTACGGATACTAGTCTCCTTCCAGACAGTAGGAATGAGAGCATTCGCTTCTCCTGCCAGAATCTACAAGTGTTTGATTATTCATGTCTAGAAGCGAGTGTGGATAACCCAGTAGTATTTGCGAGAGCACAGTGTATTGATGGTGGAAAAGTCCGCAGGTGGTATATATGGATCCAAATTGGACAAAAGTGGTAAATGGACTGCTTTAAGGTTCACTCCTCTTTGGTCTGTTTATAAATGATCTTGAAGTGGGCATTGTTATTAGTCAGTGTTTTCAGATGACACAAAACTAGGTAAGGTAATATAGTGTGAATATGATATAACTTCTTTACAGAGGGATTTGGATAAATTGGGAGACTGGGCAGGCAAGTGTCAAATGAGATGCAATACAGATAAATGCAAAGTCATGCATTTTGGAATAAGGAACCCACAAGCCACTTATACATTTAGTGGGGTTAAATTAGGGATAACATTAAATAAAAAAGACCTGGGAACAATTATCGATCACAAACTAGGTGTGGCGGTATACCCTCGAGTAGATGGGTTACTAGTGCCTTGGATGTCTCTCCCAGTGCGTATAGCTACAGAGTGATTTATGCTCTCCTGCAAGGTGTACAGCTGTCTCACCCAAACACTAGCCAAGACTTAGTGAAGGGTGAAGAACAGTTGAACAAAGTGCACAGACTTATACCCAGACCCCAGGATGGGGTCTCCATTCACTGTGACAAAAGCCTGCCATCTGTGTCTGGGAGATAAGTCAGCTCTTGGAAAACTCATTATCTCCCAGATACAGAAAGAGCAATACAGAAAAGAAAATGTCTTTCTCTGGAGCATCCATTCTGGCTAAAAATCACCCAGATCGGATGAGTCCAGCACGAATTGGATAGAAGTACAAAGGTTTAGCAGGACTGGATTCGAGTCCAGCGTACTGGGTAGAGTTTCCGGTCACCTAAAAACACAGCACTTTCTGTAAGTACATTGAGCTCCCTCAAGTTCTTAGTGTCATTCGATGGCTCTCCACCTCCTCTATTAACCTTTCAAAAAACGCCCTGATTGATGGTCCTCGGACTGAGAGCACTCTGGTTGATGTTTTAGTGGATCGCGGCGACTCTGCAATCTGCTTTAGAGTTCCAGAGCTGTTTGGGGTTGCTCCTGGTCAGGCCTATCATGTCTCAGCGGCCAACCTGGCAGATGAAAAGGCGACTCTGGGTGGCAGGGAATGAGCTGATGGATTAGTCCACCGTGTTTGTCTTTTGAGAAGAGGTAGTGGTTTGGGGAGAAATGTACCCAGCTTAGCTGACCTGAGGGTCCGTCACGCTAGGCAACCGTACGCAATGGCAATCTGCCTTTGCAATAACTTGTAAGATGCTTTCATGTATAAAAAGAGATATATGTTCACGTGATCAAAATACAGTTTTGCCTTTTTATAAATGTCAAGTCCCTGGCTTGAATACGCAGTGCAATTTTGGCCACAAGTTTTATAGAAGGATGTTGCAGAAGTGCAGAGGCAAGCTGTAGAATTAATAAGGGCGATAGATTTAGAAAAAAGATGTTTCAGAAGGGATATGATTGCACCATACAAATATATACAGGGTCTGTACAGACCACTATGTGCTAACCTGTCATACTTATATATTGATGTTTCTTAAAGTCTCTTGGGCTTCACTTCTCGAACAAAAATAGAGGGAAATCTACCTAGTGGAGAACATCCATAAATTGCAATAAATGCACTCACTTTTAGATAAATGTTATCACACTCACTCAGAGCCTGCACTGTAAGAATGGCACTTGATACACTCAATATTTATCAGTGTGATAACATTTATCTTACCTTGAGTACATTTATTGCATTGTGTTCT
This sequence comes from Pelobates cultripes, assembly GCA_933207985.1. NCBI lineage: Eukaryota > Metazoa > Chordata > Amphibia > Anura > Pelobatidae > Pelobates > Pelobates cultripes. Next base: position 70,875,026 of record OW240918.1, on the reverse strand, counting down.
GCACTAGAATTTTTTTCCTGCTTTTCTTCTTTTTTTTGCGCACCAGCATTTGGGTTGCGATTTAAATTTAGATTTGCTTGTATGCCGGGTTGGTTGCTGACAGTTGTTTTAGCATGTTAGTAGATATGTCCATTTAAACATTGGTCTTTGCACTTTATAATGTAAATTTCCACCATATTTTATGTGTCACAAGATATTGTTTGCTTTGCACTTATTGATTACACTTTTTTTTCCGCTCATCCAATAAGGTTACATAGTTATAAGCACCTTTTTCCCACCTGAGGTTGTTTTCGTTTACAGCTGAGGAAAGGGTTCTTTACAGTAAGAAGAACAAAGATGTGGAATAATCTTCCCCAAAAAATTTTTTTTTTTTCTTTTTTTTTTTTTTCAGATTCCATTGATTTTTCTTTTGATCTTTTTATTTATTTTATTTTATAAAGGCCTGGATGGTTTTTGCAAAAACAGAATATTCAAGCATTTAAATGATATGTACGTGAACAGGTTGTTGATCCTAGAACAAATCTAATTGTCATTATGGTGTCAAGAAGGATTTTTCCCCCCTTTTTATGACTTAATTGGAAATGGCTACAATTTTTTTTTTGTCTTTTTGTGATCAGCAGCATAAAATAGTGGGTTTTAAGGGTGAACTTGATGGACTTTAGTATTTGTTTAATCCTACATTACTATGTTACTATTGGTATTTTATTTTGTTTAGATTTCCACAATTGCGGAAAGTGAAGATTCTCAGGAATCTGTAGACAGTGTTACAGATTCTCAGAAACGCAGAGAAATTCTTTCCAGGCGGCCGTCCTACAGGTAAAAGCTTTTGTGAATACTAAATCTTATGTTCTGTTACTAGTTCAGCAACATGCTTTTCTTTTCTGTTTCTTATTTAAGTATATCCCTAATTTCATTTTAATCCCAACAAGTTTATATATTGTGTAGCCTTTTTTTTTTTTCACCAATTTGTGAGTTTAATTTTTTAATTTTTTTTTTTGCAGGAAAATTTTAAATGACTTGTCTTCGGATGCTCCGGGAGTACCGAGGATTGAAGAGGAAAAATCTGAAGAGGAGACATCTGCTCCTGCTATCACAACAGTGACTGTTCCAACACCAATCTACCAAACAAGCAGCGGCCAGTACAGTATGTATTCTGTTGCTCTTAGTGCCTAACATTATAACACAGTTTGAGGTGATTGAGCCTGTTTAATGATCCTTTAAAGAATTTAGCATGCATACTACATATGTCTGAATGAATCCTGAATTCTATACAGTCCGTTACATGTATTCTTTGAGTTAATTGTTGAAACATTGCTTTTAAAGGACTCTCCATGCAACATCACCAGTTATATTTATTGAAGTGTAGTGATGTCCCGAACGGTCCCGAACAGGAGGTGGGAGGGTCTGGGAGGGAGGGTCTGCTGCTGATTGGCTGGAATGTGTCTGCTGACTGTGAGGTACAGGTCAAAGTTTACTCAATGATGACATAGGGGGCGGACCCAACAGCGCATATGTTTGCCGTCCGCGAATAAGTAGTACATGTTTATATTATGATCTGAACTTAAGGGAGAGACCCTAAGAAAATCCATGCAAGCTAAATAGAATATGAGATTGGACAAACACTTAAGCTCTGTAGCTAAGTTATATATATATATATATATATATATATATATATATATATCTCAAACTAGGCAGACCAGATACATCTTTAGTTCCAGCCCAAGGACATAGTTTTCTGTGCTGTAGGGAGCAAGTATACTAGAGATCTTCCCCATCTTTCCTGACCCTCAAGTCAAGCTTACAAATACTTTCTAGTTTTTTGGTGTTAGTTTATTGAAATGCTTTCTTGTTCTGGTGAAGGGTTGCTAGGTTATGCTGGGGATCTTGCTTACTTTTCCAAGGTTCCCTTTTTCTTTGGATCTTGAGCCTGTCATGAGCCCAGTAGCCTGTTCCACTGTGATTATTTTTTATTTTATTTTTTTGGACATAGTATTTGCCATGGTCTTTCCTGTCCATCCGGCCACACAACTACTTGTCTAATTCACTGATTGGCTAGTCTGAAAGATTCAATGGACAAGAAGGTCAAATCAGCATTGAGGAGAACCTTTCTTAGCTCTGATCTAAAATGTAAAGCATAATGAGGAACGTAGTGGCTGGGATTCAAGTTATGGATATTGGCATTAAACAGCAAAAAAAAAAATCTTTCTGCCTCACCCTCCTGAAAGAATTTTCATGAATATCCAGTTAGTGGGGGAGCTTCCTTTCTTTTATGACCCTGGAAGCTCTGGAACAAACACCCAAGGCTTTTTGATTTATCTAAAGTGGCCCAGGAAGTTATCTGACTGAATTTTTGGGCCAAAGATTCAGCTTCTAAGAATGTTTCTTGTGAGGGGAGATTTTTGCACAGCGCTACGGAATTTGCTGGTGCTTTATAAATCAGGTCTCGACAAATCCCAGGCCCCAGGATATGTGAGCCGAGTGGCGGAAAGGCCAGCTAGGGAATTATGGAGCCAGGTGGCAAGTTGAGTGGTCGTGCAGACGGGCGGCAGTTGGGTGCTCGTGCAGCAGGCGGCTGGCTGCGCAAATAGGCAGGCGAGGAGGAAGCTGTGATGTCTTCTCTCCCGCGTGCCGCTTAGTGAGACCCGGAATTTGACGTCAGCAGCGCTTGAGCAGAGACATCACAGCTCCCTCTCCGTCGGCATCAAAATGCGCAGCCAGCCGCCCGCCTGCACGCACACCGAGCCTGTCGCCTACTGGACCCCACAGGCATTGTCTGTCATAGTGTGAGTATATGGGTCTCTCTCTGTCATGGCGGGGGTGTGTGTGTGTGTCTGTCATGGCGGGGGTGTGTGTGTGTGTGTCTGTCATGGCAGGGTGTTTGTGTGTGTGTCTGTCATGGTGGGGGGGTGTTTGTGTCTGTCATGGTGGAGGCGTGTATGTGTCTGTCATGGCTGGGGTGTGTGTGTGTCTGTCATGGCTGGCGTGTGTGTCTGTCATGGCTGGGGGTGTGTGTGTGTGTCTGTCATGGCTGGGGGATGTGTGTGTGTCTGTCATGGCGGGGTGGTGTGTCTGTCTGGCGGGGGGTGTGTGTGTGTCTGTCTGGCGGGGGTGTGTGTGTGTGTGTGTGTCATGGCGGGGGTGTGTGTCATGGCGGGGTGTCTGTCATGGCGGGGGTGTGTCTGGGGGCTGGGGTGTGGCCATGGGGCGGGTGTGTGTCTGTCATGTGTGTCTCTGTCATGGCGGGAGGGGTGTGTGTCTGTCATGGCGGGGGGGGGTGTGTCTATCATGGTGTGTGTGTCTATCATGGTGTGTGTGAGTGTACGGGTCAATCTGTCATGATGTATGGGTGTGTGTCTGTCTGTATGTCATGGTATATGGGTGTGTGTTTAGGTTACCAGACCCCTTCTGTTCGCAAGGGAATGGAGTTTTTACTCTTTTTCCCCACACAATGCTGGTCTCCCCTCGACTGGCCCTGTCTCTATGGCTGCGATCATCAAGCTTGATGATCTCAATGTTTTCCTATAGAATTGGCTGCAAAACGCTGTACAAATTAGCCTATCCTCATAGAGATGCATTGAATCAATGCATCTCTATGGGGAACATTCAGTGCCTCCATGCAGAGCGTGGAGACGCTGAATGTAGGTGTCGCACACTGTGCAGCACTGACACAGGAAACCCCTCTAGTGACGGTCACTAGAGGTGTCACTAGGAAGCAATATAAACACTGCTTTTTCTAATAAAAAATGTGTTTCCATTGAAAAGCCTGCAGGGACAGGCTTTAGACACCATAACCACTATATTAAGCTGTAGTGGTCCTGGTGACTATCGTGTCACTTTAAGAATTGTATTTTTGTCATTGAATATAAAGCTATGCAAGTTTTAAAAAAATGTGGCTCCTAACTTTTTTAGCTGGCCCCTAGAATCAAAGCAAATTTGTCATGCCCTGATATAAAAAATAAAATAATAATATAGCAGCTCCCTGAATAATAATCCCAGTAGAATCAAAGATTTGTTGTCAGGTCGATCATGCTTACCCTTCCTTTAAGTCCAGCAGAATGGACCCTGTTGCCAAAAGCAAAAAAAATATGACCCAGATGACTTATATCTCTAGTCTGATTGTCCTGATCCTCAAAGTTCTCAGATAAATCATAATTTATGGAAACTCTGTGATAGCAATCCTGCCTTTCTGGCCCAGGAAGGTCTGGTTTACCAGTCTTCTCAGCCTGTCTGTTGCAATTTACTGGAAACATCCAGTCTTCGTATTCACCCTCCATCCAAAAATCTCAGCCTGGCTTTTGAAAGGGCAGTTTGTCCTCTCCAACCTGCTATGAGCCAGATGACTATCCAGAATTTTTTTTTAATTCCATAATTTGAAGATGCTCCTATGACAAGTGCAATAAATCAGAGATTTCACACTTGGAAACAGCAGTTACTGAATTTATCCTCAATCTGAGATTTTTCAAAAAGTCTATTGTTGTCCCTCAGAGTACATATCTCATCCATAGGAGTAATTTCCTTGGGCTGTTGAATTCTTAAATCTTTTTCCAGGATTTAACCTTGAATAACTTAGCTTGATGTTATTCTCTTTCTGTGAAACTCTGTTCATACCTCTTTCTCTGTTAAGACTGAAGCCAAATGGCTAGGAGAGCTTAAATTCTTGTCGTGTAAACCTCAAGTGGTATTTTCACTTGTTCTATTGCCCTGTTTTGCTGGTGTTTTACTCAACCAAGAATTAGTCATACTTTATTTATGTGAGATTTCCCCTGTGTATATATAATTTTTATAAAATACATGCAATATATTTTGGGTCTCTAGAGTGGTCAAAGTAAGACAGTTGTTTTATATGTTCTTAATTTGATTTTGGAGTGGAGGCAACCCGCTAGTAAGTACTGCCACTTCTATAAATAAAAGCATTTTACGGCTAGTAAAAAATTGTTTTAATGTGTTATATCTGGCATCTAAATGTGTATAAATCACTATTATGTAATGAAATGGCAAAACAGACAGTTTGTGTATAATAATGATTTACCGCCTGCTGATCAGTTAAATGTTTTCTATTATCATGCAGTTGCCATTACACAGGGTGGAGCAATACAGCTGGCTAATAATGGCACAGATGGAGTCCAAGGACTTCAAACATTAACTATGGCCAATACAACAGCAACACAACCTGGAACCACAATTCTACAGTATGCGCAAACCACAGATGGGCAACAAATATTGGTTCCTAGCAACCAAGTTGTGGTACAGGGTAAGCGTTTTATTTTCCAATCCATGACAGTCCACCGATTTTCTGGCTTAAGAGCATGTTTCAGCTTATCATTTTAATTGTTATTGTGAAGTAGGAACTGTATGCACAGCCCCTCTACAGCCCACATTTTTCCATACAATATTCAACAAATCCTATCATGATAGTGCAAGCTAAATTACAGAGCTGCCCAATACCTTATGCAAATGCTTGTGTGCTCAATTTTGTGTGCTCAAATAACATAGCAGCAGAGTTTTCTAGTAGAGGGCTAGTAAGCAACACAGGGTTAATGAGATCAAAGAAGATCGAGAACTCACAGGATGACCGTAAGTGATCAGCCAAGAGTACAGGAGAGGGCAGATGAGAACCTTGTAGCACATGATTTAAAGTTAATACATTAATAACTTAATTTTGAGTAACACTTATCGTTTTTCTTTTGTTTGTTTTGTTTTTAACGTTTCTGTGGTGGCCCTAAGACTGCATGGGCATGATCTATGAATCAGAATCCTTTCCTTAAAGGCACACTATAGTCACCAGAACCACTATAGCTTTATGACTCCACAACATGTCTATGCAGGCTTTTCAATGTGAACACTGCCTCTTCAGAGAAAAAGCAGTTTTAACATTGCTTCTTAGTAACACCTCTAGTGGAAGTCACTCAGATGGCCACTAGAGGTGCTTCCGTCCAGTGCTGCACGTGCTGTGCATGGAGACACTGGACATTCTATGAGGAGATGCTGCACAGCGTTTTGCTGCACATTCGCAATAGCCTTTCAACGCTTTCAGTGTGATTGGCGCAGGGTTGATCACGTAAAATGCCACATCAGGACCATAGTATCAGGAATACATGTTTGTATTCCTGACACTATAGTGTTCCTTTAACCTAAAGTTGGATTTAGTGCTTAGTCTTTTTAAACCTTGATTCACCAAGAATGCTAGATGATGGATATTCCATAGAGTGGATTACTTTCAGAAGAGTATTCAGTAGCTTGGGACCTCTAAGCAGTGGAAGGCTTACTTGAGGAATTAATTATTGATTCATGACACCTTACCTAAGTTTATAAAAGGCATACTGAAAATGTTTTAATGAAACATACTTTTTATTACGGTTTGTTAGCTGCCTCAGGAGATGTACAGACTTATCAGATCCGCACGGCACCAACAAGCACAATCGCACCGGGCGTTGTTATGGCATCCTCTCCAGCCCTCCCTGCTCAACCTGCTGAAGAAGCTGCACGAAAGAGAGAAGTCAGGCTCATGAAAAACAGGTATGTGGAATCTAACCCCAGTTTTATCCTGCTATTAAAAGTTTTGTTTTGCGTGTGTTCTATTGCACTGACAACCAGCTTAGACAACTGCACCAGTAAGTAAATGTTGCATATTCTCAGACTGGAATCATGATGGTGATTTAGTGGGGAGTGTGCATTGGTATGCTGACCAAACTCTTTAAATTATGAGCTTGTAGTTTGATCTCTTCAGCCTGTAATAAAGATTCAAGGTGGTTGAGAATTGTGGTTCTTTGTTTACATTGTGGATGTTTTGTATTTTAAAAAGTTGTCTTATGTTATGAGTGGAATCCACTTACTCTATAAATGTTTGGTAGACAGATGTTTTTTTTGAGTGAAGAATCTACAGTCCTGCAGACCTAGTTAACAGTGCATCTAAGTACAAATGTCAAAATGAGTAACTTTTCTTAAATATTTCTGTCTAAATGTAACTATATTTGTTTTATCCTTTTCTTTATTGACATCTCTTACTGGCTGTAATATCAGAATAGTGTTAACTGTTACTGTTGTGTTGAACTGTGAGACTAAGGAAGTGGCTAGAACGAGACCCTATGCTACAGGCTATACCATTTCGTAAGATTCATTACATAAATTAAATTAACATGGCAATAAAATATTTGATTAAATATTCTCCTTTAAAGTTCCTTAATTTGTACAGGTAAGTGATGTCCCCAGCTATTCCCACCAGACCAGGAAGAGGCTATACTAATCAGAAACTTCTCATTCTGGTCTTTGTTTTTTGGTTTCTTTTTAGCCGTCTAAGTGACTCACTAGAAGTTTTCTTAGGCAGCAATGTAAACACTGCCTTTTCTATGAAACGGTACTGTTTACATTAAAAAGCATGCATGAACAGGCTATAGACACCAGAACCACTACATTAACCTGTGGTGGCAATGGTGACTATAGTGCCCCTTTAACCAAAGTTCCACTCCTCACATACAATGTGTGGTGCTGATGGCAGCCATACTGCACCTGCAATCAGGAATTTTACTTTGCCAAAAAAAGTTAATTAAGAATTCTACCCATTTTTTTTAAAATTAATTTAAAACTAAAAATCTTGTTGAGGAATGCACTGTAAGATATTTCATTGTAAGTTTTTGCAACAGGCAAGCAGATACAACTCTGCCTAAGAATATCTTAAGGCAATATTTTTGCTGATGATTTTTGCCAACACGATTATTGTTGTTCACTAAAGTGAGAATTTAAAAATTATTTTAAATTTAAGGTCAAAATAGCTGAATTGGAAAAAGTCCAGTATTCTTTTTGTTTTGCTACTCTGGCCCTATTTGAAAAATTTTCTTTGAGTTCTCACTTTAGGAAATAACCCTGATTTTGTGAATCAAGTTGCATTCCCACTGGAAAAATATTTTGTCTGACAGTAGAAAAAGTGTTATCTATACGGCACATTAAAAAAACAAAAAACTACTTGTATTCTAAGTCTAGTAGACCTTATGTGATTTGAGACAATCTCACGGTTTTTATTACTTCATTATGTTCAAATTCAGGGTTGGCACAGAGGGAACTGGGTAATATTTTCGTTATCCCTTTCAATGCCAGAGGTGTACCATATTCACTGCACTGCTGGCACGCAAGGGGTTGTGAGCCATAGGCGCAAACCTGCTTATTTAAAGCGGCACTGTCATGGCCGAATCCAGGTGTGTTTTTGTTTTGTTTGTTTTTTAACCCCCTCCCAACTCCACTACATCTAATTTACCCCGTAGCCACCCCCAAATACACCTAAGCCCCCGTATTACCTAGTTTCTAAACTTTATTTTCTGCCCTGACCTAGGTTCTGGGCGCCACCATCTTTGTGTGGGTAGATGACGTCCCTGTGGGAAACGTCATCTGCCCACACTAGATAACGCTTTGAAATTCCTGCGCATGCCCTTGGGCATGCGAATGGAAATGTAATCTATTCCTTCATTCGTCAGTGACGTGTGTGGGCGCCATAAAAACAATGAGGGGGGACTTATTGTCCTCCTCCCCCGGCCCCCACCCCTGAGTAAAACAATAAAAACAAGCCCCTAGTCCCCTCTTCCCCCAAAAAACAGAAATGAATAAACCCCTACGTACCCCCCTCACCCTGAAAATAGTGAGGAGGGAATAAAAGAACTAAGTACCTGTAAAAAAAAAAAATAAATAAATAAAACTTACCATTTGATGTTGTCTTTTTTTTTTTCTAAAATCTTCATTTTTCAGGTCCTAAAAAGGCTAAAAATGGGGGCCGGGGGTAGGAAAATAGGTCCCCCCTCATTGTTTTTAGGGCCCTCACCCACCGCTCAGGGGTAGGGGGATGGCTCTAGGTCCCCCCTTCAGTTTAATAACCCCCACTCGCGCAGTAGGGATGGGGGCTCGAGAGGAGGGTATTGGGGTTTTGGGGGAGGGGGGGTGTAACGGATCACCTGGCACCCCGACTGGGTACCTCCGTTAAAGGATGCTCCTAGCGCTTCCTGAGGACTCCAAGCACTGCAGCAGACACCACAACCACCGAACCGGAGAAGCATATGAATCCTCTCAAGCATATGAATGTTGTAGACAGTTGAATAGGAACCATACGAATAGGTTTACTCTCCTAGCAGTCAAACTGGAACAGCATACAATGAATCCTTCCCCCAATAATGAGACGACACTTCACTTTGAGGGTTAGAACAGGAACTCTCTGTACTGTCACATACAGTCTCTTTTATTCCCAATCCACAAACATAGTACAGCCCACAGGGCGTTACAAAACAGCCAATCAATCCATACAATACACCCAGACACTCCCACACAAAATCCTCCCCTCTGGCTGTGATATGATTACTGAACACAATGGGTAATCTAATTACCACAGCCAGAGAAATACAGATTCATAAAACACATCACAGGGACCCCAAAACATGCAATAACCCCATATCCTTGGAACTAGGAACTGGGTGAACCACATATCCAAAATTCATCCAGATCCGTTCAGTACTTTGGAAAATACAGTTTAATGCAGATTCTGCAGAACATATACAGGCTAAATAAAAAACAATCACTGTATAATGTGTCCCCTGCTGTATAGTCCAAAACCACCGCATGATGTCTCTGTGCAACAAATACTGGCGAGATGGCACCGTGTTGAAAAGTCCAAACAGTGTCTGGGAGTTAAAATGGCCGCCATCCATTGTTCTCACCATGTGCTTCTGATACAGAAAATGGTGGCCACCCAGTAACTCCACAGTATGTCCCCAGATGGTTCTTAAAAGGGCCAGCAGCAGCACAACACAAATCCATTATGCCCAAATCATGTCTTTAAAGGGCAATACATCCCAGGGGCCATAATCACATGGCAGGAGGCTGGCAACCAGGCTTCTCCAGTGCATAGTGGCGAGGTTGGTTCCGCCACATGGGGTTTACTAGACATGCCCCTACTCGCGATATAACGAGTAGGGGCAGAATTTACTAATACGAAGTAAGCTTTACTTAGTATTAGTAAATTTGTCTAAAGGACCAATTTAGATCTTTGAGCCTTTTGGTAGATAGCTCCCTAATTCCCACGGTATCAGGGAGCTATCTACTAAGCGGCTGCAAGATGCAGCCGCAGCACAAATAGGATCGGAATTTAATTAATTCAAATGAAATTCCGATACGAACAAAGTCCTAAAATGCGTTCTAACTTGAATTAACAAACTGTTATTCTGTTAGGACGCAATTTGGCAGTTTTGCCATCGTTCTATCTAAATGACAGGACGTTCGGGAAAAGTGAAAGGAAGCATTGCGGGAACACGGAGGAAAGGTAAGAATTATGGGGAAATTTCTCTGACCACCGGAAATGAAGCACACTTTGCTCCTCCGCTGGTCAGAGATGGTCAGACGTAGGAAACCTCCATAAGACAAATAGTCCCTACTTTGTCTTATATTTTAAAGAAAACTAGAGCAGACAAGAAGAAATGAAGAACAGATCCTCAGAGAGGGAGAGAAGAGGAATCGATTGGAGAAATGTAAGTTCGGCATGACCGTGCCACTTTAACCTCTTTTAGTAAGGGAAGAGAGGATATTGAGAGATAAGTAGTGTCTGTAGTATATGTAGTTCGGCCTCTATTTCTCACAATACTTGAAAAAGAAAGAGATATCTGTGTATCCTTCCTGATAAAATATATTAAAATTTCCCACAGTACAAATGACAACTTCTAGCATGCCCTTTCACCCTTGGGCTACTTTTTATCTGAGTTCCAGAAGGAATTGAAGATGCGACTTTGGAGATCAATGAAATCTTAATTTCTTGCAAACAACTGGCAGATTTTTATTTATTTTTTGCATCTTTTAAGCACTTTTGATTTGTCAGGGAGACAAATTATTGGTGCCAGGCCCAATATTTTTGTCAATCCGTGCCCTGGATTTGTTTAGCCCTCATCAGATTCATCAGAGAAAGTGTCATGTTCTGTAAAAAAGAAAATCTGGCTTTTCTCCCTTACTTTGTTTCATCTGTTTGTCCATTAATTGAATTTTTCTTTGCCTACAGGGAAGCAGCACGGGAATGTCGTCGAAAGAAGAAAGAATATGTGAAGTGTCTAGAAAACAGAGTGGCAGTTCTTGAAAATCAAAATAAGACACTGATTGAAGAACTAAAAGCACTAAAAGACCTTTACTGCCACAAATCAGATTGAGGGAATAATGAACTATAACTAGACTGGTTTGACCACAAGAAGACAGAAAATTTAGGGTTTTATTTTCTAAATCTTTTTCCCCTATACGCAAAACTGCCTGACTGCAACTAGAGGATTTTATTCATCTGTGCTTTTGCATTAAAACTGTGAATGCTCCTAGCTCCTGCCTCTATCTCCAGATGAGTAAGTGACTCCTCCCTGCACCAGTTAAAGAAGAGGAAAATACTTTAGGTTTATATTTTTCATCATGCCTTCAGTTTATTTGCTTTTCTGCTTTGTCCTTCCTATATTTGCTTGGCACCTTTAGTGCAGGAATGGCCTGTATATAGAGTATCTCAGGCCCTTCACTTTCAGATACTGCCCCAAGTACACCTATACACTTGTAGTGTGAGGACATGAAGGCATTTTCTGTTTGCTGTATTCACTCCAGTATTTCTCCTTTTCTCACAGAACATTCTGATGATGTGGAAAATGGTAACCCTTTGTTTAATTATTGCCATTGGTCAAAACGGATAACTATTGAAAGCAAAATGCTTTGAAACCTTTTTTATGCTTTAGAAGCAGTCAAATTATGCTCTGGAGAGCACTTTTTTTCCTCCTCCTCCCCTTCCTCATTTCTTTTGCTTTTTCCCTCTGGAATATCATGTCAACTGACTTCAATTTGCCTGGGTTTAGCCAGTTTAAACTTTCATGAGCAACATGTACAACTTCCCCATTTCCGGCCGGCAGTTCTGCTGATTTACAACACACAGGAGAGCCACTGTAAGCACGCCAAGGTACATTTGAAGTTGCAGTTACAGAAGTTTAAAAAAAGAAACACTCCATCTTGAACAATCCTTTAAAATATTGGTTTGTGAAGTATTCAAGTTTATAAAGAAACATTTATATAATCTCTTGAACTTTGCAACACATGAATTTTTCTGGGCAATTTTAAAAAAAGAATAATGTGCAATTGTTTTTGTTTCTATATGTACTATACCCCCTAAAACCCAACTCCCCATCACCAGCAGCCCATTGTGGAAGATTTCCACATGCATAATTACAGTAAAATGCCCCTACCCCATATCCGCCCCTTATTGCTCTGATATGGAAAAATGTAAGGGAAAAAAATGCATAACACAATTGTTGCCCTATGGTAAAGCTGTCTGACAGTATCACAATTGCAATGAGTTAGCTATTTGACCATTGGATCCCTTTTCTTTGTGAAACCTTGTGGGTTGTTGCTACCCCCTCCCCCGCCCTTTATTTTTTTTATTTTATTTTATATTAGAAGCTTATTTTATGTTCTGGGATTTGTTGGTCTTGTAAAAATCTTTTATGTTGAGTAGATTTATTATGTACTATTTCAAATACATTTTGTATTTTAAAACTACAATGTTCTGTGTGCATCAGAACAATTTTTGTGCAAAATTTCTACATGCTTGCGTGTGTTAGTAACTGTATATAAACACATTTTTTTATCTTTTTATATATGTATGTAAAATATTTCCAGACCTTCTGAAATAGTAATCAAAATATTTAATTATATTGGAGACTATTCATTACGTTCTCTTCATTTTTGGTATTACCACACAGAACCATTCTCAGTGGTTTGGCGTAGATTTGTACAGCAGTCCTGCAATCTACAGTAACAGTCTATAGAACTGGAAATGAAGTTATGTCACTGGGAAAGGGTCTACGTATCTTTGGTCTGAAAGTGTCATGTAAGTGTTACAATTGAATCATTACATTGTGTTAACATTGTGCTAGCAAGTTATCACCAAATCTATTTGGTAAATCATTACTCCAATCAACCCATGTACTGGTGAGGATGTGATGAGTACCCTGGCCCCAATGCCCGGTAATGAGGAAAATTGTTTTGCCATGGTTTGCCTCTCATCTGGGACCCCCTCTGGGTGCCAAGGGTCCTTGACTTCCAGCTTCCGTTGGCTGAGAGTTATCTTATCGTTTTAAAGACAATGTATGCAGCTTTGTGCGTATCAGTGTGTACAGAATTGTCAATAGCAAATTCGGCAGCAAAGGTTTAAACCCAGTATGTGCAGTATAATGAAACACTGCACAGAGAGACGCCAGATTTGGAGTAACTCTTTAAATCTTGCATGTAATAGTAATTTGCTTCCAGGGCTGTCCACTGAAATACTTACCTGTGTATCCAGCAACTCAATGCAAAAAATCTTGGCATATATTTCATTTTCTTATTGGGCAGTAAGCATTGAATGTGCTCAAATGCGTGTATTATCATTGATGGTAGTTAATACATCTATGCCGTTGGTGTTTAAAGTTTACATTTGCTAGCAATTTTGTAATCACGATGTACCAAGATTTCTATTGTACACAGTTTTGACACCAAGCCAACTTTGTACAACTGGTGAATTGTAATTCAAAAGTGGTAAGGTGGAATGAACGACATTCTGGATTGATTCCAGATAAATAACCATTAAAATGCCAGTGTTTCTAGTCTCATAATTTCAAACAAGTTGCATGACAACAGGTTTGTTTGTGTTTTATTTTTTTATTTTTTATTGTTACATGAATTCTTATTGTATGGGTTTAGTTCTTCTATTTTATATTGCTCTGGCTCACCTCTGTTTTGTAGATACTGGTACACCCAGAGCTTAGACAGTATTCCAGTACTGCCAGTTGTAAATGTTGAAATTATTTGTATGTTTTTATAATGTTTCCTTTGAGGATATGAGTAATTTGCAAAGGCAACTCTTTTTCCAAGGCAAATGGAAAATAAGTAACATGGCCCCATCTCCCAATAATGGGGAAAACAGTTTTGCTTGGTGCTGACTGTCCTGCAGTGGACAGTGACAACATCTGGCTTCTGTAGTGCTGCAGACGTTGATCCTGCTGGCCATTCTTTGGCTGAGAGCATTAGCTGACCACTGAAAATGCAATTCTGTACATAGGAATATGCCCAGAATTGACATTAGCCACCCTGGAACTCTTGTTCCGGGTTGGCTAATTATGCTTCATTGACACTGGCGGAGATGGGGGTTAAGGGTTAGAGTCTGTTTGTACAGCATTTCAAATAATACACAACTTCTGAAGAGCACATGGTGCTTGGAGTAAACCTTATAAGTATGTCACATAAAGGATACATTTTTAAAAACATACCCATAGATGACCCCAGAAAAAAAAAATCAAAGGCCTCCCCGGAATGCATTTTTCTTATCTACAAAGCAGAGGCTCTAAGATTTTTTTTCTCCTTAAAACTGCACTGGATCTATTTCATGCTTTCTTGAACTCATAAACCTTATTGATCTCCACCATCATCCTTAAGGCTGTATATGCATCTACAATTATTTTTGAGATGTATGTCTTGATCTAATTCCTAAATGTCCCATCTTCAAACTTGTTGGTCTTTTTTTCCATAAAATGTCACCGTCTACTGAGGTATCTAATGTTTACAATCTTTAGAAGTTGCCATATTACTAATTTTGAAAATATTAGTTACATTTTTTTCATCCTAACACAATTTTGTGGTTTCAGGTCATTTCTAATCAATAAAAATGTAACATGCAATTTGGTAGTCACGTTAGATAATCCTTTTTACACATTGTAAGGATTGTGTGGGAAACCAAAACAGTGGTGTCTGCGTGTAAAAAATTATTGCAGGTACAGAAGAGCCCACTAACCTTGATCGGAGGAATCTATTTCCAGTTTATTACTAAATATTGTAAACCATCATTAAAAAGCTGTCATAATACACGTTTGAACCGATGGTTGTGCAGGCTTTTTCCATATTCCTCCTTAAATATCAGTTAAACATTAAACATTTTATTTCAATGTGCAGTATTGGTTTCAAAGTCTTACAGTGCTAAATGGTGGGAAACACAGGGTATTTAGATTATCAATTTAGTTAAACATAATGTTTCCATGCATCATTGTGGGTCTTTTTGCTCCACTTGGGCATTCACCTGCAGTCTACAATTCTCTTATCGTGGATGGAGTGCAATTAAATGAGAATATACCCTGAAATATATTTTCTTATCAGTCTACTCCTGCTAACTTAATAGAAATGTCTGGAGGTTTAACAGACTGGGCACTTAGTTCCCACAGGATCTTTGGGAACTTTTCAAAGTCCTTCTTATAATTGGCCTGCTATGGCTTGCAGAGTTTAATATAAATGTACAAATAGATGAAAAGGTCACATAAGTGATATCTTATGTTTTAATGTTCCACTAAAATATAAAAATATATTTTTGCTTTTTTACTTTTTTTTTTGTTATTATTATTATTATTATTATGCACATTAAAACTAAACTCCATGGACTTAATAAAATAAATGGCATTCTTTCTCCTTATTGGCTGACAGATCCTCATTAGGCAAGAGAGATGCACAAGCTGTTTTTAAATGTTAGTTGGGATGAGAGTTCATGAATATTGGATTTGCCTTAGCACTTTGCATAAGCTATGGTTAATTTAATACAATACTATGATGTAAAGATTTCATATGCATGCTGATATGTTATTAAATTGTTTTGTTTAAGTTGTTATAACATATGTTTTATGTGATTTCATTTCAAAATGTTGAATCTTTTCAGGTTATATATCACAGGTCAGCATTATGGAGGAAATATATGGCTGATTTTATGCAGCTGAAACCATGACCTGGCTGTTTGAAATCTATACATTGAGTTTGCAAATCTGTTAACATTTAGTATAACATTTTTCACTTTAATTTATGCCTATATAAGTTGTAAAGCTGTTTTTCTTTCACAAACCGCTCTGTAGGAGTTTAGGCCAAAATTGGTTCTAATGGAAAATCTTGTCCTAACAATCCACCTTCATGAGAAGTGACAGATGTCTGCATTCCATTAAAGTTAAAGCAACCTGTGGTATATTATTCCATTATGTCAAAGCGCTATGTGCAAAGTGCCCTGGAAAGTTGATAAGCTGAATGACGCATTCATATGGTACATTCAGTACCCTTCATTTTTTCCACACTTTTGTGTTGCAGCCTTATGCTACAATTGTTTTGTTAATTTACAATTCAACTCTACAATTTTATTTAAAAAACAAACAAACACTGAAATATTATTTGCTGCATTAAAAATGTGAAGGAGTCTGAATTCACCATATATGGCTTCTTACCCATCAAACGTGTTATTAATCTTCAGGGCAGCCTGACACATTTTTATCAGAACTGATTTGTTTTACAGGGCTTAATATTTTTCACTTGCAACTCCCTCCAAAATACTGCCTTCGTGGCAGTACACCAGTTGTAGCTCTGTAACATTTGTTTGGATACAAAACAGGGATATGTGTTTTGTATTTATATGGATAATTGAAAGCAGGATACCTGTTGGTGTTTCTATGGATTGTTGGTCTGGTCCACTGCAGATTTGTCTTTCTGTGGATGGGTAATTGCAGGCTGTCGTTTTGTACTTCTGTGGATAGGCCTAGAGCAGGATATCTGGATGCAGAATAATTTGCTTTTATACAGTGTGCACAATTATACAGGGGTGTGGGTGTCAGGATCTGTGTATTTACAGGCAGCACTGAATAGTCATTGCCTACCACCAGACAAGCATTTTACCCCATAAATAATTGTGTTTAGGTCAGACAGCACTGTACATCATTCTGCAAGTGTTTGAATAGATATTCAGCAAATTTCATTTCCATATATATATATATATATATATATATATAACAAAGCAAATATTTATTGAATCATCAATTAAAAATGTAATTTATATTTATCAAAAGAAAGCTTTGTTAGTTGTGCTTGTGTGGAGGGGTTTCTTTGCATGTATATGTCGCGAATGTGTGCAGTGGCTGTGAGCCTTGTGCTTTGTCTGATGAGGGGGGAGGGGGAGGCAGAGTTTGTTGTGTCCACGTTACAATATTTGTTAAAAATTAATGTGTGTCTGCACCTTCAACGGATGCAGGTCACTGGAAATTATAATTTTTAAGTGATCTACATCCGTCCAAGTTACAGGCCACAACCTTGTTGGCAGCTGTGTGAGTGTGCATGAAATTTCAGGGAGATATTTTGAAACCCTTATTTGTCCATGGGCGTGCAGGGCAGCCATTCTGTTTAAGCTGCAGTATGGTGTGGCAGGGCATACCCCATGCACACACTTATGACACCAGGCCTGATTGGCTCAATTTATATTTGCTTTGTATTGCTCTTGAAAGTACAGCTTGTCCCATTTTTTTTATTTTATTTTGTATTCAAGTTCGTTTTTGACAGCTATTTTCAATTGTATTAACTTTTTCAGCCTCCTTTTTGAAAGGCACATAATGGTTGTAAAAATATTTCTACTTATAATCCAGTCCATTTTGCAAATGAAATAAAACAATAAAAATTCCATTAATATTTTGAAGGACTCATTTATTCTGGTTTTCCCTGACTCTAAATTAGACATCTTGGGGTGCCAAAGTTGTCCTTTGTCCTATAAAGCTTATATTAAATTGGTTATATATGGTTGGAAAAATTAAATGTAAAAAAAATATAATAATCTACTTGTTCAAGCAACTATGGTGGTAGCCCAATATATTTGTTCTGACACACAAAAGAGCCCTTAACTTGGATAGGGTTATTCACACAATTAGGGATCGACTGATATTGATTTTTTTTTTTTTTGAGCCGATAATCTGTGAACTTTCAGGCAGATAGCCGATAACGTAGCGATATTCTGTACATTTACCATTTTGAAAAAAACCAAACTATTTCTAAAGGTAAATGCACAAAATATACATGACACATGTAGTGGATGCAGTGTGTTTTAGACAGGGGAGCTGTGTGTGTTTGTGTAGTGGATGCAGTGTGTTTGTGTATTGTGTATAGTGAATGTTTGTGTAGTGTGTGTGTATATATAGTGGATGCAGAGTGTGTGTTTGTGTAGTGTGTGTATAGCGGATGTAGTGTGCGTAAAGTGAATGCTGTGTGTGTGTGTGTGTATATAATGAATGCAGAGTGTGTGTGTGTATAGTGAATGCAGTGTGTTTGTGTAGTGTGTATATATAATGCAGTGTGTGTGTTTATTTGCCGATGCCGATATTGCCGAAAATATCGGCCAGACCGATAATCTGTCGATCCCTACACACAATACATCCAAACAGAAAAAATTGACAAAAAAAAAAATCTTAATATTCACTATAGTAATAACTTATTTCTTCTGTTTTTTTTTTCATTTAGATTTAATTTGCAAACATTTTGTGTTAAGTGAATAACTACTAACTCTGAATGTCTCACACTCTGCCCCTCCCTCATAGTCTCCCCCTTGCTGTTTGGCTGTCTGTAATGTGTGTGTGTGTACCTTCTGCCTAGTCACCCCACTTTTGCTTTTCAGCCTCATACTTCTTACGTCTGTCTTTCTGCTCAAGTACTCCACTTCTGGCCAGCCTTCTGCTTATGCACCCCACTTGTGGCAGCCTTCTGTTCACGCACCCACCCTATACCCATGCACCTAATTTCTGGCGGTCTGCCCATGCGAATAAATAATAGGTCACGACAATTTTATCTGCTCCCAAATGGTTAAAAATAACAAAACGGGGCCTGTAGACCTTTTTCATCATAACTACTACACTGAGTAGTGGTTGTGATCGTTGTGCTGCTTAGAATCCATGTAAGATTCAGACATGTAGAATCCTGACATAACCATGTACCCACAAGGTAAAGGACCTATAGACAGTCTTTCAGAAGTCACTTCCCTGCATCTACATCCTGGAACTGCCAAATCTACTAAGTGATATACAATAGAAAACAACAATATGGTCATAATCTATGCTTTCCTATCTGTTCTTACAGATGTTATGCACGTTTCTTCAGCATGTATCCTTGTGATTTCCCAGCAACCGCTATTTTCCTCATCTGTTAGTATCTCCTTCCTGCACATGGGGAACAGGATCTCAAGACAGACCTTAATTCCCCAAAAATGTAGTTTTAAAGAAAAAGTATTTTTTAATTTATTTTTATAAGAAAGGACCAGTAATTGTTATATACATATTTTATATTTTTTGATAATAAACAGACAAAATATCTTTCACAGTTTTCAACAAAGAAAAAGTTACCTTAGCAGCAGGGTATCCCACCCTCCTTAAACTCCCCCCCTCCCAATTTTATTTTTTTTTTTTAAATTGACTTCATAAAGATAAATGTATTAAATACATTGGGCATGCTGCAATTTCACTGCAGTCAAAATATATAAGACAAAGTAGAGAATACTTTGTTTTATGTAATTACATTATGACAAAAGGTGGTGCTACTTCTGTCACGTTTTGCCAGTTCTCAAAGCCATTACTAGTGATAGCTGTGAAGAAAATAGCATTTTCTGTGGAGGATCTTGCAGGTTCCTCCATCGACATCAGTGTTGTACCCTTGTGGGTTCCTGCAGATTAAGCACCAGGAGCTGAACAGGATCCCACGGATGTGACCATAATAACATTTGTATTTATGCCATTTTAAACCATTTTCCTCTTGCTCATTAACCCCCTAAGGACTGAGCCAAATGTACACGTTGTGAACAAAACAAAATGTAAACAAAACCTGGCATTTGCGCTACATGTCTGTCCAACCGTAATTCACTTCTTTCATAGTAGATGCACCCACCCTTATTATACATCATTTTATTCAGGGGAAACAGGGCTTTCATTTAATATCAAATATTTAGCTATGAAACATAATTTAATATGAAAAAAATGGGAGAAAATAAGATTTTTTTATTTTTAATTTTCTTTAGTTCTACATGACATTTTAACTGTCATAATACTGTTTGCTTTTACTGCAATAAAATACACATATTTGTATTCAGCAATGTCTCATGTGTAAAACAGTACCCCCTATGTACAGGTTTTATGGCGTTTTGGGAAGTTACAGGGTCAAATATAGCACGTTACATTTGAAATTGAAATTCGCCAGATTGGTTACGTTGCCTTTGGGACTTTATAGTAGCCCAGGAATGAAATTTACACCCATAATGGCATACCATTTGCAATAGTAGACAACTCAAGGTATTGCAAATGGGGTATGTCCAGTCTTTTTTAGTAGCCATTTGGTCACAAACACTGGCCAAAGTTAGCATTGGTATTTGTTTGTGTGTGAAAAATGCAAAAAACGTCAATTTTGGCCAGTGTTTGTGGCTACTAAAAAAGACTGGACATACCCCGTTTGCAATACCTTGGGTTGTCTTCTTTTGCAAATGGCATACCATCATAGGGGTAATTTTCATTCTTGGGCTACCATAGGGTCTCAAAGGCAACCTAACCAATCTGACGAATTTTTATGTGAAAAAAAATGAAACACAAGCCTTATATTTGACGCTGTAACTTTTGAAAACACCATAAAACCTGTACATGAGTGGTACTGTTGTACTCGGGAGACTTCGCTGAACACAAATATTTGTGTTTCAAAACCGTAAAAAGTATCGCAGCAATAATATCGTCCGTGTAAGTGCTGTTTGTGTGTGAAAAATGCAAAAAACTTAACTTTTACTGGCGATATCATCGTTGTAATACATTTTTAATGTTTTGAAGCACTAATATGTGTTCAGCGAAGTCCCCCGAGTAGAACAGTACCCCCCATGTACAGGTTTTATGGTGTCTTGGAAAGTTATAGGGTTAATATATATAATATAATTTTTTTAAAATATTTTTGATATAAATATATATATTAATATCACAATACAGTTAGAACGAAATAACACACATCTATATAGTTTTTAATTATTTTTAATTATTTTTTTAGTTTAATTTTTTTAACGTATTTACATATTAAATTTTTTATATTATATATAAATATATATATATATATTTAATCAGTAACAGTCTACGTGTGATATATATAATTATATATATTAATAGTAAAATACACCTAGACAGTGTATGTGTGTGTATGTATATACTTAGATCATATATATATATATATATATATATATATATATATATATTTGTTTTTGTTTTTTTACACTTTACTTTTTAATTCATTTATTTTAATTTCATTTCCAGCCAGCAGGGGGACCACCTGTCAATACAGGCAGCCCCCCTGCTGGCAATGCAGGAGGCAGCTACCCCCGGCCATGTGATTGTGGGGTCCTCGCAAGGACCTCACTCTCACATGACCGGGGGGCACTGGAGGAAGAGGATCTACCGTGGGGGGCCCCCTGGGAGTCCCCTCCCACCGCGATCGCCGACATGGGACCACCGGCGACCGGGTAAGTAAGAAAAGACCGGAGGGCGTACAATTACGCCCGGCGGCGTTTAGAGCCGCCTAAAATAGGGCGTAATTGTACGCCCTCCGGTCTTAAGGGGTTAATTACCGGATTCTCACACTGACCATCACTCTCTGTAACTTTCCTAACAAAGTTAGCAGTTCCCTGCATGGAGTCCCATTAATGGCAACTAATGATCTCGCTGTAGATTTACATTTGTTTGTATATTATACATATACATAAAACAGCCTCCTTTTTAAATCTGTTTTTTTTTTTTTTTGTATGCCTATATATATTTAGGTGGAATCTACAGGATTTGTCAACATACTGGATGTGAGGCTCAAAGGTGAGGCCAGAATCAAGTATGACGCCAAGACAGCGCGCTTGAAAGGATAGATTTATGTTGATACCACTAACTTGAAGGTACAGCGAAAGAGGAGGATCAGTATTAGGAGAAGGAAAGACAAGAAGCTCAGTTTTAGAGAGACTGAGTTTCAGAAAGCGGATGGAAGAAAGGCAAGCAGTGACACATTGCAGGACATCAGGGGAGAGGTCCTGGGAGGAGAGAGATATCTGGGTGTCATCAGCGTACAGGTGGTAGTGGAATCCAAATGAGGTAATAAGTTTGCAAAGAGAGGCAGTATAAAGAGAAAATAGAAGGGGATCAAGGACAGAACCGAGACAGGACGAAGGTAGGAGGCATCATTAGAAAAGGAGACCCTGAATGAGCATTGGGAGAGATAAGAGGAAAACCACGAGAGGACAGAGTCCCAGAGACCGAGTGATTGAAGAGTTTGAAGAAGGAGAGCATGACCAACGGTGTCAAAGGCAGCAGAGAGGTCAAGAAGAATTCGTATGGATGAGTAGTGGCCTTTGGATTTAGCTGCGATTAGGTCATTAGTAACTTTGATAAGAGCAGTCTCAGTAGAGTGGAGAGGGGGAGGACCGGTCAAGAGATTTTTTTTTTTAGGTACTACAGTGGCATGTTTAAGGTCAGCAGGGACAATGCCAGAAGAGAGAGAGCAGTTAAGCAAGGCACAAGGCAGGGGGAGAGAAATCTGATAAGGTGAGATGGGACAGGATCAATCGGGCAAATGATGGGGCAAGGAAAAGCGCAGCCACCTCTTGTTCAGTAGCCAGGGAGATAGTCTGTCTGGGTGTGAAACTTCCTCCAGAAGTGTTCAGCACAATGGGAGCATCTTTACAGGTAGCGTGTTGATTTAGTATGCCACGTTTGGAAGCGTGCCCTCTTCGAGGTGCATGTTTGAAGCGGGGCTGCAGCATCCAAGGCACAGGTGCGGTTTGTGTCATATGTGGAGATGGCCAGTGAGGGACAGCAGAGGGAAGGGATGGATAGCAGTTGTGAATCAATATCAGCTGACAGTTGCTGGAGGTCAATAAAATTAAGGTTCCTCCTGAGTTGAGGGGGGTTAGGCTGAGATTGTTGGGTGAGGGGGTACTTGAGAGCAAACAATAAGAGGTGGTGATCAGAGAGAGGAAATGGAGTGTTGCAGGTATTAGATACTGTACATGCATAAGAGAAAATGAGGTCGAAGGTATTGCCAGCTACAGGGGTGGGAGAATTAGCCCACTGTGATAGCCTGAGGGAGGAAGTAATTGAAAGTAGTTTAGAGGCTGCTGAGGTCAAAGGTGGGTTAATGGGAATATTGAAGCCCCCAAGAACTAGGGATGAATACTAAACTGGTTCATGGATTGCAGGTTAAAGGATCTTAACATGTATAGCTTGGAGGAAAGACGAGACAGGGGGGATATGATAGAAACATTTAAATAAATACAGGAGGGATAAGCCAAATGGCAAATGATTTAGGTAAACTAGAAAAATGGTCAGAATTGTGGCAACTGACATTTAATGTGGATAAGTGCAAGATAATGCATCTTGGACGTAAAAACCCAAGGACAGAGTACAGAATATTTGATAGAATCCTAACCTCAACATATGAGGAAAGGGATTTAGGGGTGATTATTTCTGATGACTTAAAGGTAGGCAGACAATGTAATAGAGCAGCAGGAAATGCTAGCAGAATGCTTGTTGTATAGGGAGAGGTATTAGCAGTAGAAAGAGGGAAGTGCTCATGCCATTATACAGAACACTGGTGAGACCTCACTTGGAGTATTGTACACAGTACTGGAGACCGTATCTTCAGAAGGATATTGATACCTTAGAGAGGGTTCAGAGAAAGGGCTACTAAACTGGTTCATGGATTGCGGGATAAAACTTACCAGGAAAGGTTAAAGGATCTTAACATGTATAGCTTGGAGGAAAGACGAGACAGGGGGGATATGATAGAAACATTTAAATATATAAAGGGAATCAACACAGTAAAGGAGGAGACTATATTTAAAGAAGAAAAACTACCACAACAAGAGGACATAGTCTTAAATTAGAGGGACAAAGGTTTAAAAATAATATCAGGAAGCATTACTTTACTGAGAGGGTAGTGGATGCATGGAATAGCCTTCCAGCTGAAGTGGTAGATGTTAACACAGTAAAGGAGTTTAAGCATGCGTGGGATAGGCATAAGGCTATCCTAACTATAAGATAAGGCCAGGGACTAATGAAAGTATTTAGAAAATTGTTCAGACTAGATGGGCCAAATGGTTCTTACCTGCCGTCACATTCTATTTTTCTATGAAATGTTATAAGAGAGGATGTAGGGTAGCCAGGCAGCAAAGTGGTCAAGGAAGAGGAGAGGGGAACCGGGGTTTGGAGAGACATCACCAGCCGCTAGGAACAGAAGGATAGAAAGGAAGTGAAGGTGGGAGTAGGATTTGAATGTTTTGTAGGAGGGTATGTATATAGAGGATTTGGGAGGAGATAGGCTGGAAAGGTATATGTAGAGTGAATGGGATGAATAGAGAGGGGAGCGGAGTAAAGTGGAAGTAATGAAGATGGTGTTGCCAGGGACAGGTGAGCAGAAGGATAGGGATATTTTAGTAATGAGAGAAGTTAGTGTAAATGGGAAAATAGAAGGGAGAACATTATTTAGAGAAAATGTGTTTTGTTATATAGATATGAAGATTATACACATACATATATACACACATACATATACACACACATATACCTATGAGTGTTTAAACCATGGTTAAGGATGCAGTTTGTTAAAAGAGGGATTTCAGGCGAGGAGAGGTTTAGTGACTTGATTGGTGTGTTTTGAAAATCAGCTGACCTGCACTATCTAAGTATGGTGATGGGGAGGGTGGGTAATGTTCCAGAGATGATACCTATGCTCAAAGGACCACTATAGTGCCAGGAAAACATACTCGTTTTCCTCGCACTATAGTGCCCTGAGGGTGCCCCTCCCGCCCGGCTCGGGAAAGGGGTTAAAACTTACCTTTTTCCAGCGCTGGGCGGGGAGCTCTCCTCCGATCCTCCTCTTCTCCTCCCCGTCGGCTGAATGCGCACGCTCGGCAAGAGCTGCGCGCGCATTCAGCCGGTCACATAGGAAAGCATTCATAATGCTTTCCTATGGACGCTGGCGTGCTCTCACTGTGAAAATCACAGTGAGAAGCACGCAAGCGCCTCTAGTGGCTGTCAATGAGACAGCCAATAGAGGATTAGGGGGAAGGCTTAACCCATTCATAATTATAGCAGTTTCTCTGAAACTGCTATAATTATGAAAAAATGGGTTAACCCTAGAAGGACCTGGCACCCAGACAACTTCATTAAGCTGAAGTGGTCTGGGTGCCTAGAGTGGTCCTTTAATCTAAGAAAGACACTACAGCATGTACTTTAGGTCAGAGTAGCGTTTCTCAATAGGTGTTCCGCTGCAATTTTCCCATCGTGTGGCCCAAGCACTTAGGGCCACCCGATCGGTATCGCTGAACAGGGGCCATGGCCGCTTAAGACCACAATCTGGCCCAAAGTAGTGTAGGATGCTTGGAGGAAGTGACAATGTGTCACTTCCTCCCAAGCACAGAGCACGGCGAGGGGGAAGGGAGAGAAGGAGCAGCACTCCAGCCACCAGCAGCACCACATCAACCAAGTCACCCTCCTGCAGATAAAAGGTAACCTTACAGGACTGCAAATATAAGCAGTATGGTGTGTGTGTGTCTCAAGGTGTGCACCTGTCACTGTGTGTGAACCTGTGTGCGTATCAAGATGTGTATCTGAGTGTTAATGTGTGTATCTGTGTGTCAATATGTATATCTGAGTGTGTGTGTGTGTACACACATATATACACACACAGATAACCCGACAGATACAGTGACACAGATACACACATTGACACTCAGATACACATCTTAACACACAGACACACACACACATATCTGTGAATGTACCTGTTAGTGTGCAAGTGTGTATGTGGGTCACAAATGCTGATACACACGCCTTAACACAATGACACATACAAACACTGATACAAACACTGTGTCAAGGTGTGTGTATCTGTGAGCCACTATGTGCCAGTGCGTGTGTACACACAGATACACACCAGAACATTAAAAATAAATACATTCTAAAAAAATTAAAAAAAATTTATGCAAAAGCATTCATAT
>OW240918.1:70800391-70849080 GCA_933207985.1 Pelobates cultripes | reverse complement strand
AACAGGATCTCAAGACAGACCTTAATTCCCCAAAAATGTAGTTTTAAAGAAAAAGTATTTTTTAATTTATTTTTATAAGAAAGGACCAGTAATTGTTATATACATATTTTATATTTTTTGATAATAAACAGACAAAATATCTTTCACAGTTTTCAACAAAGAAAAAGTTACCTTAGCAGCAGGGTATCCCACCCTCCTTAAACTCCCCCCCTCCCAATTTTATTTTTTTTTTTTAAATTGACTTCATAAAGATAAATGTATTAAATACATTGGGCATGCTGCAATTTCACTGCAGTCAAAATATATAAGACAAAGTAGAGAATACTTTGTTTTATGTAATTACATTATGACAAAAGGTGGTGCTACTTCTGTCACGTTTTGCCAGTTCTCAAAGCCATTACTAGTGATAGCTGTGAAGAAAATAGCATTTTCTGTGGAGGATCTTGCAGGTTCCTCCATCGACATCAGTGTTGTACCCTTGTGGGTTCCTGCAGATTAAGCACCAGGAGCTGAACAGGATCCCACGGATGTGACCATAATAACATTTGTATTTATGCCATTTTAAACCATTTTCCTCTTGCTCATTAACCCCCTAAGGACTGAGCCAAATGTACACGTTGTGAACAAAACAAAATGTAAACAAAACCTGGCATTTGCGCTACATGTCTGTCCAACCGTAATTCACTTCTTTCATAGTAGATGCACCCACCCTTATTATACATCATTTTATTCAGGGGAAACAGGGCTTTCATTTAATATCAAATATTTAGCTATGAAACATAATTTAATATGAAAAAAATGGGAGAAAATAAGATTTTTTTATTTTTAATTTTCTTTAGTTCTACATGACATTTTAACTGTCATAATACTGTTTGCTTTTACTGCAATAAAATACACATATTTGTATTCAGCAATGTCTCATGTGTAAAACAGTACCCCCTATGTACAGGTTTTATGGCGTTTTGGGAAGTTACAGGGTCAAATATAGCACGTTACATTTGAAATTGAAATTCGCCAGATTGGTTACGTTGCCTTTGAGACTGTATAGTAGCCCGGGAATGAAATTTACACCCATAATGGCATACCATTTGCAATAGTAGACAACCCAAGGTATTGCAAATGGGGTATGTCCAGTCTTTTTTAGTAGCCATTTGGTCACAAACACTGGCCAAAGTTAGCGTTAGTATTTGTTTGTGTGTGAAAAATGCAAAAAACGCCAATTTTGGCCAGTGTTTGTTAAGTGGCTACTAAAAAAGACTGGACATACCCCGTTTGCAATACCTTGGGTTGTCTTCTTTTGCAAATGGCATACCATCATAGGGGTAATTTTCATTCTTGGGCTACCATAGGGTCTCAAAGGCAACCTAACCAATCTGACGAATTTTTATGTGAAAAAAAATGAAACACAAGCCTTATATTTGACGCTGTAACTTTTGAAAACACCATAAAACCTGTACATGAGTGGTACTGTTGTACTCGGGAGACTTCGCTGAACACAAATATTTGTGTTTCAAAACCGTAAAAAGTATCGCAGCAATAATATCGTCCGTGTAAGTGCTGTTTGTGTGTGAAAAATGCAAAAAACTTAACTTTTACTGGCGATATCATCGTTGTAATACATTTTTAATGTTTTGAAGCACTAATATGTGTTCAGCGAAGTCCCCCGAGTAGAACAGTACCCCCCATGTACAGGTTTTATGGTGTCTTGGAAAGTTATAGGGTTAATATATATAATATAATTTTTTTAAAATATTTTTGATATAAATATATATATTAATATCACAATACAGTTAGAACGAAATAACACACATCTATATAGTTTTTAATTATTTTTAATTATTTTTTTAGTTTAATTTTTTTAACGTATTTACATATTAAATTTTTTATATTATATATAAATATATATATATATATTTAATCAGTAACAGTCTA
Organism: Pelobates cultripes; assembly: GCA_933207985.1. NCBI lineage: Eukaryota > Metazoa > Chordata > Amphibia > Anura > Pelobatidae > Pelobates > Pelobates cultripes. Next base: position 70,847,148 of record OW240918.1, on the reverse strand, counting down.
CGTGTGATATATATAATTATATATATTAATAGTAAAATACACCTAGACAGTGTATGTGTGTGTATGTATATACTTAGATCATATATATATATATATATATATATATATATATATATATTTGTTTTTGTTTTTTTACACTTTACTTTTTAATTCATTTATTTTAATTTCATTTCCAGCCAGCAGGGGGACCACCTGTCAATACAGGCAGCCCCCCTGCTGGCAATGCAGGAGGCAGCTACCCCCGGCCATGTGATTGTGGGGTCCTCGCAAGGACCTCACTCTCACATGACCGGGGGGCACTGGAGGAAGAGGATCTACCGTGGGGGGCCCCCTGGGAGTCCCCTCCCACCGCGATCGCCGACATGGGACCACCGGCGACCGGGTAAGTAAGAAAAGACCGGAGGGCGTACAATTACGCCCGGCGGCGTTTAGAGCCGCCTAAAATAGGGCGTAATTGTACGCCCTCCGGTCTTAAGGGGTTAATTACCGGATTCTCACACTGACCATCACTCTCTGTAACTTTCCTAACAAAGTTAGCAGTTCCCTGCATGGAGTCCCATTAATGGCAACTAATGATCTCGCTGTAGATTTACATTTGTTTGTATATTATACATATACATAAAACAGCCTCCTTTTTAAATCTGTTTTTTTTTTTTTTTGTATGCCTATATATATTTAGGTGGAATCTACAGGATTTGTCAACATACTGGATGTGAGGCTCAAAGGTGAGGCCAGAATCAAGTATGACGCCAAGACAGCGCGCTTGAAAGGATAGATTTATGTTGATACCACTAACTTGAAGGTACAGCGAAAGAGGAGGATCAGTATTAGGAGAAGGAAAGACAAGAAGCTCAGTTTTAGAGAGACTGAGTTTCAGAAAGCGGATGGAAGAAAGGCAAGCAGTGACACATTGCAGGACATCAGGGGAGAGGTCCTGGGAGGAGAGAGATATCTGGGTGTCATCAGCGTACAGGTGGTAGTGGAATCCAAATGAGGTAATAAGTTTGCAAAGAGAGGCAGTATAAAGAGAAAATAGAAGGGGATCAAGGACAGAACCGAGACAGGACGAAGGTAGGAGGCATCATTAGAAAAGGAGACCCTGAATGAGCATTGGGAGAGATAAGAGGAAAACCACGAGAGGACAGAGTCCCAGAGACCGAGTGATTGAAGAGTTTGAAGAAGGAGAGCATGACCAACGGTGTCAAAGGCAGCAGAGAGGTCAAGAAGAATTCGTATGGATGAGTAGTGGCCTTTGGATTTAGCTGCGATTAGGTCATTAGTAACTTTGATAAGAGCAGTCTCAGTAGAGTGGAGAGGGGGAGGACCGGTCAAGAGATTTTTTTTTTTTAGGTACTACAGTGGCATGTTTAAGGTCAGCAGGGACAATGCCAGAAGAGAGAGAGCAGTTAAGCAAGGCACAAGGCAGGGGGAGAGAAATCTGATAAGGTGAGATGGGACAGGATCAATCGGGCAAATGATGGGGCAAGGAAAAGCGCAGCCACCTCTTGTTCAGTAGCCAGGGAGATAGTCTGTCTGGGTGTGAAACTTCCTCCAGAAGTGTTCAGCACAATGGGAGCATCTTTACAGGTAGCGTGTTGATTTAGTATGCCACGTTTGGAAGCGTGCCCTCTTCGAGGTGCATGTTTGAAGCGGGGCTGCAGCATCCAAGGCACAGGTGCGGTTTGTGTCATATGTGGAGATGGCCAGTGAGGGACAGCAGAGGGAAGGGATGGATAGCAGTTGTGAATCAATATCAGCTGACAGTTGCTGGAGGTCAATAAAATTAAGGTTCCTCCTGAGTTGAGGGGGGTTAGGCTGAGATTGTTGGGTGAGGGGGTACTTGAGAGCAAACAATAAGAGGTGGTGATCAGAGAGAGGAAATGGAGTGTTGCAGGTATTAGATACTGTACATGCATAAGAGAAAATGAGGTCGAAGGTATTGCCAGCTACAGGGGTGGGAGAATTAGCCCACTGTGATAGCCTGAGGGAGGAAGTAATTGAAAGTAGTTTAGAGGCTGCTGAGGTCAAAGGTGGGTTAATGGGAATATTGAAGCCCCCAAGAACTAGGGATGAATACTAAACTGGTTCATGGATTGCAGGTTAAAGGATCTTAACATGTATAGCTTGGAGGAAAGACGAGACAGGGGGGATATGATAGAAACATTTAAATAAATACAGGAGGGATAAGCCAAATGGCAAATGATTTAGGTAAACTAGAAAAATGGTCAGAATTGTGGCAACTGACATTTAATGTGGATAAGTGCAAGATAATGCATCTTGGACGTAAAAACCCAAGGGCAGAGTACAGAATATTTGATAGAATCCTAACCTCAACATATGAGGAAAGGGATTTAGGGGTGATTATTTCTGATGACTTAAAGGTAGGCAGACAATGTAATAGAGCAGCAGGAAATGCTAGCAGAATGCTTGGTTGTATAGGGAGAGGTATTAGCAGTAGAAAGAGGGAAGTGCTCATGCCATTGTACAGAACACTGGTGAGACCTCACTTGGAGTATTGTACACAGTACTGGAGACCGTATCTTCAGAAGGATATTGATACCTTAGAGAGGGTTCAGAGAAGGGCTACTAAACTGGTTCATGGATTGCGGGATAAAACTAACCAGGAAAGGTTAAAGGATCTTAACATGTATAGCTTGGAGGAAAGACGAGACAGGGGGGATATGATAGAAACTTTTAAATATATAAAGGGAATCAACACAGTAAAGGAGGAGACTATATTTAAAAGAAGAAAAACTACCACAACAAGAGGACATAGTCTTAAATTAGAGGGACAAAGGTTTAAAAATAATATCAGGAAGTATTACTTTACTGAGAGGGTAGTGGATGCATGGAATAGCCTTCCAGCTGAAGTGGTAGATGTTAACACAGTAAAGGAGTTTAAGCATGCGTGGGATAGGCATAAGGCTATCCTAACTATAAGATAAGGCCAGGGACTAATGAAAGTATTTAGAAAATTGTTCAGACTAGATGGGCCAAATGGTTCTTACCTGCCGTCACATTCTATTTTTCTATGAAATGTTATAAGAGAGGATGTAGGGTAGCCAGGCAGCAAAGTGGTCAAGGAAGAGGAGAGGGGAACCGGGGTTTGGAGAGACATCACCAGCCGCTAGGAACAGAAGGATAGAAAGGAAGTGAAGGTGGGAGTAGGATTTGAATGTTTTGTAGGAGGGTATGTATATAGAGGATTTGGGAGGAGATAGGCTGGAAAGGTATATGTAGAGTGAATGGGATGAATAGAGAGGGGAGCGGAGTAAAGTGGAAGTAATGAAGATGGTGTTGCCAGGGACAGGTGAGCAGAAGGATAGGGATATTTTAGTAATGAGAGAAGTTAGTGTAAATGGGAAAATAGAAGGGAGAACATTATTTAGAGAAAATGTGTTTTGTTATATAGATATGAAGATTATACACATACATATATACACACATACATATACACACACATATACCTATGAGTGTTTAAACCATGGTTAAGGATGCAGTTTGTTAAAAGAGGGATTTCAGGCGAGGAGAGGTTTAGTGACTTGATTGGTGTGTTTTGAAAATCAGCTGACCTGCACTATCTAAGTATGGTGATGGGGAGGGTGGGTAATGTTCCAGAGATGATACCTATGCTCAAAGGACCACTATAGTGCCAGGAAAACATACTCGTTTTCCTCGCACTATAGTGCCCTGAGGGTGCCCCTCCCGCCCGGCTCGGGAAAGGGGTTAAAACTTACCTTTTTCCAGCGCTGGGCGGGGAGCTCTCCTCCGATCCTCCTCTTCTCCTCCCCGTCGGCTGAATGCGCACGCTCGGCAAGAGCTGCGCGCGCATTCAGCCGGTCACATAGGAAAGCATTCATAATGCTTTCCTATGGACGCTGGCGTGCTCTCACTGTGAAAATCACAGTGAGAAGCACGCAAGCGCCTCTAGTGGCTGTCAGTGAGACAGCCACTAGAGGAAATAGGGGAAGGCTTAACCCATTCATAAACATAGCAGTTTCTCTGAAAAAATGGGTTAACCCTAGCTGGACCTGGCACCCAGACCACTTCATTAAGCTGAAGTGGTCTGGGTGCCTAGAGTGGTCCTTTAAGCTTTTCTGCAGGGCTTGGTTGCTTGTGAGTTCTGGGTGTTGATAATCAATGCTGTTATTAGGGGCCCAGTCTGAAATATAAGGTCTGGGGTTAGAAAAAAAACGTGGAGATATTGAGGTAATTAGAGATGAAAAACCAGAGGAGATAACATTTGGGATAAAAAGATATGAAGGATCAGATAGGTGAAAGTCATAAACAGGGAGCATAAATTTACAAGACTATCAGTGAAAGAAGTAACTCTAGCTAAACAAACAATTAACAAAAAAAGTCATAAAGAATGAACATAAAATAACAAGGCTATAATGCACCAACTTAAAAAAAAAAAAAAACGCAAGATCAGGAGGGAGATATTATAGTTATCAATTAAGTAGTTTTCTTCTCCTGCAGCCCCCAAATACCATGTGATACCACACCATTCCAGGCATGTAAGTGTATGCAAAGATTTGTGGAATGAATATTGCTACATCTGCAGTGTATAGACACCCGTAGACACTCTGAATTTGTATAATTAAGGTAGAAACAAAGGATGAGAAAAATAAAAAATCTATCATATACTTTTGCGGCAGCTTGGCTTCCACAATGTAAACATTAAATATAATGTATTTCTAATAACATGTTTCTTGTTGGTGGTGGAATATTTGTGTGATAGAAAAACAAATAACCCATGTCACAAACAGGACAAGTAGAGATTCTGCAGCTTTGCTAGAAAATCAATTTTTGTATACACGAAATAAGCAGATGGGGAGTAGCCTGTCAAAGAACTAAAAATACTAGGAGTCCATGTAATAGAGGCCAATTCTATCCCACAAAGGCACAATTACCAAAACATATTTGCCACCATATGCAATCCACTTAATGTAATAGAGGTCTCTGGGGATATACACTCCATTACCCTGGAGCCTGGCAGGGGCTGATTCACCAAACTAAAATAAAGGAAAGAATACACTCATAAAGAAGTTACTAAACATCAAGAATCGGTAACCATCTGTATAAAAAGACCAACAAACAAAACGGCAATGCAGACCAGTGGCATATTAAACCTCTCAACCAGGGCTAATCTGTTGGTTTGGCTGACTTACTAACAGCATTGATGGAACAGGAAGGCCTGTCCCCTATTAAAAGGCATAGTGTGTATGGTTGACCTTTCCACCAATAGCAGCGTGGTAGACCTAAATAGATGGTCAGATGATGGGAATTTTAGAGCTATTTCAACAGTGAAGGTCCTTAGCACTGTAACACTTTGAAAAAGCCTTTATACAGGTGAAACACATTAGTGTGTTATAAGCATTCTATGTTATTTTTTGTTTTTATAATCTTGTTCATTGATAAAACATTTTTTTTTTATTAATTCCTGGACCTTACGATCTGTATCCTTGAGGATTTTATCTGGACGACGCTGCATATCACATTCCTTGGTGGGGAACATACCACCTATACTGTTTAGGATTGAGCAATACTTATTTGCTCTTCCTTTGTGAGTATGTCTCCTTTTATTATTTTATCATTTTATCACTGACAACACTATTTCCTGTTTTTATATATTTCCCTATATTTCTGGAGCATTATCTACTGCCTCATCAGAAACCACTGAATGTAAACAGTTCTACTACTGCTTCTGACCATACAATGCTAATTACTGGCCCAAAAACACCTCTTCTTTTAAGATCAGGGCCATCTACACATCCCCACAGATGGGGGTTGTACCATCCAGGTGCAGTGATCTCGAGCTCCAGAAAAGTGTAATTGCAATTATATTTGAGTTTCTATCCCTTCTATTTTTCATACTGCTCCACTGAATTCTGGAAATAAGGACTTTATTTGAAAGCACTACTTCCCGGCATTCCCTCATCTACTCTCACCTACGACGAGAGGGGAGAGACTCTGGTTTGGGAACTTCAAGCTGCTACATATACAAAGAGCAGGTGCCAGAAATCTCTCTTTTTTTTTTTTTTTTTTACACTTGAGCTTTTTGCCAGCTGTTTTTAGATATACCTCCAATGGGGAAAAAAACATAATTAAATGCATGCATGTTTTCATATGGGTATATCTAATAAACAGCGATTTTTATTTATTTATTTTGTATTTGGGCAATGGAGTGTTTCTTTAATATATTTTCAGGATATGTACAAGGCATTATATACAGGTGTATATTTTCATTCATATTTACATGGCTGTGATATCTCACATTTTTATTTTAAACTGTGGAAAAACACCCTACAGATATGGGTGAGGTATGAACTTATAGATTAATTCCAGGTATCTTCTGAGAATTTATTTAATTAAGCATTTCTATAAGGTGAGGATGATAATATATGTTGTGATTCAGGAGCAATAATCAATGGGCTCCTGTAATGTGTTCTCTAAGAGAAATTGTCTTCCTGCCTTGTGTCATTTAAAGAATTATGTTGCCTATTTTTTTTCTTTTTAAGTCTAGTACTCAATAGAAAGGGCACTTCAAGCACCAGACCCACTGCAAGTTAATGCGGTTTATGCAGTCTAAACAATGCCTGTTCTGAGAATTGCTGTGTACCGCCACCTCTAGTGGTAGTCACTCACTAAGCCACTAGAGGGGCATACTGGTTCTGCCCTGCAATCTACATGAAGGCACTGAACACTCCCCATAGAGAGGCATCTCTATGAGAGGATGCTCATTGGCGCAGGGTGGTGATGGCCGTGCATGTGGGCTAGCCCCTACGCTTCGATAAGGAAACTCATTGGATTGGCAAGATCATCAATATTGAAGAATTCTACAAGGGGGGGAGGAGAAGAGATCTGATTATATGTGTGATGCCCTAGATGATACAAGCATTTTCCTAACTATAGTTTTCCATTTAAGACATCAGATATACAAATAATAGTTTTTTTTCTACATTCTAATTCCATCAAAAAGTACAAATTATGAAAGTATTTTTTATTTTGTTAGAAGCCCCCATACTTGGACCCCCAGAAATAAGATATTTTAACCCCTTCAGGACGAAGTCAATAGTAAACAAATGTAAACAAAAACTGGAATTTGTGCTATATGTCTGTTCACCCGTAGTTCACCTCTTTCATATTATATGCACCCACAATTATTATATATCAGTTTGTTCAGGAGAAACAGGGCTTTCATTTCATATCAAATGGGGGGTACTGTTATACTTGGGTCACTTCGCTGAACAGAAATATTAGTGTTTCAAAACAGTAAAAAATATAACAACAATGATATTGTTAGTGAAAGTGTAGTTTGTGTATAAAAAATGCAAAGAATTGCTTTTTCACTGACACTTTCATTGTTGTGATACGTTTTATGTTTTTGAAATACTAATATTTGTGTTCAGCGAATTCTCCTGAGTAAAACATTTCCCCCCATATACAGGTTTTATGGTGTTTTGGAAAGTTATAGGGTTAAATAAAGGGCCTGCGAACCAAATTCTGTGGACTTTCTGCCTAGGTTGTCAGGCTGGTCCCTCAAACCGTAATTAATAAAATTACTTATGTAAAAATATTACATAAATATATACATATAATTTAAATGTGTGTGTGTGTGTGTGTATATATATATATATAGAGAGAGAGAGAGAGAGACATTTTTATATATATATATATATATATATATAATTTTGTTCTAAGTATTTTGATATATTCTCAAAATACAGTTAGAACTAAATTACACATGCATATATCATTATTTTTATTTTTTAATTTAGTTTATATTATATATGTATATAAAATTATAAAATATGTAAAATTAATATTATTCTATGTGTATTTTTATATATATATATATATATATATATATATATACACTTAGATCATATATATAATACATATAATGTGCTTAAAAACAGTTTTTAAACTGTTTAAAACTTTCTTACAGGCACTGGGGGGGACTGCCTGTCATTCAAGGCAGGCCTCCTGTAGACACTGCTTTGGACAGCTATTCCGTCCATGTGATTGTGACATTATCTTGATCACACAGAACGGGAGGGCTGGATCAGCCACACACACACAAATACACACACACAAACACACCTGATCGCCAGCGATCAGATAAGTGGGAAGAATGGCGTGGATGTACTATGCCGCCCGCCGGTGTTTAAGACCGGGTCTCCAAGGATGGCCTAGTACGCCCGCCGTCCTTACGGGGTTAAAGCCATTCTGTGGGTAATTTTATGGGAACTTCTTGAAATTTTCCATGACAGAATGGCATGTTCATGAAATGCACATTTCTGAAACATGCTGTAGATGTAAATGTTTTGAATAAGAAGTTAAAATATCACTTGTGAATTTGTAATGATTATGTTGGCATTCCAGTTGGCCTTTTGTCCACATACATTAATTAAAATAACCTAGGTAAAAATGTGCTTTAAAAGAAATTTAGGCTGCTTTTGCAGGCAGTGTCAGACCAAAACCACTATGTTTTGTTTTATTAAAACAATTCAATGCCATTTAAGGTAATCTGGAGCACATATTGGAATAAAAGTGTGTCTGTTGCTAATATGGTGTAAAGTTTAAAGTGTGTTTATACAACTCACAACATGCAAATGTAGTAAAACTGGCACAGTGTTACCTTTAAAAACAGCAGGTTACCATAAAAACAAAAGAAAGAGAGACAAAGATATATGATGTGGTATTTTAAAACAAAATAGAATATTAAAATCACAAATGAATATCATTCACAAACGGCACAAATAGGATTTGTGCAAATCAAGCTTCGGTCGTTAGGGCCATAAAACCTCCAGACTAGTGATGTCCCGAATGGTTCGCTGCGGACTCATCATTGAGTAAACTTTGACCCTGTACCTCACAGTCAGCAGACACATTCCAGCCAATCAGCAGCAGACCCTCCCTCCCCGACCCTCTCACCTCCTGGACAGCATCCATTTTACATTCATTGTGAAGCTGCATTCTTAGTGAGCTATATACAAGTAAAACCTACACCTTTAGTGTCTATACATTTTCAAACTGTGAGGGGGTATATTTACCCCATGTATTCTTGATATATGCGTAAAAGTATACGTAAAATATATAAAAAACTAAAAGATGGACAAAATATAGTGCAGATGGTACTGAAAATGTGGCTAATTGTATATAAAATCAAATCACTCACATATAAGAGAGTCTATTGATATTGGCTCCATAAGATGTACTTTTATGCTCCATCAGTCCCTTTTTTCAGTACCATCTGCACTATATTTTGTCCTACTCTTTGTTTTTTATATATTTTATTTACGTATACTTTTATGCATTTATTACGAAAATGTGGGGTAAGTTGTAAAGAAACCCATCAATCAAGCCGATTGCCCCTCTATGGGATTTACCTCTGGTAGGTATTAAAAGTCTTATTCTTCGGACTCCATTTCCCCTCACTTGCTCACCATCAAAATGGTTAGTGGTTGCTTTAGCTGGCATGTTCCACTGCTGCGGTGGTCCAACACTCGCTTAACTAGCTTCCCCTTTTTATAATTTGAGATGTTAAAGGTACACTACTGACACCCAAACCACTTCAGCTCATTGAAGTGGTCCGGGTCAAAGTACCTGTCCCCTTAATCCTGCAATGTTAATTATTGCAGTTTTTCAGAAATAACATTGCAGGGTTAAGACTGACTCTAGTCAATCAGACAGCTAATAGAGGAACTTCCTGCTTGCAACGCAACTTTAAATCCATTCCCATGGGGAGGGCCTGATGTGCTTGCAACGCATGTGCATTAGCTCCTCCCCCCATTGGGTGACGCCGAAGGAGGTAGAGTGCTGTCCCAGCGCCGAGGTAGATTGACGCTGGAATCGGATGAGCACAATAAGGATTTTTAACCCTTACAGTGGGTGGGTGGCAGAGGGCACTATAGTGCTAGAAATACAGGTTTGTACTCCTAGCACTATAGTATTCCTTTAAGTAGCTTTGTGTAATATCCTGTTTTCCAGATATGCTTTATGCTATATTGTTTAGCTACGGAAAATAAGTTCCCTGCTTTTGTAAACCAACAATGCCTGGCCAAGAATAATTATTTTATTTTTTTTAATTACAAAAGGTGGAGGTTTACATTTGATACAGAAACCTTTGAAATTTCACTCAACAGAAGAAACATATTGCTAGGTTTTATTCATAATCCCATTTTGTGTTTGAGCAGAGTCCTGGTGTTTTTACTCAAAAAACACAGTTTGTTCACTCAAAAAACACATTTTTTTTCTTCCACTTGATTATACAACCCCCTTTCTTTTATTTCTGTTTATTATCTTGTATTGCAGATATAAATACCCCGATACTTCCATTTTGTTCTGTCCATGATGTTTGCAGTTTGCCCTTCTGTGGGATTCTTGACTGGGGCATTGTGGGTAAAATATGTTCGCAACTGAAAAGGTATGTTGCCTAAAGTGACCCTGCCATGTTTGTTTTTTCATTTTGATTAATCTTTCCTTATGCCCACTGTATCTTAATGATTATACTACCAAATTGCCTTTATATTTATCTTTTTTGCTGGCCAAGCATCCATGGATCAATCTTGATGATTTTAGCCAATCAAATGCTTTCCAGTAGGAAGGCATAATGCCACGCTGTGCCAATCAGCATCTCCTCATAGAGAAAAAACATCTCAGTGCAAAGCGTGGAGAGGCTGAATGCAACTGAACTAGGAAGCAGCTCTAGTGAACCCTTTACATTAAGCTGTAGTGGGTCTTGTGACTATAGGGTCTCTTTAAGTGTGAGGAACATTTGTAAAAGTCCGATGAGTGCTTCACTTCCTTGTGGTTGAATATATGATTTTATGGATGTATATTTCTAATATTGTTCCAGTGTGATGGTGGTGGTTCTTTATCTCCCCAGTATTAAAAGCACTTAAGTTTTGTCTGTTTTACATACAATAGCAAGGCAAACCTCAGTGGAACTAGCAGGTAGTATGATGTTCCTTTTGTCAGGTCTGAAAATTACCCATAGGTTCTGATAAGCTATGGATGTCACCAGGCGCAATAAAATACATGTTATTACAATAAATGTAAAATTTATATTAACTTGCATCACATATTATTACACATGCTTTCCGAAAATAATCAGGAATGAGTTTCATAATTTTGTGAGCTTAAAGTTCTTTCCTTTGAATCTTCTTGTGAGCTTTGAATATATGAACATCAGTATTACTATCATAATGGACCTCTGTTACAGTAAATTGAAGTTTCATCATGTCCAAAAAGTTCTGGTCTCTCTTGTACCGGAGACGGCATGACAGCAGAACCAAGGAATCCTCTGAACTGAGATGGAGAATTGTTTGTAAAAGATCTGGGAATGTTTCTTCTAGATAAATTATATCAGCTCCTACTATCACATCAAATGTTGGGAAGTCTTCCAATGCTCTGCCCCATGTCAGGGGCTTAATAAACACTTTATCCTGTAGGCCCGGAGTAAGGTTCTCGTTAACATTTGACTTGAGAAAATCCATTGCCACCTCCCGGTCTGTAATTGTAACATTGGCACCTAAAATCAAACAAACAACTTTTTGTATACAATACAAAATATTGTTTACAATATAGTTTCACCACACTTACAAACTAAAAAACTTCAACCACACTTTATTTTGTTTTAATAGCTTATTAATGCGTAAATCGGTCTTCAGATGCACATACCCAAAAGTGTAAGAACAATGCCAATAGAAGGTCCTTCAAGACCATAGGATGCTCCCAAAAACTTATCATGCATCACAAGAGACCATTCCTTCTGCCCAAAGCCATCATTCGTGACAGATGCTGGGAAAGCAAGGGTTGGCAGAGGAAGCTCCTTTGAATTTGCCATAGGACAAAGTTCTTTGTTTTACATACCAGAAATTGTGGTGTTTTTAACTCCTGGTGGAAGCAGTACAACTCCGTATTATACAAATCTAACATGGTTATTCACTAAATTGTGAATTCAAAGTGAGTGCTATGCTTCCATATTGGCTACTCTGACCTTAAATGGCAACTGTTATAGTGAAAACAATGTTTGCTCTTTTAAAAGAGCAAACAATTTCATATATACATACAATTTCAGTTATACATTGTGTTAACAAATGTATAGATTGGGAGAAGGCCTATTTAAATTAGTTTTTTTTCTCCCACCTGTCAATCAATTCTTCAAACTAGACTCAATGCAAAGAACTGATTGACAGGGAGAGCAAAAAAGACCTCTTTTATTCCACCCGTAGCAACCCCAGCTCATAAACTCTAGAAAAATTAATTGACTAACGTCACTCCGTTTGATGCCATCATACTGGCAACTGGCCAGTGAATCAGCGTCATAGGGGATGTTTGCCCTACTTGAAGATGCTTCCCCAAACAGGGCAAATCAGTGAATACCGCAGAAAGGGGCAAGCGCTTACCGGAGGTGGATACAACAGAGCTTCCACCTTCCACTGTTAGGTATATCAAATACAAGAATCCTGTCAGCATTTTTATTGAATACATTATAAGGCAATTATTTGGATCATATTATTTATTACCAACCTCACTTCTTGTTGGCTGGATTTAGTAAATAGGTCAAATTGGATGCCCATACTTCCTCTCTCATATCAGTATCACTTTTATGAGTTTTTTTTTAAATTTTTAATATAGGACATGGAAATTTATATATATATATATATATATATATATATATATATATATATTTCCGTTATCTCAATACCCTTTACATGTTTGTTCCTCCATTTAAACTTACCTAGCAATGCAGCCACAATGCCCACCAAACCAGTCCCTGCGCCCAGTTCAATAACAGAGGATCCCTTCAGATTGATGGATCCGGCTTCCAAAAACATACACAGAACAACTGCCTACAGAAGCAACAAAGGGATAAAAAATATCACAACGAAGAAACAAAAAAAATATATAAAACTGTAAAAACTTGACGCCATATAATTTTCCTCCTATTTAACATTTTGATATTTGTGTGCATGCACATCTAAATCTAAAAAAAATATAAACTAGTTTTACATAAGAGATGATTAAAATAGGTGTTTTGCCTGTAATATATTTTTTATTTGTGTTGGTTATATACAGATAGGTGAACAAGTATAAAAATGACACTAATTTAAAAGTGAAGTCATATACATTCAACATCTAGGAGCCATATAAGAGGAAATTAATAGAAAGAGACAATTTAAGAACATGACAGATTCACACTGCTTATTTTAAAAGGACACAATAGGCACCCAAACTACTTAAGCTAACTGAAGTAGTCTGGGTGCAGTGTCCCTGTTGCACTTTGTGCTGCATAGTTAAACATTGCAGTTCCATAGAAAGTGCAATGTTTACATTGCAGCACTAAGTCTACCTCCAGTGGCTGTCTCCCAGACAGACAGTGGAGGTGCTTCCTGCATCCAAATGGACCTTTGGTCCAGCATCTGACACTGGCCGTCCTCACGCTCTGCATGAAGACATCCAGCGTCAGAGTTTTGAGTGGTCGTAGTGGTAGGTTTCTTCCCCAATTATTATAGTCACCAATACAACTTTAGCTTGATGAAGCAGTTTTGGCATATAGATCATGCCCCTGCAGTCTCATTGCTCAATTCTCGGCCATTTAGGAGTTACTTTGTTTATGCAGCAATAGTCACACCTCCCTGCATGTGACTTACACAGCCTTCCTAAACATTACATGTAAAGAATCATCTAATGTTTACACTTCCTTCATTTAAAATTCTGTTTAATTTATAATCTCTTATCTCCTGCTCTGTTAATTGCTTGCTAGACCCTGCAGGAGCCTCTTGTATGTAATTAAAGTTCAATCTACAGAGCAGGAGATAAAAAAATTAAAGTAAGTTAAATCTGATTGAAAAGGAAACAATTTTTTTTCCATGCAGGCTGTGTCAGTCACAGCTAGGGGAGGTGTGGCGATGGCTGCATGGGCAGAAACAAAGTGATTTAACTCCTAAATGGCAGAGAATTGAGAAGTGAAAGTTCAGAGACATGATCTATACACAGAAACTGCTTAATTAAGCTAAAGTTGATTAGGTGACTATAGTGTCCCTTTAAGAGACATGAATAAGATCAAAAGAAAGCCTATGCGCCTAATGTTTTTTATTTAAGAAGTCCACTTTTATACACAATATTGCATGCTTTACGCATCAAATCAATAACACAAAGATGGAACAACGTAAAGCAGTTATATTGTTATAGATCCCCAGAACTGTCTTCCAAATATCTCCTCAGCCTCTAATTAAGATAAAGTTTACTGTGGGAATGATTGCAAAGGTTACAATTAAGCATGCTCTGAAGAAATGCCGGTTTAATACCAACAAGTAGGATTATTTGCGTGCCAAATAGTAGATAATTAAATGTAGCATTTCTGTTTGGCAGATAGATTTTCTTTGCAAACCTTAAAGAATGGAAGGGGAGGTTGCGTCCAATGTTAACACTTTGTTTTATTAGTAACCAACAGTCTTTAGTGATTAGGCCACTGTAATGTCATCTTTATTTAAACATGGAACTGGATTTAGCAAATTCGTTCACTTTCATTTGATCCAAATCCGCAGATAAAACTCTCTAAGGTTCACTTTATTAGTTAAGAATTGAATTGGAACAGCATTTGTACAAATTGTTCCCTGCTAGTTTGAAATGGTTCTCATTGCAAAAGTGAAATATATTTGAATATAGCAGATGAACTTCCCTGCTACAAGTGGGAGACGTGAGATCCCAATTAGGTAAAACTATGACTAAGGCAGCAATGACATTAGATGACTTATGGTTTTCAGGGCTTAGGTTTATAGATGCAAGTCTCATTGTCTGTGTTGGGGAACTTGATCAAAACAACTTAAATAATTTTTTTTATTTAGGCAATTTGTAAACAGCTCAATTAACCAATATAGATTTAGCTAAATTTAACAACTAATGGAGTGTTGGACAAAAAAAGGGTCAGTATTGCTGAAAAAGCCAAATATGCCTTGTTTTTGAGTAGCCAAATGGGGTTCATATAGCAAATTTTCAGCTGAAGCCTTTAGATACATGCAAATGACATACAGTAGAGGTATACAGGGGTTCCCAATTGTTTTTTCCAGTGGAACCCTTTGACAAAGTGTATCGACATAGTGTACCAACATTGTGGAGCCCCAAAAAATGTGTAATGTTTTCTTTTTTTGGCAAATTTAGTTTCTGGGTGTGTGTATATATATATATATATATATATATATATATTAGTGTTGTAATACAGATGTGTGTGTTGGCTTTGCGTGCAGTGGTGTGTTTAGATGTAGTGTTGGCTTTTCAATGCGGATGTACATTTATGTGTAGTATTTGTCCTTGAGTGAAGGGTGTATATGAGTGCTTGTATATAATTTTGGATTTTGAATTCAGGGGTGATTTTGTATGTACTGTTTGCGTGTTGTGTTGGTGTTTGCTGGAATGTATGCACATCTACTGCCACATACATACATACATACCTACACAGATAAAACATACACATTAACACAGATACACACACACACACACTGGCACACCGATACACACACCATAACACACACCATAACACACATATACACACCCAGATACACCCACTGGCACATACACATACACTCGGATACAAACACTGACACACAGATACACACACTGGCAAATACGCACACACACACACACACACTCAGGTACACACACTCCTGCAGGAAAGAGGTGGTGGTGTTTTGTTGTTTTTTTTTTTTTAACAGTACGAATAATAAAGAGGCTTATAAGATTCTATAGATCACTTTAAAAAAATGTCTGGATGCAAAACAGAATATATAATGATATAATTTAGATGTACGTGAAGAGATTGTTGATGCCGGGAGAAATCTGATTGCCATTATGGAGTCAAGTAGGTTCCCACCCTTTTTTGTGGTAAATTGTAAGTTGCTACAATTGGGTTTTGTTTATTTGCCTTCTTTTGGATCAACAACATAAAGGAATGGGTTTTAAATGCTGAACTTCTTGGGTCTATGTACAAGTTACATCTATATGTTGGTGATAGGTGTATAAAATGAGGTGCACCCCAATCCAATCTAAAAATATCTCCTACTGCCGAGCTAACTGGCTTTAAATGTGCCATCTTCATAGAGTGTCCTGTTCCAACAAGTTGATTTTATTAAAAGTCTGTCTTGGAAAAGTTGTCTTCTTCAATTGGAGGTGCTGCTGTAGGAGCAACAACTTATAGGTCATACAAGCTTAGAACATGTTGCCACACCAGCTTCGCAGGGACGGTTTGCTTAAAATTGGGTTTCCATGACAGAGCAGCCACACATAGGCCTAAGGTCATTATGTGCAATGCCAAGCATCAAGCTGTAAAGCTTTCACCATTAGGCTCTCGAGTTGCAGAAACAAATTATCCTAACGAATAAATCACAATTAACCATCTAGCAGTCAAAAAATGACTGATCCAACAAATACCAGAAGAAGATATTCTGCCTGACTGTATAATGGAAACTGTAAAGTTAGTAGATAAATAATGTTCTTCAGCTTCTTTAAACGTCATAGTGCTACAACACAGAATAACATGGTTGATTTTGTGTTTTGAAATGGCTGCAGGTGAAGTACAATTTATTTAAAGGGACACTATAGTCACCAGAACAACTACAGCTTAATGTAGTTGTTCTGGTGAGTATAAAAGCTCCCTTCAGGCATTTTCATGTAAACACTGCCTTTGCAGCATTGCCCCTAGGGACACCTCCAAGTGGCCACTCCTTAGATGGCCACTGGAGGGGCTTCCTGGCTAAGGGCTGCATAGTAGGCATCCCTGCCATACAGCGTCCACACGCTCTGCATAGAGACGCTGAATTTTCCTCATAGAGATGCACTGACTCAATGGATTTCTATAAAGAGGGCCTGATTGGCCAAAACGGCATTCGGCCCCGACCCGTGCCGATTTTAGTCAATCTGATGCTTTCCCTATAGGAATTCGGCCATTTTGATGAGGTCACAAAGAGGGCAGGGCAAGCACCGGCGGAACCGCACAGGGCTGGAAATAAGGTGAGTTTTAAACTGTTATAGGGGGGCAAGCAACCTAAATGGCGAGTTAAACACTATAGGGTCAGGAATACATGTTTGTGTTCCTGACCCTATAGCGATCCTTTAAGTGTATTAAATTCTGTAGCATTACTGAAAAATGTATGGAGTGTTTTTGTTTTAATAGTCAGTATATTCCAATTAAAACCAAACTGCTGGTATTCCCAGATCCGTCGCAATGAATTCTGGCAGTTGTGGACAAAAGGGTTCACTGAGGAATACAAAGGAGCAATGCTGAACATCTAGGAGATATCAGACTTCTTTTGATCCAGGTTTCCATTGCAGCTAGAGATTCTGGGAAGGAAATGCAAATAAGGCTCATAGTAATTACCTTTAGATCAATGTTGAATCATAGCCTGTATTCTTGCTAGGATAACCTCTGAATGAAGATCCAAGGGGGCTTATACAGTTTTATCCATACATATTAGTCTGTAGGAATATACATACCGCATCCCAAACTACTGCTGCAACTCCCAGCTCTTTCCAGTTCTGCTTGATCTGTATAGAGTGATTGACAAAGCTGTATGTTGTGTCGGAACTATGAAACCTTTTTAGACCGAAGGCTCCACCTTCTTCATAAGGCACCAATGCCATATTCTCCTACAATGAGTGGCCTACACAAGACAAAAACAATTTTTGGAAGGGATACACAACTTTTATTAGTAGTTATGGCAAAAACATAATTTTCATATTTTATTTTCTTCTTTTCAGCTGAAGTGGGATAATCAAAATCCTCCCCCCCCCCATCCCCCCCCAAATCAGATAAAATAATCAATTGACAGGCAAAAATGAAAGTCTAAATATAGGCCTTGAGATGGAAATGGTCAGACAGAGTTGTGTGTATTAGGGATCTAATAAACACCTACTAGGCAAATTCATAATTCTAAAAATGTAATTTCCTTTTGATAACTCATTGATAAAGTATGTTTTCAACCAGGGATAGATACAAAATTTTCACAACTGGCTGGCATATAATCTTGTCAACCAATAGATGGGAAGATCCAAAAATGTTTTATCTAGGAGAAAAGATATGTCTAGTACTAGTATCATGGGGCTTATAACATTGAACATAGAATACCTGATTATGGTAGATAAACCATCCTGGCCTAACATCATTGTTTTGCAGGGGTTCCCAACCCGTGGTACGCGTAACCCCAGGGGTACAATGCAGTGACCAGGGAGGTACGCGAAAAAAATGCGGTAATGGCGGCGGTGCTGGCCGCCGCACGGGGTGGGAACCACCAAGCAAGGCCACGGGGTGGGAACCACACTCAAGGCCACCCAATGGACATGTGCCACAAGAGGCCCGGTCAAACATTGTGGCACTTTAATAGTGCGACCCGACCCGTTCTAACTTGCCTGGAGAGCTGGGAGGAAGTGAGTGAGAGAACCTGCCATGGGGGAGCAGCGAGACGGAGGGAGGAGCTGCAAGACTATCAGCCCCAGCCACCCTCCAGCACCTACAAGCTAAGAAACTGGAGGGTGGCTAGAATTGTAGCTTGTATGTCTGTGTGTGTCTGTATGTCTATCAGTGTGTTTATCTGTATATCTGTCAGTGTATGTGTGTCTGTATGTCTGTCAGTCTGTGTGTGTCAGTGTGTTTATCTGTATGTGTGTCAGTGTGTGTGTGTGTGTGTGTGTGTCTGTCTGTCTGTCTGTCTGTCTCAGGGCTCGCCATGGCTTCTTTGGAATTTTGCCTCAGCGTCTGGAATATGCGAACCCTTTACCTCCGAGGCGGGCAGTCAGCGGCAAGCTGGGGGATTATGGAGGCGGGCGGCATGCTAAGCGGTCGTGGAGGCGGAGGCAGGCTGAGTGGTCATGGATGCAGGCGGCATGCTGGGTGGTTATGGAGGCAGACGGCTTGCTGCGTGAATAGAAGGAGGGCAGCGAGGGAGCTGTGATGTCCATCCTCTGCTCCCCTGCAAGCCACTTAATAAGACCAGGGCCGCCCTCAGTCTCATTAAGCGGCGCGCGGGGGAGCAGAGCAGAGACATCACAACTCCCCGCCAGCAACAATATGCACAGCCAGCCGCCCGCCTGCACGATCCCCCAGCCAGCCGCCCACTGGACCCAAGGTACTAAATCAAGCAATAATGTGTGAGTGTATGTCTGTCAGTGTGAGTGTATGTCTGTCATAGTGTGAGTCTGTCATGGTGTGTGTGTGTGTATGTCTGTCTGTTATGGTGTGTGTATATGTCTGTCTCTCATGGTGTGTGTGTGTCTGTCATGATGTGTGTGTTGAGGTGACCAGGCCACTTCAGTTCACAAAGGAATTGTGTTTTTACTCACCTTTTTTTCCACTCCGTGCAGGTCTCCCCTGGACTGGCCCTGCCTCTAGGGCTGAGATTATCAAGCTTGATTTTAATGTTTTGCCATGGGATTGGCTGCAAAACACTGCACCAATCAGCATCTCCTTATAGAGATGCATTGAATAAATGCATCTCTATGGGGAACGTTCAGCGCCTCCATACAGAGTGTGGAGATGCTGAATGTAGGGACCGTCTGAATGACAGTCACTAGAGGTGTCACTAGGAAGCAATGTAAACACTGCCTTTTCTCTGAAAAGGCAGTGTTTACATTGAAAAGTCTGAAGGGACAGGCTATAGACACCAGAACCACTACATTAAGCTGTAGTTGTTCTGGTGACTAGAGTGTCCCTTTAAGAATTGTATGTTAAAATCTGGCTTTTAACTTTTTAGCTGGCTCCTAGATTCAAAGCAAATTTGTCAAGCCTTGCTGTATCTGTATGTGTATCTGTATATGTGTCAGTAGTGATGAACTAACAGTGGGGCGGGGCGGGAATGGTCTGCCCTAGGTGCCACAAATTAGGGGGGTGCCATTACTGCCATACACCCTTGTAGACCAGGCAGTATTATTTAGTTATGAGGCGAAGGCGCATGGAGGCGCATGGCGGCATGTAACGCCAGGCTGCCACCGTGCTCCACCTGTCCTCCTCCACCCCCCGCCCCCCCACCCTTGTAGACCAGGCAGTATTATTTAGTTATGAGGCGAAGGCGCATGGAGGCGCATGGCGGCATGTAATGCCATGCTGCCACCGTGCTCCACCTGTTCGCCTCCACCCCCCCCCACCACCACCACCACCCACAGTAGCGGAAGGATCTGTTTTGCTGCAATGTGTGGCACTGTGGCGGAAGAGCCCTAAAGCCAGAGCAGCAATGACTGCTGAGCAGGGAGCAGCAAGCTGTGAGTGTCTGCTTGCTAATTTTGTGGGGGGGTTTTGTTTCTTTTTAAAATGGATATTACTGGCACGGTTTTTGTGAAGAAGGGGAGGTGCATGTTTTTTTTTGTGTAGAAGTGGGGGTTTATGGGTTTTTTGTGAAGGGGAGGTGTATGGTTTATTTTGGGGAGAAAGGGGGTGTGTGTTTTTTTTTTTTTGTGAAGAAGGGAGTGCATGGGTTTTTTTGTGAAGAAAACACATGGTGTTTTTTCGTAAAGAAGCCCAAAAAAGCCCATGCACCACCCTTCTTCACAAAAAAACCCAATGCACCCCCCCCCCCCCTTAACAAAAAAAACACGCACCCCCCCTTTCTTCACCCATTTCTTCACAAAAAAACCCATGCACACACCCTTTTTTTTGTGAAGAAGTGCATTGGGTTTTTTTTGTGTAGGGGTGCATGTTTTTTGTAAAGAAGGGGGTGCATGGGGTTTTTGTAAAAAAGGGGGGTGCTGGGGTTTTTGTATTAGGGGCAGAGGTTTTGTAGAAGGGGGCTTGGGTTTTTATAAAGGGAGGCAGAGCTTTTGTAGATGGGGCAGGGGTTTAGTACTTAGGGGGGTTGGATAGTGTTTTTGTAGAAGGGGGCTGTGCAAGATTTTTTCTAAAGGGGTACAGGGGTTTTGTAGAAGGGGGGTGGGCAGAGGATTTGTAGAAGGGGGACAGGTGTTTTGTAGAAGTGAGAAGCAGGGATTTTGTAGAAGTGGGGGACAGGGGCTTTTGTGAAGGAGGGGTGCAGGTTTTTTTAGTAGAGGGCAGGGGTATTGTGTTTTAAGGTTTATATTCTTGAACATGTTAAAAACAAAATTGTGGGTGTTTTTTTGCATTTTAAAGTGGGTGTTCCAAATACAGCATTTGCCCCGGGTGCCAAATGCTCTTGGTGCGCCCGTGTGTTTCAGTGTGTGTGTATCTCTATGTGCGTCAGTGTGTATCTGTATGTGTGTCATTGTTTGTATCTGTGTGTCTGTATATCTGTATGTGTGTCAGTGTGTGTATCAGTGTCTCTGTGCAACTGTATGTGTCAGTGTTTGCGTCTGTGTGTTTGCAACTATATGTTTGTCAGTGTCCGCATCTGTGTTTGTATTTGCATGTATGGAAGTGTGTGTCTGTACATATGTATGTGTCAGTATGTGTATCTGTATCTGTATGTGTGTCAGTGTGTATCTGTATGAGTCAATGTTTGTGTATCTGTATGTGCATCAGTTGGTGTATTTACATGTGCGTCAGTGTGTATCTGTTTCTGTATGGGCATCTGTGTTTGTGTATGACTGTACATCTGTATGTGTGTCATTGTTTGCATCTGTGTCTGCGTATCTGCATGTAAGGATGTGTGTGTATGTGTATGTCTGTACATTTGTATGTGTCGGTATGTGTATCTGTATGTGTGCCACTGTTTGTATCTGTATCTGCGTGTGTGTTTCAGTGTTAGGATCTGTGTATCTGGATGTGTCAGTATGTGTATCAGTGTGTTTTAGCAACTGTATGTGTGTCTGTGTTTGCATGTGTGTGTCTGTGTATCTACATGTGTCATTGTGTGTGTCTGTGTATCTGAATGTGTGTCAGTGTTTGTAACGGTTTCTGCATCTATATGTGTCAGTGTTTGTTTTTATGTATCCTCATGTGTGTTGGTGTCAGTGTCTGTGCAACTGTATGTCTGTCAGTATTTGGATCTGTGTATCTGCATGTGTATCAGTGTGTCTGTGCATCTGCATGTGTATCAATGTGTATGTGCAACTACATGCATTTCAGTGTTTGTATCTGTACATCTGTTTGTGTGCCAGTGTGTGGATCTGTATGTCTGTACATCAGTATTTGTGTCAGTGTTTGTATTTGTGTGTCTATGCATCTGTATGTGTGGCAGTGTGTATCTGTGTGTCTGTGCATCTATATATGTGTCAGTATGTGTATCTGTAGCTGCATGTGTGGCAGTGTGTGCATCAGTGTGCCTTTGCAACTGCATGTGTGTCTGTATATCTATATGTGTCATTGTGTGAGTCTATCTGCATGTTTCTGTTTGTCTGTACTTCTGTATATGTGTGTATCAGTGTCTGTGCAACTGTATGTGTGTCTGTGCATTTGCATGTGTATCGGGGTTTGTATCTGTGTGTCTGTATATGCATGTGTATCAGGGTTTGTATCTGTGTACCTACATGTATGTCTGTATCTGCATTTGTGTCAGTGTGTGCATCTGTATCTGTGTGAGTGTGCAATTGTTTGTATCTGTGTCTCTGTACAACTGTATGTGTGTCAGTGTTTGCACCAGTGTGTCTATCTACACAGTGAAAAGCAGGGGGAGCCTGGAGAAGTAGGGAGAGCATGGGGCTGAGGAGGAGGGAGAGCCTGAGGCTGAGAAGAAGCAGGGAGAGCCTGGGGCAGAGGAGACGCATGGCATAGGGAAGAGGAGAAACAGAGGGAGCCTGGGACATAAAAACAGGGACATCTGGGGCTGAGGAGGAGCAGGTAGAGCTTGGGGCAGAGGGAGCCTGGAGCAGAAAAACAGAGGAGTGTGGGGCAGAGAAAAGCATATACATTTGAAATAACAGCAACTATATTAATAACAAACATTTCGCTAATATGAGCGGTACAATTTATGGAAATTAGCTGCCAAGGATACTCAAGTGAAAAACCGTTGGGAACCACTGGTCTAGAACCATAAAAAGTACACATGTATTACTATAAATGGCTTCTGCAATTTGGCTAACCTACTTTGTTTAACATCCTCCCTAATATTCTTTGTTGGGTTTTCAGAGCATATCAATACAGTGCATCTACCTGCTATATTTGTAAAGCAGACATCCTAATCCTCGCCACTAGAGGACTCTAGTGCCAACTGCATAGAAAAATAATACAATCCTGTATACAGCATAAAAACCTATATTAGTAAGGATAGCCAGGTGACCCTTTTCACTCCAAAAATGTCCTATGCTGTGATTTGTCTTCTGTAACAGGTGAACAAACAATGGCACAGAGATAACACAATTTGCCCAAGGTAAAACACAAACACATTCCAGATTTAATATCAAATGAAATCTAAGAATTGTGTTTATTCTAAAACTACGTCATTCCCAGCACCCAACCCTGGAAATACCGTGCTGAAACATGAGTAGGTATTAAAAGTGCACCTCATTTCCCTAAAGAGTAGTTCAATTAAATGGATAAATGACTGATTAATCAAACTTACCCATCTTCTCACAATAAACTCGGAGCCTAATCTGCCCTGGCTCTTGGTATAATAGCTCTATATGAGAGGTATGTATCCCACAGCTCCCATGGTCTTCATGATACATTGAGAGACAAGGGACAACAGGAACCCAATGGTGCAGAATCAATACACTTTATTCTTAAAATAAACACTAAAAGCACCTTATCTAACCCCTTAGTGACAAGACCTTTTTTCAATTTTCTTACCGTTAAGGACCAGGGCTGTTTTTACATTTCTGCAGTGTTTGTGTTTAGCTGTAATTTTACTCTAACTGATTTACCATACCCACACATATTATATACCGTTTTTCTCGCCATTACATGGTCTTTCTAAAGATACCAATATTTTCATCATATCATATAATTTAATATAAAAATTAATTTTAAAAACACACCTTTTCTAACTTTGACCCCCAAAATCTGTTACGCATCAATAAACCGCTAAAAAACACCTGTGCTAAAGTTTCTAAATTTTGTCATGAGTTTAGAAACACCAAATGTTAACATGTTCTTTTTTTTTTTTTGCAAGTTATAGGGCTTTAAGTACAAGTAGGACATTGCTGTTTCAAAATATATATTTTTAAAATTTATCAATAGTGACATTGTAACATTGTTATCATAAATTTGCCGTAAGCAGCAGGCGGGGGCCCTAAATTACAATAAGGGGGCAAGGAAGACCTATTGTCCTCCCCTCGGCCCCCACCCATGAGAGGCGGGTGGGTGAAGACCTATTGTCCTCCCCCCTGGCCCCCACCCCATGAGCAGCAGATGGGGGCCCAAAATGACAATGGGGGGGAACCTATTGACCTCCCTCTCGGGCCCCACCACGAGATCACGGAGGAAAGGTAAGAATGGTGGGAAATTGTTTTCATCACAGGAAATGGAGCACACTTTGGTCCTCCGCTGGTCATAGATGGTCAGGCATAGGAAATATACATAAGACAAAGTAGTCCCCACTTTGTCTTATGTTTTAAAGAAAACTAGAGCAGACAGGAAGAAATGAAGAACAGATCCTGAGCGAGGAAGAGAAGAGGAAGCGATTAGGGAAAGGTAAGTTCGGCATTACAATGCCGCTTTAAAATGGTGAGCTTCTCGATTGGGAACCCACATTCTCGCACAAGCAGATATATACATGCTAACCATAAGCATTTCCTTTCGGGTTCTACTGTACTCCAATCATGTCGGGTTCTGTGTTCCACCTCCCAATGACATTTTCAGGAATGGGTTTTGCCCGCCTTCATATGGCTTCATCGGTCATTACCATTATTTTAAGTAAACTGCTTTTAGTGTGTATTTTAAAGATAAAGTGTATTGATTTTGCACCACTGGGTTCTGGTTGTCCCTTGTCTTTCCCTTTATCACTTAGCAACCAGGAAGAACAAGACTGGTTTTCTGATTGACAGACAGGGGTGGAGAGGACACTATACACATAGCAAATTGAAGTGCTCTATGGCAAACATGTATTCCTGACCCTATTGTGTTAAAACCACTATTTAGGTGTCTTGCCCCCCTTAAAAGGTAAGAAAGCGTACCTTATTTCCAGCACCGGGCATGGCTGCCAGCCCAGCCCCAATCCGCCTTCTTTACTGACATCATCAGAATTGATGATCCCAGACAATCCAATGCGATTGGCTGAGATCGTCAAGGAGGCGAGGAATGGACAGGGACAAATGCCGGTTTTGCCAATCAGCATCTCTTCATAGAGATGCATTGAATAAATTTATCTATATGTGTGCAGCACTGCCCCAGGAAGGAATTTCAGTGGCCACAGGGAGCAATGTAAACACTGCCTTTTCTACGGAAAGGCAGTATTTACAGAAAAAGGGCTGCAGGGACTGACTATACTCATCAGAACAATTATATGAAGCTGTAGTTGTCCTGGTGACTATAGTGTCCCTTTAAAGACGAACTGTGACTTGGATGTTTTTAGTACATCCAAACACATAACTAAAAGTTAGGTATTGCTTGTGCTATTTGTTTTTTGTTAGCTTGTTGTTTGTCTTCTGTGCAAGGCCAGGCAAATTATGTAAATTATTTAACTCTCAAGTGTGCATAATAGAATTTTTCCCTTAGATGCTTAAGGCATTTCATAATGCAGAAGTGTAGTGGAGGTACATTTTTTTTTTTTTATTTACCTTTGTTCAGGGCGGGATTTACATATCCGGTGCCTTTAGGCACAAAATTCTCAGGTATCCCCGTGAATGAGTTTCATATTAACTGCCCATTGCTTGCATAAAAAACATGTATTCAAGTTTGTTAACAGCATATGCACATATTTCTACTTGTAATGAATTGTATTTAAATCTGTGAGTATAGGGAGTGTATGCAGTTGTGTAATGCAGGGTTAAAAAAATTCAAAAGATTAGGAAAAAGGGGGTTTTAAGGTTAGAGAGCAGTTAATGTCAGAGTTAGATTACATAAGGTGATTAATTAAAGGAACAATATAGTGACCTAAATTACTTTAGCTAAATAAAGCAGTTTTAGTGTATAGATCATTCCCCTGCAATTTCACTGCTCAATTCACTGTCATTTAGGAGTTAAATCGCTTTGTTTCTGTTTATGCAGCCCTAGCCACACTTCCCCTGGCTATGATTGACAGAGCCTGCATGAAAAAAAAAACTGGTTTCACTTTCAAGCAGATGTAATTTACCTTACATAATTGTATCTCAATCTCTAAATTGAACTTTATTCACATACAGGAGGCTCTTGCAGGGTCTAGCAAGCTATTAACATAGCAGGGGATAAGAAAATCTTAATTAAACAGAACTTGCAATAAAGAAAGCCTAAATAGGGCTCTCTTTACAGGAAGTGTTTATGGAAGGCTGTGCAAGTCACATGCAGGGAGGTGTGACTAGGGTTCATAAACAAAGGGATTTAACTCCTAAATGACAGAGGATTGAGCAGTGAGGCTGCAGGGGCATGTTCTATACACCAAAACTGCTGCATTAAGCTAAAGTTGTTCAGGTGACTATAGTGTCCCTTTAACCCCTTAAGGACCAAACTTCTGGAATAAAAGGGAATCATGACATGTAACACATGTCATGGGTCCTTAAGGGGTTAATGTTAACGTGGCACTGTCATACCAAACTTAACTTTCTACTATTGATTCCTCTTCTCTTCCTCTTCTTTAAAATACAAGACAATGTAGGGACTATTTTTCCTGCGCTTGACCTTCTTTTACCAAATGAGGACCTTAAGTCAGCTCCATTTCCTGTGGTCAGTGTTCTGACAGGTAAATCTTATGGGTTGGCTTAAATCAACCAATCAGAGCGCTCTGACTCAAATTTGCGGGGCGTGGGATTGTTTTATAAGCCTTTTCCCGCCCTGCGGATCTCAGTCTGCATGTAGCCCTCGCTGGTTGAAAATGTGTTATTTTTTAGCATTGGGATTTTTTTTTTTCTCAGCGAAAAAAAGATTGTGATATCCCGTAGCATGGCAGTACTGTTTTTTTAAATTGAGATGTGTATGTTGCCGTATTCTGCATGTGTATTCATTTGTATGGGAGCTGCTTGGGGTATTGCATGTGAGAGACTGCTTGTGGGGTTGTGCGTCTATGTGGATTGTTATTGGTGATGTGTTTGTGCGGACTGTGTGTGTGTTTGTGTGTGAGCTGTTTGTATTATTTGTATATCTAGCAGTGTGGATGGATTCCCTGGGGTCCAGTGGGGACCGTGCTGGTCAGGTACAGGTCAGGGGCTGGAACTGTGATAGCTGCTGCAGGTTGTTCTACCCCAGTGCAGATTCCCATTCACAAGTGCCGGGGTGAAGTGATCTGAGATCACTTCCTTTACGTGCTGCAATGCATAAATTGAGGATTGTCCCTCACCACCTTTTCGCATTAGCAGATATCTGAAGTTCCACCGTGCCATAGGTTGCCTACCGCTGTCCTATGCGGTAGTGAATTAGGGATAACAACATATGAGATGAATTATTATTGAAAACAAACTAGGTAACAATGTACAATATTAATCAGCAGTTGCTAATGCTAGTAAGGTATTGTCATACATAAAAAGAGTCATTAATGGGGGGCGGGATCTGGCCATCATGGCGACCAGATGCACATAGTGTGGGCTCACACAACACTTGTATACCACGATCTTTTGGTAGGGTTATGCCCTTAAAAGCTACTCAAATTACTGCGTACCTGGTCCAGTAAGCTGGGGGGCTCTCCTGAACAAGTTTGGAACCCCACTTTAAAACCTGCGGCCTGGAACTGACTTGCAGCCTGCATGCCTGGCGGAGTCCATGGAAGGGAGAAATGGTCAATCTCTTGACCAGGAGCTATAGACATAATGTTCTGCCCCGTTCCCCTGGACCAGCAGGAGATATTCCGTTCCCCACAGGTGCACCCACAGATTCTGAAGCAGTACTTTCTCGACTGTTGCTTGGAGGTGGCGCGACCAAGATGGCCGCCACAATGGAGCTACAGCTTACGCAAGCAGGCTTCAAAGGCCAAGAATGGAAAGCATCACAGCTTGCTTCTCTGGCACTTCAACTGCATTTGTTTGCCCGGGGACATCCCTCAACTCCTGTAGGCCGAGTCGTGGCCCGTCGGGTCCATCCTACATGGCGACTTCACTTGAGTGTATCCCCGACAAGTACAAAGACAGGTGCCAAGGAAGAGATGGCAGGCGCGGCGGATGTCTCAGTCTCATAGCTCTGGCCCTCGCACGTGTAGAGGCCCAGTCCGGAACCGGACAAACAAGTAGAGCACCCCCAACATAGCCTACCTGCTGGTCCCACTGGTAGTGGACGCAAGATCCTGCTGGGAGTAGGGAAGAAGCTACTACTTGGCTGCATGAATGATTGGGCTGAATGGAGTAGCTCCAGCGATGATGCTAAGGGTTACAGGGGCCTGGACTCTCCAACACTGGGAATAGGTTAATAGGCTCAGGAGCCACACTGTGTAATAACATAACAGTAAACATTAGAGCTCACTTAACAGAAAGTGTTTAGGAAGGCTGTGTAAGTTACATGCAGAGATGTGTGAAAGGGCTACGTAAACAAAGTAATTTAACCCCTAAATGGCAGAGAACTGAGCAGTAAGACTGCAGGGGCATAATCTATACACCAAAACGGCTTCATTAAGCTAGAGTTGTTTTAGTGACTACAGTATCCCTTTTAAAATACTACTACACAGCCTTAAGAGTAAATTGCCACTTGCCATTGCAAACATGCAGAGTTTAAGGCTCACTCACCAAGGGAGAATTTCTACTCTTCACAAAACAAAAACCAACAACTTACTTAACACAAGACAGGGAAGGAAGGTGCAATATGCGAGCTCTACAACTATTTCACTGCCAACAAAGTACATAATGAATAAAATTAAACATTATTACATGACCCTATAGTGTTAAAAACACTAAGTATAGTAAAATCTTACCTTTATTACATTCTGTTGCTGCTGGCTCTGCGCCTTATCTGCCTTCTGGGCTGACATCATCAGAAATGGTGATCTTAGTCAATCACAATACTATCCCATAGAAAAGCATTGGATTGGCTGAGATTGTCAAGGAGGCAGATCAGGGGCAGAGCCAGCACAAAAAAAAACACAGCTCTGGCCAATCAGCATCTCCTCATAGAGATACATTGAATCAATACATCTCTATGAGAAAAGTTCAGTATTTCCATGCAGAGGGTGGAGACTCTGAATGTCAGTCACACTGTGCAACACTGTCCCAGGAAGCACCTCTAGCAGCCATCTGAGAAGTCACCAGTGGAGGCTAGACTGTAATGTAAACACAGCCTTTTCTCTGAAAAAACAGTGTTTAATGCAAAAACCTTGAAGGGAATGATTATATTTACTAGAACAACTACATTAAGCTGTAGTTGTTCTGGTGACTATAGTGTCCCTCTAACAAAAAACAAAACAAAACACATTCTAGAAAAAACAGATGAAATAAACAACCAATTAGAACACAGTCAGAGTGTATATAAGTGAAAGCGTATCCAGAGCACTTCCCTTTTTCTTTGCTGCTCCATCACAAGTCAGGTCAAAGTACTTGTTTTATGACTCGATTTTAAAACTGTACTTATTGTATGTGATTACTATTTTCCTTTCCTGTAGTGGTGGCTGGTAGCTATCCTTTATCTCCACCTCTCTAGTGGGGCTGTTTTTTTTCTCTGATTGGGGTTCTGTCTCCTCTCTCCCCAGGCCTATTCCCCACCCTCCCCTGTGGCTACATTCGACACTTTCCTTTTTTTTCCTGCGCCGTTGAATTGACTTCAGGGCGTTCAGGCAGGGAACTCTGTTGATTCGTGCATTTAAGCACAAACCGGCTGTTCGCGGGTTTTTCCCGTTCACGCCTGTGGCAAAAGTAATCTCGCCAGTGGTTCTTGGAGGGGCCTGTTTGCCAGCCTCCTGCCTCAGGACTATGGGCCATGCAAAAAGGCTCATAAAAGACTTTGTTTGTCCCAAGAACCAGGGACCACCCGGCAGCTTCTAACCGCAGCATTCTAATTGTTTGTGTGGGTGGCCGCAGTTCGCATGGTCAAACACGAGGTAGCAGCCATCTTCTTCCCGCGAACGCAGGCAGCGATATTTGGTCGTCAAGTTCATTGAACTGTTTTTGGACACAAACTCCCGAACACCGCTGGACTTCCATCATAGCCTGCGTTCGGTACTTTACACCTTTTGAAGAGTGCTGTTCGGTGGAATTGTTCGTCTGAATGAGGTGAACAAGCTCCACGGTATGAATATTGACTATGTTCGGTAGTTTGTTTGTTTTTAAACTACCGAACTAGACCGACCGCTAGCCCTAATTCTATGGAACTATTTTGGGCATAGGAACCAATCTAGGTGATTCTTAGATATGTTGTTCACCCACATCGAGGCTACCGGGGGATTTTTGTGGGGGTTTTGTATGTTTTGAAGGTATTTTGGGGTTTTTATAAAAATGTGTGTTTTTGTGTCTGGAGATAATTGAGTTAATACAGTACTTGACTCAATTATCTCCTAGGCAGAGGGGAGGGATTGTATGGTTATGTAAGGGAGTTTCATGTACTTGAACAACTTTGTCATTGGTCTGTAACTTTGTACTGTAGTCTTCCATCAGATCCAGGTGGGAGTACCCCTTGCATGGGGACTTGCATATAAGGCCAGTTGTGGTTGCCATTAAATTAGTTCCTGCTTACCCTCAACATAGAGTCTCATCTCATTTGGGTACTACCCAGAGTGCTGCTGAACGGAATCTGTGCCCCAGTGATCATAAGAGTCTGCTTAAATGCCGCATGCCGTTACGGCCCACGGCCTGTTTCACGCACCCCCCCACCTGTCCCTATACCTCTACTACCTGTGCCTGGTTATTAAAGTAACAGTATATGTATAGACATATAGCCCTAACATGGAAGATACCCAGAATCCCATGCTATGATTAGCGTGGCGGTGGCCCCATCTGTGGAGAAGGCTATGGCCAAAGTGTTCCCAGCAGCCGCTGATCCTACCAAGCCGGCTCCTAAACGCTCCCAAGGTAGGGAAGACTCAGATGAGTCTGATGATTCCTTCAGAGAGAGGGCACGCCCAGTGAAACGCCATTGGAAGGGCGAGGGCTCCAGGCAAGGACGTAGCAAAGGCAAAAAGTGCCTATCTGTGCCTATCCAGGATGATTCCTCGGACGAGGAAAAAGATATGCCTTACTC
Source organism: Pelobates cultripes (assembly GCA_933207985.1). Lineage (NCBI taxonomy): Eukaryota > Metazoa > Chordata > Amphibia > Anura > Pelobatidae > Pelobates > Pelobates cultripes. The sequence goes on along the minus strand of OW240918.1, from coordinate 70,816,022 downwards.
CCTCTCCATGCCCCAGGCCATCGTTACCCATAAAGTGGCTTTTATGCCTGAGTTCGACCAGCTCATGCTGGCATTTATGGCACGTGGAGGTTGAGACCCTCGCAAAGGGGTCGAAAGGAGCTTCAGGGGAGCACAAGATAAGGTCCTGGACGCCATGGGGTTACTGGCCCATGTAATGTTCCTAGCGGATGACGCATACGCCCAGGCAGACTCTTTCAGTGCGGATATGGTGCGTGAATGGGCGCACGACATTAGAGAATGAACCCAAAGAGGGTTTTGTTTTATGGGCAATACCAATGTGGCCCTCTCGACTGAGCGGCACCATGCAGCACTCTTCCGCATTGATCCCAAACTGGCGGATCTTGGGGCAAAAGAACTAGGTCCACAGGCACAGGGATAACTTTTTGGAGAGGCTTTAACAAGCACGTCAGGTAAGAGACCAATCAGTTACATGTGCCTACTTTAACCGTTACTGCCAGCCGTGTTTCTCTTTTTTTCCAGAAATGGGAAAAACTGTCCAAGGATGCATGGGTGTTATAGGCCGTCAAAGGTTATCACATCGAACTTCAGATGTCCCTTATGTAGAACCACCTCCCTTGCCCTGTCGATTAGAAATTCACGAAGAAAGTCACTCTTCCTATGGCACGGCATCCCGTGGCAGTTCACTTGCCTCCTTTTCGGGCTCAGTTCTGCACCGTGGTGTTTCACAAAGATGCTGAAGCTAGTGGTGGCCCACCACAGAGCACGAGGGATCCCATGCATTATATACTTGGACGACATCCTCCTGTTCTGCAGGACGATTAACCTATTATCGAAACATACCAGATATACAGTACACTTGTTGGGATCTCTGGGATTCATTGTCAACAGGGCCAAGTCTGCACTGACTTCCGCCCAGACAATTCAATTTCTGGGCTTTGAGATAGACTGCCGATCCAGCATGCTCCACCTTCCATCTTCTAAATTGACGGCCATTCAGAAGGAGATCCGCAGGGTCCTCAAGCTCTACTCCATCCAGCACAGGCAACTCGCCTGGATCGTTGGCCTGCTATACCTCCTCAATCCAAGCCATATTTCCAGGCCCTCTGCACTGCCGTGCCATGCAATGGCTGAAGACCCGCTTCCTCAGACGAAACCTCACATACAACCAGCCAGTTCCGCTGACAGACGAGGTTCTTCATGAATTTGAATGGTGGCTCAATTGCAAGCATGGAATGGTCGAGCCATCTTTGGCAGCCAATCGGACTTCATACTGGAGTTCAACACCAACCGGTGGAGATGAGGTGCTACTGATGGGGGCGCATCCACGGGAGGAGCATGGACAACCCAGGAACCCACGATGCTCATCAACTGCCTGGAATTATTGGCCGGATGGTGTACCAATGACTTATCATCAGCAACTAGAGATCTGCTGTGGGATTCCTGGGCCTCAGGAACACGGAAAAGTTACCTATCTGCCTGGCGATCCTGGACAGTGGGACGGGACCTTGATCCCTTTACAGCACCTATTTCCACGATCATGAATTTCCTTTCTTCACTCTTTGAGGAAGGCAAGTCATACCGCACCATCAATGTCATCAGGTACCCATGTACCTATGTACCTGTCATGCCAAAAGCATGAGTTGGTGTTTGATGTGTGTTGATATATGTTAAGAGTTGTTGTTTTTTGTAAACCTTGGGATGATATTTATTGTGGTCTTTGATCTTGCACCAGGCCTGGACCATAAAACATCTAGATAGCCATCACCAGAGCTGGCACAAGGAATTGCATAGAGTGGGCATTAAACTGCCAGACCAACCCCCTCTGAACTGGGGTCTGCCCACTGAGAAACAACTAGTTTAGGTATTTTTTCTTTGGTCAGCAACTTCTAGGAGACCAATACCATCTAAGACTCCCACAAGACTTCTATATGGGGTAAATACATGTAAGGAATTTCTTGTGTTTTTATTTTATGTACTGTTTTGCAATTTATTATCTGTATGTCATTTATTTCTGTATTTTGTACTCAGCACTGTGAATCTTTTTTGTCAGATTACATGTTTACTTAATCAGCTTGTGTCTCTGTTCTCTATGAGCTTCACTCTCCAGAGGAAAGCTCAGGTAAACACATTACCAAAAAGGGTTCATTATATGTGTTTGATCAGTAAAAGAAGAACTGTGATTCTAGAATTCTCCTGTGTGTGGGGTAATCTAAGACGCCCGGGTTTAAAGTCTTGGTGGTGGCAGTAAAGTGTGTACTAGGGGGTTAGTGTAGAAGGGATTGCAGGGGTTAATTAAGTGGTTGCTGGGACTAGCAACTGGTAACCAGGGGGTCTGGTGTCATTAACACTGTCACTTCCACACTCTCCCCACTGTCTCGGCTGGGACTATAGCCCACGCTCGTGACAGTACTGATTCAAGGGAGGGCGGTTGGTCAAGACCCCCTGATCTGTCGACTACTATGAGGCATCAAACTCAGACGTCCTCCAGCTCCCAAATATCAACATCTATGGCCAAAGTGTTCCCAGCAGCCTCTGATCCTACCAAGCCGGCTCCTAAACGCTCCCAAGGTAGGGAAGACTCAGATGAGTCTGATGATTCCTTCAGAGAGAGGGCACGTAGTGCTTTGGTTCTTGAGAGTGTGGCCATCTAACGAACTACTATCCTTACAACAATTGACAGCCAAATTTACATTGCTACTGTGTCTCATTCTGATGAGTCTCGGATGTGCACGCTTTCGATGTGGACACTTTTCCGGTCGCTCCGGAGGGAGTCACATTTCGTATTTCACAACGAACCAAATCGGATTAGTCGTTGGTCTTCTATCTGTTCTTTGCCTTGGACCTTCAACTATGCGTGGTTACGGCATTGCGGGCTTATGTGAAGGCGACTGAGACCTTGTGCCCAACATCATCATATTCACTCTGACTGTGTTATGATTGGTTCTTTATTTCTTCTGTTTTTTCTTTGCTGCTATGGAGTTAGTAAAGAAAGTTAATGCAAAATATGAAGCCTTCTGTCATTATTAAAATTAAGATTATTAGTACACTACGCTAGCATAACCTTCAATTCTTCTACTCTCTTTTCATTGTCTGTTTCTCCCCTTTTATTTTCCATTTCATTATTATTGCAAATGGTTGATCTATTTAAAATAATTAGAAAATATATCTCTTCTGCTGCTCAATAAAAAGTTACAATAAAATAACAAAACATCTAGGCACCAAACCCATGTCCTCTTAGGCAATGTGCATCTAAAATTAGACAGAGGCCTAAAATCATAAAACAGGATCAAGTTCCCTTTTTCAAAGCTAGTAACAATTAATATCTATAAACATGTAAACCTGCCACACATATCATTTTTAAATCTTGACTTACTTTCATATCATAATGAAGGATTATGAGTGTTTGACAACTCTGCTGTAATGTTTCATTCTGTACTTTATTTTAAATCTAACAGCTACAAATATCCAATGCAGTGAAGGTTACAGGGCAATGAAGGTTACAGAAAAAGGTTCAAGTCAAATAAGAAATCATCGTATTTCCGATTATTTAAAGAAACACATGCTTCCCTTATAAAATCTCAGAAATGTTAGGGCCCACTTCTTTATAATAATTTTTGTAAAATACAAAATTGAGGTCTTTGGAGGATGTAGCACTACCTTCTGGTATATCACGAGAGAACATGCCATTATTAAGGCTTTTGCCTTGTGCCATAAATGATAGCATACAGTGTAAAATACAGTGTAAAATACAAAACAAAGGAAACAGAGCTAGAGAAACCAATACTAAAAAAAGGGGCAGCAAACCTAAGATAGGGTTCCCTCTAAGCGCCAACTAGTAGGAATAATATAGAAGGTAAAAGGAGAAAGGTTGCGCCAAAGACAAAACTAGGTATTTAGAAGTATATCTAAAAAAAAGAGTCCTATATTGATGTCAAATTCAAAATATAAATAATACCAAAAAGAGTCTTAGAGCAAGTCTTGCCAGGGGGGTAGCCAACAGTCTTATGGGGAGAATGTTCTCTGTAGAAGTCGGATGGAAACAACTTGAGGGTTCTGTATGGGGAAACAGAAAAAAGGTGATAGTGCAATAAGTCAAATACAAAAGTGGTCTAAAGGCAAGTTCGTAGACCATAAAAGGGTAAAAAGAGGAGACAACTAATAGTGTTCACGTATAAAAATATACAATAGGAGTATAATTTTCAAAGTTCAGCGAATCAGGCGTGAGTGGTATAATCCCCACCTAGGAGTTCTTTGGAGTAATAGTCAACTGGAATAATAAAATCCGGATACCAAGCAGCGGCAGTAAAAAAAATATAAAATAGCATACAATGATAAAAAAGTAAAATGGCACAATCAGTATTTGAAAAATTGGTATTAAATGATCTAAACAAAATTAAATAAACATAAATACCAACACCACAATCTATCCCCACAAGAACAGATAGCTCTTAAAGGATTACGAAGACGACACTATCATCATAAAACCAGCTGATAATGGGGATGGTCTAGTTATTCTTCCAAAACAATGTAATTAATGAAGCATTAAGACAACTAAATGACCCTAAAGTTTACGAAAAACTAGCTTCAGATCCCACACCATCCATTAAAGAACAACTAATAAAATTCTTATCTGAAGGTCTCGACTTCAATATTCTTAATAAAAAGGAGTTCGACTATCTAAACATATCACACCCAAAAATCCCTGTCATCTATTTTTTACCTAAGATTCATAAAAATCAAGACAACCCCCAAGGTAGACCCATTGTCTCCAGGATAGATTCAATTTTGTCAAACATATGAATATATAGATATTTTACTACAGCCATCAGTTAAAGTTATGAAATCTTATCTTAAGGACTCTAGGACTCTGCTTTGCTTTTTAACCAATTTTACTTGGCATTCTGATTATATTTTAGTCACCTGTGACGTACAATCATTGTATATTATTATCCCACACCACAAAGGTTGTGAATCAATTTTTACCATTTTAAAGGAAGCAAAATCTATCCCAGAAGGCTAATTTAATTATACAAGGGATAAAAATTATTTTAACCAACAACTACTTTTGGTTTTTAAACTTTATAAACAAAAGCAAGGTACAGCTATGGGAACCAGATTTGCCCCTAGCTATGCAAACCTTTTTATAGCAGAATGGGAATCAGAGGCCATATGGTGTGAAAATGCCTGGTGGGCAAATCAGGTGACATATTTTAGATATATTTTTTAACTGGAAAGGTTCAGAAAACACTCTTACACAGTTTTTAAATCACCTTAATACCAACAGCCATGGTATATAGTAGTAATAACAGTATTAACTTTTAGATTTAGACATTTTTATCATATATGGCACTATTCACACAAAAACCTTTTTCAAAAAAGGTCTGCACCAATACGGTAATTGAACAATCAAGCTATCATTTTAAACCTTGGTTAAGTGTTATACCCAAGAGCCAATTTCTGCTCCTTCACAGAAATTGCTGAAATATTACAGATTTTAAAGAACAGGCCCAGATATTGAAAGAAAAAGGTATTGACAAAAACTATCCATCAGACAATCTTAATAAACCTCTTGAAGTAGTTACCAATAAATACAAAAAAAAAAAAGACCTTTTAGAATATAAACCAAAAAATAAGAAAGACCCTCCCCTTATGCCCGTCATCTTCAATTTTAATAATAAAAGCACAACTGTAAAAAGAATTATTAATAAGCATAGGCACATTTTAAAACAAGATGATGTTTTAAAAAAAATATATTACAGATAAGCCAAGTACAGTGCCTTGCAAAAGTTTTCAGCCCTTTGGCATTTTTCGTGTTTTGTTGCCTCACAACCTGGAATTAACATGGATTGTTTGAGGATTTGCATAATTTAATTTACAGAACATGCCCACAACTTTGAATTTTTTTTTATTTTTTTTTTTATTGTGAAGCAAACACCTCTTGCTTAGGTGTTGCAGCCTCTGGGGCCTTTCAAAAAAGGTGTGTATATGTAATGACAGATCATGTGGCACTTAGATTGCACATAGGTGGACATCATTTCACTAATTATGTGACTTCTGAAGGTAATTGGTTGCACCAGAGCTTTTTATGGGCTTCGTAACAAAGGGGGTGAATACATACGCACACGCCAAATTTCTGTTTTCTATTTCTAAAAATAGTTTTATGTATATATTTTTCTCATTTCACTTCACAAACTTAGACTATTGTGTTCTGATCCATCACATAAAATTCAGATTAATAAAACATTGAACTTAAGGCTGTAATGTAACAAATTGGTAAAAAGTCAAGGTGGGTGAATACTTTTGCAAGACACTATATTGTTTTTAGAGGTACTCTGAATTTTAACAAGGATTTTAAAATCCTCACCAAAAACTACACTAAAGATCATATAAACGAAAAATCCACATTTTTATTCCAATCTAAAGGTTTCTTTAAATGTAATAGCAGCATAGTATGTAAAAATACAGACCACAATATTAAGTTTAAAACTACGCACTTTAAATCCAATAACAGTAAAAATACTTCTCCTATAAAAGATCTCATATGTTGTAATACCAAGAATGTCATATATTTACTTGAGTGCTCGTGGCTTACAATAGGCAGGCATGACTTTGATATGCCTAAAAACTTGATTGGCGTAGCACTGTTGCAATATTATATTATTTGTATAGTGCCAACAAATTCTGCAGCGCTTTACAGTGGTTGGACGAACAAACATGTAGTTGTAACCAGACAAGTTAGACACACAGGAACAGGGGGGTTAAGGGCCCTACTCAATGAGCTTACATGCTAAAGGGAGTGGGGTAAAGTGGCACAAAAGGTAAAGATAGTATTAGACTAATGACAGTTGCAAGAGAGTAATCAGTCGGGAACTATTAACAGTTTAATTGATACACTTTTATGAAGAAGTGGATTTTTAATGATTTTTTGAAAGAGTGGAGACTGGGTGAGCATCTAACGGAGGAGGGAAGTGAGTTCCACAGGAATGGTGCAGCCCTTAAAAAGTCTTGAAGTAGAGCATCAGAAGTGGGAGTAGGGACAGAAGAAAGACGTAAGTCTTCAGCAGAGTGTAAGAGCCTAGATGGGACATACTTGTGTATTATCGAGGATAGATAGGTGTGAGCAGCATTATGTAGAGATTTGAAAGCAAGAACCAGAATTTTAAATTGAGCCCTATATCTTACAGGAAGCCAATGTAGGGACTGACAGAAGGGTGAGGCGTAGGTGGTGCGAGTGGACAGGAAGATGAGCCTCGCCGCCGCATTCATTATCGACTGTAACAGTGCAAGTTGGGAGCATGCAAGACCACTGAGAAGCGGATTACAGTAGTCATGGTGAGAAAGGACAGTGGAATGGACCAGCACCTGGCGTTAAGTAGGGTCGGATCCGCGCAATGTTTTTGAGATGGAAGCGGCAGGATTTGGGGATAGACACAACATGAGGCGTGAAGGAGAGGTCGGAGTCAAAGAGAACACCTAGGCAGTGAGCCTGCGTGATGGAGCTGATGTTAGCACCGATGACTTGGAGGGAGACAGACACAAGAGTAGCAACACTTGAGGGAGGAAAGACAAGTTTTGGTCAAGTTGAGTTTAGGAAAGTGGGCAGCCATCCAGTTAGAAATAGCAGAGAGGCAGTCAGAGACACTAGTCAAGAGGGACGGGGAGAGATAAGGAAAGGACAGATAGATTTGCGTGTCATCGTGTCATCCGCATAGAAATTATATTGGTAGCCAAAGGAGCTAATGAGTTTACCAAGGGAGGCAGTATAGATGGGGGATACCAACAGAGAGGAGTTAAAGCAGAGCCACAGAACGAAACACTGAAAGAGCTCTGGGAGAGGTAGGAGGAGCAATATCTTGTAGACCGATATTGCGAAGGATGAGAAGAAGCTGTTGATGATCAACAGTGTCAAAAGCCGCACAAAGGTCAAGGAGAATTAGGATAGAGTAATGAGATTTTACAATGAGTAGAGTATAAAAAAAGAGTATATCCATACCACGACAAAAATCCCATATATTTAAAATGTATAGGAATTCAAAAATGCTAACTCCATGGAGAGGTGGAGATTTAAAAAAAATTTAGGTTAAAAAAAAAGCATTTGGTCTTTCTTTTAAAAACCCTTACCCGAGAAGGTTTAAATGTAGACTTTGACCTTTTTAACTTTTTATAACATTAGTATGAATATATATTTTATATTCTCATTTAATAGTTTTAATATGAACTCTTTTTTACCTTTTCTTTTCATTTATATATCTCTTATGTATTATATGTATTTTCAATTATTGTACAAATCACTACTAATATGTACTGCATTTCCAGTAAATACCACTACATCACTCATGCACTTTGCCCTCCCAATTAGAAGGTAATGACCTAAGCCTCCTTCCCTCTCTAGTATTATATTATTGGGGGCACCATAGAAAGATTCTTTAATATTAAATTAAATTTGTGTTTTTCTTTTTTTTTTTTTATAATAATCCAGAATCTGTGACTATTTTCTCTTAATATTAGCCTTTTAGGCTGCAGAATATGTTGGCGGTATAGAAATACTTCTAATAATATACATTGTATGAAAGGGAAACAATCAGTATAACAAGGAACCTGCATATATAAAATTAGTCAATGAAAATTGTAGGCCAAAACAGCCAGGCTGCATAACAGATGAAGGGGAGATTTTTATTTATTTATTTTTTTAAACAAAATGTATCACTCTCCACCAATGAAAGACATCCAAATGTTGATTAAATTAATATTGCTAATGAGGAAGTGTAATCATCGTATTAGCAATATGGTGAGTGAGGGGCTAGGTCATGGATGCAATCTTTGTGTTATAGCCACTGCAACAGACTGTAGTTTTTGTTTAGAGTGTTCCGTATATACTCGAGTATAAGTCCACCCGAATATAAGTCGAGACCCCTAATTTTACCCCAAAAAACTGGGAAAACATATTGACTCAAGTATAAGACTAGGGTGGGAAATGCAGTAGCTACTGGTAAATTTCTAAATAAAATTAGATCCCAAAAAGATTACATTAATTGAATATTTATTTTGTTTATATAATGAATGCAGTGTGTGTGTGTGTGTGTGTATAATGTAGTGTGTATGTGTGCAGTGTGTGCAGTGTGTGTGTGTATGAGGCAGAGTGTGTAACCTTGGTGGGGGGTGGGCATTTTTATTTTTTTAATTATTATTATTTTAATATCACTTTTTTTTATATTATTGTTTTTATTTTGATATTAAATGTTTTATTTTATTACAATATTATTTAAATGTTTATATTTTTTTTCCCCCCCTCCCTGCTTGATACATGGCCAGGGAGGGGGGCTATATTATTCCCTGGTGGTCTAGTGGCATGGGCTGTGTAGGAGGGGGGCTGGCAGCGAGCTGTAACTTACCTTTCCTGCAGCTCGTGTCAGCTCCCTTCTCCTCCACTGTAAGTCTCGCGGTCTGACTGCCGTGTGGAGCATTGCCACGGTAAACCGTGGCAACGCTCTGACGCCACGGCTCTCGCGAGACTTACAGTGGAGGAGAAGGGAGCTGACAGGAGCTGCAGGAAAGGTAAGTAACCACTCACTGCCAGCCCCCAACACGACCGCCGGACTTGTAATGAGCCCGGCGGTCCTGGTGTGTATTATGGCAATGTAAGTTGACATAATACAGACATTGACTCAAGTATAAGACAAGTGGGGGTTTTTCAGCACAAAAAATGTGCCAAAAAACTCGTCTTATACTCGAGTATATACGGTACTTTTGAATTGTGAGTTAGAACGTTCATCTTCCCCAACACTGACTTTAGAGCGATTATACTATATATTTCAGTCATAAAATTAAGATGTATACACACATGTCCTCTGTCACACAGGAACTGACAAATGTCTCCTCCTGCATTTTCACCAACTTACTAACTAGCATTTGACAACACTAGTATACCATGAGTACGCAAGCAGGGACCCAGCAGTCTTCTTGCATATGATTGTATAATGTATATTAGTTTTGCAACATCTACCATTTACAATCAGCAAAGCCAAGACGGTTTTCCTACTTTCTATTCTAAAAAATTGTGCTGACTCTTCTATTGTCATGTTTGTTATTCAACATATATGTTGTGGTTGAGCTTGTATCTGCTACGAGCATTTCTGTATCTTCATGCACAGCTAAAATAAAGAATAATAAAATAAAAAAATTAAGATGTATAAAGCCTAAAAGGGGAGGGCTTTGGCTGGCATGAGTGTTTAAAATAATAAATGCCAAATCTGTTATAGTTGGAAGGCATGTGACGTGTGGTGACAGCCTCACAGCTTAACAGGTAACTTGAAAACACTGGACTACAACGCAGACTAATGAGGGAAACGAGCACAGTACATTATGGGTTGATGGTCATTATCGAGAACAGCTGTGCACACTGAAGGTGATGTGTCAGAAATACACATAAAGAGTACATGATTAGTGTGCTGTGTATATAGTACAGCTACGCCTAGTAACATAAATAGCCCCAAGGATGGCAACTAGAACTACACTTCAGAAACGGAGGTTAAAAATGCTGATACAGTCTTAAGATTTTTAACCCTAAATTAACTGTTTTAATCACTCACTCACAAAGTGTTTTAAGCAACTGATTAGTATTGCTCTAAATGACCACTAGAGGCACCTAGACCACTTTAGAGATACGGCAATGTTTTAATTACAGGGCTATACACACCTTTCTGCCGTGCACTAGACTAGAGGTTGCTTCTGTTTCAAAGAATGAAGTTGACTCCGTTATGTGACAGTCGCATTGAAAGTCATCATAGAGAACAACGTGATAAGACCATTCTACTGGCTCAGTGCACATGCATGTACCATTACCCATTGTACAGCGCTACGGAATCTGATGGCGCTAAATAATAAAATAATAATAATAAGGGAAGGAGGAGGTGGACAGAGGAAGAAAAAACAAACAATGCATGGAGGTGGGGAGGAAGCACACAAAGGGAACGACAGACAGCGCTGCAAGGGAGAAGCTTATTATGTCTCTTGCACACACTGATGGCTAATTTTATTTTTGCACAGAGTTCATGTGTTCATGTGCAACTAGCCACCAGCAGAAAAGAGCAATTTACTCTGGATATGCAGCGTTTGAAGCAGAAACACTGCACATACAGACTCCTACCACCATAACCACTTGTAAAAGCAGAAGTGGTCATGGTGGCTGGAGTGATCATTTAATGTAGAATGGACATGGACAAACAAGAGAGGAGTGGACTATGTATAAAAATCATATGGATGGCCATTATATGTTTAAAGACTAATAGGTTACAATCTTGTTTTTGCCATTCCAGGAGTAGATTATACAAGTCTTTCAGCAAGTATGATTTTAATGACACTGTAAATTGTATATACTAACTCATGTTCATGTATAGAAACTCTCATACCACTAATTAATAAATACTGTAGTTCATCCAACCTCATCTGAGACACAGAATACATCAGCTGGGTCCCTCGCATGTAATAAATGTTCCCTATACTGTCAGAGCTCTAATTGCCAGTAGGCTTTGTATACTGTTATAAATAGATTCAGTCAGTCTGCGCATTTATTGAAAGACATTTGCTCCTAGTCGCTGGCAGCTGCAACTCACTCCATATGCCTCAGCTGTAGATATAACTAGAGCGGGCAGCAGCTGTGATAAGGCAGAAAGATCATTTAAACGTTTTGCAACTCATCGAAAAAAAAAAAAAATTCCTTTACATATTTCCATCTAAAAAAACCTGGAATATGCTAGCCTCCACGGATTAGCAATTTCATGAAATAATAAAAGAGGTAACTTGACGTTATAGCATCTAAAGCGAACAATAAATTGTAGGGATATCTGTAGGGTAATCAAAACTTGTGATCATCATACAGACTAGAGTTGAGCAAACCCGAACTGAAAAGTTCAGGTTCGTACCGAACATAAGGTTTTTTGGACCCCGGACCCGAACACGGACATATCACTGTATGTTCGGGTTGGAGTTCGGAGTTCGGCAATTCGGCCACTGGCTGCTCACTGTTTACTAGAGACGCCCCTACTCGCGGTATAGCGAGTAGGGGCTGAATTTACTGATACTAAGTAATCTTTACTTAGAATGTAATCGAAATCAGGAAGGAGGTTCAGCGCTGATAGGAAAACAGGGAATATAACGATAAGGCAGCACACCTATAAAGAAGGGGACTCCCCTCTGAACCCCTTAGAGAAAATAACGATAAGGCAGCACACCTATAAAGAAGGGGAATTCCCTCTAATCTTTACTTAGTATTAGTCAATGTGGCTGAAAGACCAATTTAGGTGACCAATTTAGGTCTTTCAGCCTTTTGGTAGATAGTTCCCTAATACTGTGTGAATTAGGGAGTTATCTACTAAGCATCTGCTTATTTTATGTTATATTTAAGTGCTTTCCCTATCCACATTTGTTTGCAGGGCACTTGTCCTACTCTTACCTCCATTTTACTTCCTTTTGCAGCCCTCTATCCCATTCCAGGAGTTTTTTAGAGCCATTTTTGTGCTCATACGTTCGGGAGCCTGTAGTGTGCCTTTAACCTATAGATGTATTGCATACTGAGACGAGGATTTAATAACATATATTATCCTGTATCTACAAACACCTGGACAAGTCTTCCTCGATGGTTTGTTGGTGGGAAGGGGGGGCGAGGAAATTGAGGTAAAGAGGCACACAGGTGTAATTAGTACATCTGGAGATACCTTGCCTAACTCTCACCTGCAGTAACAGAGAAAAGGGGACTTGTCATAGATACATGTACCTCACATACCTGTCTCTTGCTCTCTCCTAAAGGGCAGCACTTTACTCTCTCCTCCAGCTCTGTTTCACTTCCACCTAATTTGACTGCTTATTCCTGTCCTAATGTGTTTTATACCCCACCTCCTATAGACTGCAGGGCCCTCTTCAACCTATCGTTTCTGTAAGTTTTCTTGTAATTGTCCTATTTATTGTTAAATCCCCCCTCTAATAATAATGTAAAGCGCTATGGAATCTGTTGGCGCTATATAAATTGCAATAATAATAATAATATATGAATAATTATATACTTTTTGCACTGAACTGCTATGATTGGTTGATTTTGTCTTCTGTTGGATACACCCCTATGATAACGGTTTGTGTCATATATACGCTGTACCTGCATTAAAAAAAACAAAAAACACTTCTTTCTTAAACTTCATAATGACCGGTCTGCTTTAATTGTACATTAATTGTTCTCTGCAGTGAACATATACAAAGATTAGGGAAAGCAGAATGTCTTACCAGCATAAGTCCATGGCAGCGTAAGAGTTACAGACACTGTAAAATTCTTAGAGCCTAACAAGTACCATGTGGTTGATCCATAATCATTGTCAAATAATAGATCCTAGAGGTGAGGCCATATAAATAGAAACAAGGCACCAATGGTTTGACCCATATTTGTGCTTTCATTACTGCTACAAAGGTCAGATGAGGCAACCAAGGTTCACAGATAGGAATACAGGCCAGGAGCCAGCAACTTCATATTATAGTATAGTATAGATAGAACATGCAATCTTTTGTAACACAATTGTTTGAACAAATGGGGAACTAGTGATTATAAAGAACCACTCGTTCCTCTGGAGCACAACACAGGTGCAAAAAAAGGACCCAAAGCAAGAAACACAATCTCTGCTAATGCTATATTGTTGGTGCAGAGGACCTACAAAACCACAGAGGCCACAAAACATCAGGGATATCAAAGGAGCCCATGCTAAAATGTGCATTTTGAGCTACAAAATAAACAACTAACTTATACTCCAAATAGGATAGACTTGGGGATACTGCTAAATCAGAAAAAAAAAAAATTATAATTTTAACTAGTTATAGAAAACAGATTAGGCAACAATGCCAGTCAGCAGCTGTAAAGCCAGTAAGTTAATGTATTTTTAACTCATGTGATGAAATCATATTACATCCTCTTTATCAAATCAGTGGTAAGACCCCACCTTAAACATGGAGTGCAACTGGGAACTGACATTACAGATATGTAAAATGTGCAGATATGAGCCAAAAGTTTTACAGGGAATAGTACACAAATTACAGAAATTAGTTAAGAGAAATACTATAGAAGTATTGTTTACACTTGCCTCCTTTTTTGGTACAAATGGAAATAATTTCCAGTTCTGGTTTTCACCTTCATTTGTATCAACACAACATACAATAGGTGTGGAAAAGATTAAATAAGAATTGTTTTAAGTCTTTTTTTTTTTCATACACAAAATATGTGTCAGAACCTACATCTATCTTCCAGTTACTAAATGACACCCTAAACATGTCATAAATCCAAGAATGCATCACCTTGGCTTTATAGAAAGTATTTCTGCATCATTTGAGGTCGGGCTCATGTAAGGGCAACCTTGGAGGAGGCTGATGTGATCTTCAGATTTTTTTGGTGATTTAGCCAGCACTATTTAAAAGCACAATATACAAAATAAGTACCTGAAGCTAAACCTGTCATTTACATTGTTGTAGATGAGAATATTTAAGTACATTAATGAAAAGTAATCAAATAAAAATTATATTGTCCAACAAATCGATCCATAAAAACATATATGAGATTTAAGTATGCATAAACTATAATTTTTATGTAAGGGCATGCTGGGTAAACAGGTAGTTAAGCATTAAATATTACCTTGTTACCATATTTACTTAAAAAAGTCATGGCTTTACGCGGGGGCGGGCCCCTGAGCGGAGTGGCAGCCATCTTCCTCAGCTCCGGTCCCCGCTCTCTAAAGATAGTGATTTACTGCCAAAAGTGCCCAGCAGACCACTAACCATTGCTACCTATACCTGTGGGAACCCACTAGAGACCAGGAGATCCCGGCTGGGGCCCTGTAACACAGAAATACCAAGCCTGCCAACGTCTCAGGCCTACCTACGGGCTCCACTCTGATGCCTTGATAAACAGCAACAGTGGAACATGCCGACCTGCTCCTAAATGTGCCTGTGGCTGCTCCCGATAGCCCTGAGGGACATGAAGCTGACGGCAAGTGACGGCCCGGTCCCGCTCCCCCCCACCCCCCAAACGGTGGGGGATGTCCAGCAACCTAAGTTACAGCCAAAGATGGCGATCCCCCCTCCACCCACCAGACCTATGGGACGCCAACACCCAGGGGCGGGCTGGGCCGGGGGGCAGGGAGGCAATTGCCCCCCAGGCCGCCCTAAATTCCTGTAAGGCCGGCCGCGGCGGGCCGGCCTTTTAAATACTGCAGCCGCCTGAGCGCTCTGTTAAGAGCCTCAGGCGGCTGCAGCTTCTACCCTCCCCTCCCCTGTAGCGTGGCCGAGCTGCACTCCGGTCCGCGGTGGCCGGCCAGCCGGCCGGAGTGATAGGAGGGTGCACACTGAGTGTGCACTTCCTGTCAGTCCGGCCGATTACAGGAAACAGAAACTCCTGTTCCGCGCGGAGTTTCTGTTTCCTGTTACCGACCGGACTGACAGGAAGTGCACACTGAGTGTGCACCTTCCTATCACTCCGGCCGGCCGGTCACCGCGGACCGGAGTGCAGCTCGGCCACACTACAGGGGAGGGGGTAAGAAGAGGGGAGGGAGGGGAATAAGAAGAGGGGGGAATAAGAAGGCTGGGATAAGAAGAGGGGAGGGGGGATAAAGAGGAGAGGGGA
>OW240918.1:70756609-70800291 GCA_933207985.1 Pelobates cultripes | reverse complement strand
ATTAGTAATTAATTTAATGAGTTCTTTAAAAATAGACCCTGTATTGGCCAGTGTTAAGTTCCCTCATTCCATGTGCATTTAAATTAATGGAGCAGGAGTGTAAGCATGCCCCTGAATCCTGAACTGTTCGATAAGTCTGGCTTCTTTGTTTCTGCCACATTCCTCCCCTTGCTTATAGAGTAAAATTTTTATTTTGTATTCATTATTTTGTCAGTTGGAGCGCCTAGCTGAACTGGCAGCAAACGTAGAGATTTTTCCTGTTTTTGTCTATTTTGTACTTAAATTTGTAATTCACTTTCAATCCCTGAAAATTTTCAGTTTAGTGAATAACCGTGATCTGTGTCTTTTTCTGATATTTATAGTGATACAGACCTCTCATGTGTCTGTGCTTCTTTCTTTCATGTGGTGTGTACTTTCTCTATATGACTATACCTGTGAGTGCTTTGCAGATTTGTGGATTAAATCCCTATAGTTCAGATACACCAACAGTACCCTGGTTACCTCTCACTATCCTGTGCCTTACCGTGTACATATACATTGCTGGATGACACTGTCGTATTCGGCAACATATACCTCTTTTGCTTTTATTACTGTAGAGGACTGTGGTAGGAAGTAGCATCTGGTCTGTAAAAACGGGTTTTAAACAATCAAATTTTAATCTTCTTTTCAGATTTCCCCAAGCCTCTGCTTCATATATTCTACTGCAGTTTGCTCAATATGGAAACATAAACAAGCACGTGGTAAATCGTTTTGTTGGATTTAAAACTCAAGATACGCAATATGCTGGATATTTCCACTGTTGTTGAATGTAGTATTTGGATGATGTACTAAAAATATGCAAAACCATCTTTTTAACAAAAAGAGGGGACAATAACTCTCTCCTTTTAAATTTTCAAAAAACACTAGCACAGGAATGTGTCTATAGCTGATAGACCTCTCCTAGACTATAAAGAGACTCCAGTAATGGTAAACCTGCCATTCTGGATTTGGGAGGTGTTTGTGGTTTTTGTGCATGCAAATTTATACACTTATGACTCTCTGGGCAGGGAGACCTGAATAGGAGGTTAGTACATTATAAATACAAAAAGAGAAGTCCTGCACTCACTCCCATCACTTCTGGGCCAGCAGCAATGACTGCAGTACACATCAGCCCCAATATATAGTAAAAACCAAAGAAAAGAAAGTTACCTGCGCTCTCTCCTTAATCCCCATGTATATTATACAAATGGAGGTCATTTAGTTGCTCCAATGGCCATTGGAGGGAATGCCTGCCTGCCAACGTCAAGGCAGACCCTCCCCCCTCCATCCACCCCCTTCCCCTCCCCCTTTCCCCTCCCCCCTTTCCCCTCCCCCCATCCCCTTCCCCTCCCTTCAGCCTGCTTCCTTGAGATTCTGGCAAAGATATCTCTGAAACAGAGGGGTATTTTTTATATACACCCCTATATACTTATTAACCCTTAATAGGGAACACATGGGATGGGCGGCAGCATTGTAACAAGGCTGTGTGATACAAAGTAAATACAAATACAAAAAGAGAAGTCCTGCGCTCACTCCATCACTACTGGGCCGGCAGCAATGACTACAGTACACATCAGCCCCAATATATAGTAAAAACCAAAGAAAAGTTACCTGCGCTCTCTCCTTAATCCCTATGTATATTTAGACAAATGGAGGTCATTTAGTTGCTCCAATGGCCTATGCTACCATGTAAAGTTGCCATATTTCTTAGACTAACCATTTAGGCATTTTCGTAGCTATTGCTAATGTGTGATTTATTTTTAGATGTCAAACACTGGAAATTGGATGCATATACAATATCAGTCCAAATTACAAGCTAGAAAAGCATTAAGCAAAGACGGAAAAATTTTCGGTGAATCTATTATGATTGGTGTGAAACCTTGCATTGATAAAGTAAGTATTGCACTAAAAAACTTCTCCCCCTTAAGTTCATTGTTTTTTAGACGTTGCATAATTGTAAAGTTGCTGGTGTAGAGAATAACTTGTACCTGCTCTTTAAGTGCCTTAGGGAACTGCCACAGGTGAGAATTGTTTGGAATCCATAGCAGCTAAACAGGAAGCATATATGCTTTTTGGAGACTTTTTCTAGTTCAGCTGTTTGGCGTTAAATTTGCTTTCTAGTCCTGATCTCACTTTTGTGAAAAACTCTGTAAGACAGTGAGCATTATGCACATAATCACTCTGTGCACATAACTTGTGCTAATCGCTCTCCCTCGGAACCTGTCTGTTTACAGAGCAGTTAATTTGTGATGTGTAATGAAAGGATGCCATTGCGTTACTTTCCAATGTTCAAATGATCTAGTGTGCAGCAAATTGATTTCACTATTGTTGCACATCATTTTATCTTAATGTTTTTGTTTTGTTTTTTCGATTTCCCAGAGTGTAATGGAAAGTGGTGAGAAAAGTCAATTGTCTTCTGTGTCTACTGTCTTCAGCCCATCCATAAAAGCATTTGACACACCCACACATCTTGTTGGTACACCAAAGGCAAACTCCAAAATGCGTCCACTTTCTGCTGCTTATAGAGCATCAACTAGTGACTATCAGGTAGAGTATTTGAACTATTCTGCTTTACGTTCTATGCTGAGGTAACCAATAGGTTCACTGTTCCTTTTTTCAAAACTACTTATTTTGTTTTAACCCCTTGAGGACACATGACATGTGTGACATGTCATGATTCCCTTTTTTTACAGAAGTTTGGTCCTTAATGGGGTTAAACAGCGAAAGCTGAGCAATAACATAGGAATTGGTTAGAATAGGAAATTTTAATGCAATTCCCTTCCACTTGCATAATGTAAGTCTACATCAAATTCATTGTTGTGCAAATTTCTTGTGTGATCACCCATTACAATACTTGTTTATACGCCTGAAATGTCCAATCAAAAAAAGAAACTGTAACAACAAAATCACGGTCTTTGGATTTTTCTTCTAAATTTTCATATTGTACAGGAACCTTGACCAAGCTGTTCCAAAACCTACTAAAAGATCCCTCGAAATATGCTATTTCTTCCATTAAACTAGTAAAATTCATCTTATTGTATAAGGTTCCATGGCTAGGTGGGTTCCAGCCTGTTCCTAGTTACCTGATGTGACAAACTCCTCTTTTCCTGTGAGTTTGCCACGAGTTTTTGGAGGGGCCTGTTTGCCAGCCTCCTGTGACTATGGCCCTTCAATAGACCTGGCTAAAATACTTTAAAAGGCTCTGTTCATGTGAAGTATGTACTCCAGACAGAGAGACCGACCGTTGGCACTAAATCTCTGGAAATGTTTTGGGCATGGGACCATGTGCAGTCAGTCAAAAATTAGACTTCCAGGAAATTCATGAACCCCTGAACTGATCTAGGTGATTTCTGGATATGTTCACCCAGATCAGGGCATGTAACTTTTTTTGGGTTTTATGTATTTTAAGGTACTTTTGGGGTGGTTTCTTTTTAATTTTTTTTCTTTGCTTGGAGATAATTGGATTAGAATTAGTACAGTTACTGGTCCAATTATCTCCCAAGCAGAGGGGAGGGATTGTGTGCTATGTGTGGGAGTGCCTTACATTGTAAATGTGTTACTATTGGTTTGTGTCCCTGTCACCAACAAGGTCCGTGTGGGCGTACACCTTGCTTGGGAACTTGCATAAAACGCCATTGTGGCTCCCATTAAAGAGTTTTGTTTACCCCTTCATGAAGTCTTGGCTCATGTTTGGGGGATTGGAGAACTACATTCACTCTGGGGATTGCTATATCCCAATACTCCCCTGAGTATAATCACTAGCTCTTGTAAGGGTCCAGGGTGGGTGGAGGACGGCGAGACCCCAACCAAGCTGCAGTGGTTCGTGGGGTTTATGGTGTTCCAGTACAGTCCTTATGGTCCTTGCAAGTACTAGGAAGCAGCGTTTTTGTTTTTTGTTTTTTTAAAAGGAGGTACCCAGGTGGTCCATCACACTTGACAAACGTGTGCCATTTCTTCCATTAATTTGCTATTGGCAAACTCTAGTAAAGTTTAATTTTAAAATAGAAAATGAGTATATTGAGATGCATGCCAAAGACATTTACTCTTTACGTATGTAAATCTGGACCTGGGGGTATATTTCAAGTAAGGCTATGTTTTCATCAAAGAGAGCAAATGAAAACCGGCACAGCCAGATAATAATAATTGATAATAAATCTCGAGGATTATTGGTCCTGTCCAGTGTGTTTTTTTGTTTGTTTGTTTGTTTTTCTCTCCAAATTCCATATGGGGAAAAACTGAGGCAAAAGAGCCACACTATAAGTATAGCAGAGTTAGAGAATGTTCTCAGATCAGCAATTGTTGCCTCTGTTTAGCATTTTAATGAATGACCTTGATACAGTAGGGATGTAACCACACCTGGTATTGTTGTATCTGGTTTCCTTTCAGCTTGCAGTTTACAAGTGCCATCATTAACAAGGTTTATTGGGGTAAAGCTATATTAAAATGCTTTCAGATAAGAAAAGGGTGTATGTGAGCAACATTTTTAAAGTGAAAATAGCAGGATTTGGAAACAGACAAAATGTGAGGCGAAATGTTTAGACTTCCAATGCAGTGAGCTTGAAGTGCAGAGATAGATTGCGGTAGATGTTAGAGTGAGGGGATAAAAAGTTCAGCTTTAGAAAACCACGAAACATCCAGTTGGATATGGAAGAGAGGCAGTTTGGGATGGATTCCAGGCGTGCAGCGGTAGCTCTGAGTATCATCCACATGTAGTTGGTAATGAAATCCTAAAGAGTTAAAGGGACACTGTGGTGAAAGTAACCTTGCCACTGGGTTTTGGAGAGGCCTCTTGCCCTGTGACTATGGCCCTTGGGGTGTGTGAAGAGAGCCCCTGTTTTATGGACTTAGTTTGACTGTTTTATTCCCCCCTTAGTTAAACCCTTAATACCTTGTTACATTCAAACAGTCTGACCCAGTAACTGTCATATTCAAACACTGTCTGACCTTTTTTAATTCTTTATTTTGTTCGTGCAGATATTTTACATGTAGATTAGCACTGCCACATCAGCTGGTGCAAACCGGTTTGAATTCACATGGTAACAGTAGTATGGCATCAAAAACATTGCACTTTTTTTTTTTATACAGGGAAATTCACAAGATTATTTTGTACGCTTTAAGATTAACTTTTGATACGTCATACGTTTGTTGCATTTTAAAGAAAAAAAGGGAAAATAAAACGAGCAAAGATTACTATTTTGGGAAGCTGTCAGCTTATGTTTAGTCAGGAGAAACAGATACACCCATTAGCTTAAGTAGTAAGGACATGGAGATTGATTGTAATAAACCCCTGATTGTTAGACTTAACTCGTCATTTGTAGTGTTGTGTGGTAATGAGGAGCCTTTGGTTCTATACAGTGGGTGCAAAGGGACATCCCTTTCGAGATGTATGATGTAAGTAAGGTTTATCTGTGTGACATAACATCAGTATGACTTTTCTGGGCGCATGTTAAGTACAAGTTAGAGATTGGGGAAACAGGGTGTGACAAGTGACAGGTTATGTATGCTATAATAATGATACCCTGCAGGTACATGCCTGTTATAGGGTAGAGCAACCAAGCGGTCGCTGACAGGCAATAATACTTGATCTCATATAGCTATAAGCCCATGGGTGTAGGAGTATTACTTAGCCCATTAGAAACATATAAGCATGCTATACCGTACTCAATGTGGAGAAAAATAAAAGACAAAGTAAATTAATATAAGGGAGCATTCTAATAGGTTGCACTGAAGCTAAAATGTGCCACTGGAGTCTCTCAAGGCCACGCAGCCCCCCAGGCGCCATTCTCTGTGTGCCGCAGATGACATATAGACAGTCCTGCTGGATCTTACGGACTCATTCCTGCTTCTTCTCGTGTCCGACCTGCAAGTCCTGTGAAACGTTGGGTTGTTGCCAGTCCCGTGCTCCATGTGCGCCTGTCACCTGTGCCTCCGGTTCCCCTGCCATGGATGGTCAATATCGGGATTCCCAGGTGAGATGTCATCGGGCTGTGGTTCAGGGGTTGTCGTCAGGGTGCTCTAGGCCCAAGTTGGCAGCTGCTAGGACCGGACTTTGATATGAGGGCTGGTCACATGAGGCAGCTCCGCTGCTTAGCAGGTTGTAGTAGCAACAATAGCCCAGGGTTAAGAGTTGGGGCGGCATGGTCCAGGAAGCCATATGAGTGCTGGTAACGCTGTCGGGCCCAGCGTGTGCCATGCGGCCGCCATCTTGTTGGTCGGGCGCTGAGGTTCGTTGGCTGAGAATCTCTGCACAGACGGCCCACTCAGTGTCGGCTGCCTCCAGTGGGGACCGGGATAACCCCCGCCGGTCCATGGGGGGGGGACCAGGGCCTGTGAGGGGTATCACATAGCCGTTGGGTGATTGTCAGGCATGCAAACAGGGCAGCGGCCGTCTGCCCCGCTCCTCTCCCGAGTAGGCCGCCTTCTCCAAAGCTTTGTACCACCCAAAGGGCCCTCAAAACTCCCGATCTTGGAGTCCACGGTGTCACCAACAGCTACTTGCACCCTTGGGTACATTACACAGCTTAAGTATTCGCAGTGAGTCTATAAATTTTGCTTAAAAAGCCAAGCTCAGCAGGAGCCTCTGCAGCATGCGACCGGTCAGCATGGCTGCCAGGCCCCGCCCCCACTGTCTGACCTTTTAACGATCAGCATTTTGTTTTCCTCAGAGCAGGAGTGGTTTTACTGCATGAATACTGTTGCTTTGTGTGCATTAAACAGATTTCTACCCAGCATTAAGCCTCGGCTCATGTGTGAGGGGTTATGCTATGCTTGTGTCTACATTCTGCCTGGAAGGATTATTCTACTATTCTAACTACTGGGAGAAGGGAAACCAAGACGGTCAGAGGGTTGGACCGTCACAGACACTATAGTCACCAGAACAACTACAGCTTATTGAATTTGTTCTGATGAGTAGAATCATTACCTTCAGGCTTTTTGCTGTAAACACTGTCTTTTCAGAGAAAATGCAGTCTTTACATTACAGCCTAGTGATAACCTCACTGGCCACTCCTCAGATGGCTGTTAGAGATCCTTCCTAAAAATCCTAAAATCCATCCAAACACTCAATGTCTCCTCCCTCTGCATGCAGACACGGAACTTTCCTTATAGAGATTCATTGATTCAATTCATCTCTATGAGGAGGTGCCAGGACTGTGTTTGAATCATGCTGGCTCTGCCCCTGATCTGCCTCATTGTCAGTCTCAGCCAATCCTATGGGGAAGCATTGTGATTGGATCAGGCTACCACTTCTGATGATGTCAGCAGGCTGCTTGTTTGTTTTTGAGGCAAACAGCATGCAGAGTTAAAGCTTCTGGCTTGAATACAGTAAGATGTTGCTCTATTTATGGAGGCATGAGGGGCCCACGGGGGCTAGATGGTGGTTTTAACACTATAGGGTCAGGAGTACATATTTGTGTTTCTGACCCTTTAGTGATCCTTTTAATGTTGCTCAAAGAGGCAGTGTAAATCTGCAATAAGAGGATGAAGAGCAGAACGTTATGGAACACCAACTGAGAAATGGCAGTGGAATCCTGAGAGTCTAAATAAGCCTTTAGAAAGATCTGATGAAAATAGAGGAAAGAATTGTGTTAAGAGTCCAAGGTTATGGAGGGTGAAGAATTGTGGTCAACCGTGCCAGAAGCAGAGAGGATAATTAAGCCTGTAGTGACCTTTAGATTGGGCAAGGATTAAGTCATTGGTCACTTTGGTTAGTGCAGTTTCAGTAGAATGGAGGGAGTGGAAGCCAATTTGTGTAGGATCAAGGAGGTTATTAGTATTGAGAAATTGATCTAGACTGGCAAGCACAAGCCTTTCAAGAGATTTCGAAGGGGAGAAGTGATATGGGACAGTAG
Source organism: Pelobates cultripes (assembly GCA_933207985.1). Lineage (NCBI taxonomy): Eukaryota > Metazoa > Chordata > Amphibia > Anura > Pelobatidae > Pelobates > Pelobates cultripes. Next base: position 70,792,423 of record OW240918.1, on the reverse strand, counting down.
TTAGAAGTAGAGTCAAGAGATGGTGGGAAGAAGGGCGTGGGAGATTTAGTTTTCTAAAAACCAGCTCCTCTCAGGCTATAAGATGTTAAGTGAGGAGCACAGTACAGATTAGATGGCGGTCAGACAGAATGGCGTGTTAGAAAAGTTAGGAACAGAGCAAAGGCTGGAAAAGACCAGGTCAAGGTTACTTGTTTGTAAACTACTGCAGCTGGAAAACAGAAAAGATTAGAAGGATCTCATACGTACACTTTGGGAAGGAATGCACTAGGTATTAATGGTCCATAGAGTTGACAAAGAACCGATTTGGGACAGATGACATATTTTGCCTGAAATATTCTGTCTGTAATCTAGGCATTAAGCATTAGTGTAGTACTAAAAAAAAATATAAAAGCAATGCCAAATTGGCAAAAAGAGAAAACCGCAGATATAGGTTGAGTAATGGGTAGCTTGTATGTAATGTACAGTGTACCTTGTAGCAGTTGCAATACTATGATGTGCTGCAGCCTTGTTGTTCTCAGGAGCCATTCTAAGAGGATGTTGCTTGTGTATGAGACTGAGGCAGAGTGGTATGTTGTGGTGGAATGGAGAAGAACTAATGAATGATTTGGTGATAATGGAGATTTACTGTTGGGAAATGGAGCTTGTGTGGTGGAGAATGAAGAGGAAATGTAATACGTGTTACTTATTTACTAAACTATAAGTTGCAGTGACCAAATATAGCCTACAATAGCTAATCTGGAAAAAAGTGTGGAAGTCAGCAGGCATTATACTCTCACTTCTTCATATTAATGGGTTTTTATGTTAATCAGGTTTGTGTGGGGGACTCCCTCTACCTGAAACTGACTTGATAAAGGGAGATTCTCCCTTAAAGCTGCTCGTTTAAAAATTATTTAAGTCCATTAAAAATATTACAGAATACTATACTTTTCTACTTTACATATACACAACAGTGATTTCTACAGAATACCTCCATGGCATTTTCCCATAATATACCATTTAAATTAAAACGTAATCCATAAGGTGAAGTGACTTGGAAATTATTCCAGAACCCCAAGATTGCACTATTTTTCCCTAATGAAATAGATGCATAACTATGAATTCTACATTCAATTTAAAAAAAGCAGCATGGTTAGTGTTATAGTTTATGGGATAATATTAGTGTAAGTGTCCTATTTCGCCCTGAGATTATGGCGCCCTATTTACAGGAAATAATTGCAAAGATGATGCTACCATTCATGCAATACAGTATTGAGTAGATTATGTAACTTTTGTTTAGTGCATACATAGGGTTTTAATTTTTTATAGTTGTTTTTTTCTTTTTTTTTTTACGGAATTTCTAATTTTTATTTCCTTCTTTCTTACAGGTTATGTCAGATAAACAGACTCCTAGAAAAGATGGAAGTATGGTATCAAAAGCAATGGAATACATGTTTGGTTGGTAGCAGTTCAACACCAGCCTACTTGCCCTACTTACTGGTTAATTGTATAATCCTGGTTTGCAGGGACTGACACTGAAATGCACAAACAAGATGTGGTTTGTTTGTTTTTCTCTTTAAAACTTTCCCCAGTATCTAAAAGGTAATTTCACTTAAAGGCCACTGAAACGTCATTTATATTAAACAAAATCAATGTTTAAGATACATTCACAATTTGTAGATTGAAAATCTGCTTTCTATAATCTGTATCACACTGCTGGAGGTCTTTCATTCAGCACACAGATGGTGCAATTTAGAGTCCACATGTATTCTTCTTAGTGCTTTACAATCATGTTTAACCCTTTTTTTGTATAATGTTGCTGTTATTTACTCCACCGCAAGTTTGCCTAAATAAAATGATCTCCCTGATCGTGTATCTCAACGAAGCAGCCTTCTCCTTCACCCCTCCATCCAGCTCAGGCGTTACTCCCCATATGCTATGGATAGAGCAATGTAGACTTGGGTGTGTTTGCTAGTCTGGGCTGACTTTCTCTGCTTATGATTGCCAAAGCTGTCTGAGCTGGAGGATTAGGAGGTGGGAAACCTGCTTCTTTGAGATGCACTGAAGGTTAGATCATTTTAGTTAGGCAAACTTCAGGTCGCGAGAATAAGAAACGGCAACAATGTACAACAAAAGGGTTAAACAAACAGATGTTTGTAAAGGATACAAAGTTGTAACTCCTAAAGGAGCTCATGTCCTGAGGGAGTGAGGCGCTACTTGAAAAACCCCTAGCTTAATATCGGAAGAGACTGTTTTCGAAACTGAAGCAAGGGGAATAGTATTAGTGCAGACACAGTTACTCAATTGGTGTGCTGGGTGCTATTGCAGCAGCATGATACAGATTATAGAAAACTTTTTCAAGCTATCAATTGAGTTTATTTTAAACATTAATTTTGTATATTATAATCTGCATTTTAAAATCAGTGGCCTCTCTGTGCTTTTATTTTAGATACTAGGGTTTTTCTTGTTTTTTAAACGAACGCTAGGATTGCTTTTCCAAAGGAGCTGCCAATGAGAACGTCGAGTATTTAAGGAATACACTCATTTTATTACCATCACTGGTTTTTAATGTGTATTGGCACGATGAATTTGAACCAAGGACTGTGTTCAGTGGTGCATAAAACTTTAGTACTACTGTTGAATGTTTCTCTTTAAAATAAAAAAGAAAGGGCTCTTTCTAAAGACATTAGTGTACATATGTAATTTGTAATCTATTCATTTTTGTGTGAAACCTAAAACCTGCTATACTTGCTTTTTGTACTACATTTTAAATACAATTTCCTTCAATTGCTGCCAAGCCAGCCAGCACTGCACTTTTCACTCTAGTAAGGATTGATTTATAATGTGGTGAAATGTAAATCTTATTCATTTAGGTAACTGTATTCATTACTGTTTTTTGTTTTGTTTTTTGGTTTCTTTTTTGTTTGTTTTTTTTTTTTCCTCCATTCTTTTAATTTTAAAATTCATAAACTAAACCCCTTTCTGGAGTTGAACAATTTTGTTTAATTCAACTGTTTTTACTGTTTTCTAATAAATATGTGAAATATTGTATCCTTGTACATGTTTTACCTCTCAACCCACATGGAGAGGGGTTGTGGTACTGGGGATACTAGCCGTCTTTACATACCAGCTCCTGCCAGCCGGAACGCATTGTCTTGCCCTCACCTCTTCCTGTATGAAGGCAATGAGTTATGGCAGTGCATTTCCCAGTCATATGGATGTCCTGTCACCTAGTCCTAAGGATGCAGCCTATGGACAGAACAGAGGAGCTTGCAACAAGCAGAGCTGCAGTCGCAAGCCTATAAAAAGTCCTTCAGCAGCTGATAATATGGTGGTCCAGCTGCCAGTAGGTAATTGTATTCGATGTATGACCCTGACTGGTAGGTAATTGTATGTGTAGTAAAAACTATGGGATAATAATAAAAAGCAGTCTCTTAAAAATATCTCTCAACACTAGTAAATATATCCAATATTTACATATGAAACCTAGTTTAATAGGAATGAAGTCAAAATTGTGAGAAAGTTCTGCATGGCATTTTAACTGTGAATGTCATAGTGTTTGCTGCACTAAAAGACATTTCTATTCTGTGATGTCCACCAAGTACAGCTGATGTTTGGCTGCAGGGGGACTGCCTAGGTTGATCGAAAGCAGGTAAACATTCTGGCAGGGGGAAGGGCCTGATCGTTTAGGCATGCTCTGCTGCCCGAACGGTGTTAATGCCCTCCTTTTCTAGTATATCATAGTACCCCCGAATGTCGGGAAGGGGTGTAACCGCGACTGCTTCCCTTATTTACTACTATCTCTTAAAGCGGCACTGTCATGGCCGAATCAATGCCCCTAAGCCTCCCATATTACTTTTTTTTTATTATTTATTTTGTGCACGGACCTAGGTTCTGGGTGCTGCCATCTTTTGTGTGGGTAGATGAAAGTAGTTAAACACCTGGGCATTCATTCATCCATTCATTCATTCATTAGAAAGACTAAGGAATGAATAGAAATGTCAGACAAACATTGAATATCAGTGTTAGTTTGTTAATTCGTTCAGTTTATTACAAGGAAGGAGCTACCGGCTCGCAGCTCCCTCCTTGTAAAATGTAAAGATAGAAGCGTCAGGGAGCAGTGCTCCCCATCAATATGAACCCCATAATAGCATATGGGAGATTGAAATCTCCCGAATGCCCCTAATCGCTATACCGCGAGTAGGGGCTTGTCTACTAAACAGTGAGTAGCCTGTGGCTGCTCACTGTTAAAAAATAAAAAACACACAAAAACCCTAGTACTCCCCCCGAGCGGCAGGTGGGGGCCATAAAGGATAATGGGAGGGGGAGGGGGACTGGCCCTGTTATGGACAAATGCAAATATTACAAGTTTTAGAATGAAATGTTGCATTTCTTAAACTGTGTACTTTGTCTTTAAGAGAGATTGCAAATTGACAAGTTGTTAGAAATGGAACATATTGTTTTTCATAGATATTGTTTTTCATAATATGTTTGCGCCATTTTGTCCCAGACGAATTACAATAACAATAATGCATAAACAAGCTTCAAGGCTATATGACTTTCAGTACACAATATACTGTGGTAACCCCAAGTTAATGGAACTTCCCCAAATCCGGGAATCTCCCACGACTGTGCACTTACGACTTAGTATAAACAATAGATAAGCTATTCAGACTTTAAGATGCCATCTTGAACTAAGTCAGGAAAATTTCCATGATGTATACACGCTTTAGTTATGGCCTTGTATGTTTACCAAGTTAAGGGAGGTCCTAAAATGAATAAAGTAAAAGAAGTATTACTTTTTCATATATGAACTACGGTAACCCTAAAATGGAGACACCTAAGGTATAAATAGGTGTACTTTTAAATGTTAAGACACAGAGGAGAGACTTGGAGACAGACGCTGCTCCATCTTAAAATGACAGAGAGGCTGACATGATATGTTCAGAAGGGTATGTTAACCTATTAATGATATTTGCAAGCATTTAATCTTATAAACTCTGCTATAATGGTTTAATATGTCTATATTTATATTTTTATATGATATCAAAAAGACAACATTTTATTGCTTCCAAGACAATCCTTATTTTATATTGTATTCTCAATTATTTATATATGTTAAATAGAGGATCTCTTACTAACTATATAAAATTATGGCTAAGATATCTGTATGGTTAGCCCTACTAAGTTCTATGCTTTAAGACATTATAGTGGTAAATAAGGGAACCACCTGCAGTTACAATTGGCGACCACGAAGGGACTTGTATTTGGAAGCTTTAACTATAAAATAATAAATACCTAGGTAACCTCTTATACGTAAGAGAAGACACAATACTTTGTCATGGCACACGTCTTGAAATATCAAGAATCTATTGAGCTATTTGTAGCCCAGACTCAGAGAGAGATCTTCATCATTAGAGATGATTTTAATGTGAACAAAGCACTTCGAGTTCAGGTGCCAGGTACATCGTAATTAGCATACAATACTGAAATTGTGGCTCTTAATTAATATCATTAGAGAATAAATATACATATTTGGAAAACTCCCTGATATGCCTAATACACCAGCACAGCATGGCCCATTAGTTCCAGGACAGTGGATTGCAGACAGGGGGATATGTTCTTTGTAGCTGCTTAGTATGCATGCGCAGGAAAAAGATTAATGCAAAATGTTGTCAAAAGAAAAGTGATAAGACAGAGCGATGAAATTTGAAGTCTAATTCCAAGAATACAAAGAAAATTGCAATATGGTTTAATGAAAACATTCATTAAACCTTTGGATATTAGACCACAAGTTGTTCAATTTGTTGCACTCCCACCAAATATGCTTAAAAGTACCTGTAGCTATGCGCATCTCCAACATAAATGGTTTGTTGTGGGGTACATTTTATTCAATTTATCTGGTACTAAGTACCATCTGTTTAGAACCTTTAAAATGGGTTTCTAATAAATTTAGCGAGTGTATAGTCTTCGAGACTTCTATCAGTGAAGAACCCCAGTACTTATATTTATATCTGTCTTTCCAAGCAGCTATTGGTATTTTTTCTTTATTACACATTTTAATTAATAGCAAAGCTTTGGAGAGCGGTTTATTTATTTTATCTGAATTAAGAAATATATTTATCATGTTGTTTAAACTAGATTTTGGTACAATAAATGAGTCGTCAAACGTTTAAGTCTCAAAAAAATTAAACCGCTCTTTTGATGGTAAGCTATATTCCTGTATTAATTGAACAAAGGTTTTAATTGTTCCTTCTACAAATAGCTGAGACAACCTTACAATTCCTGCATGTTTCCAATTGTTATGGTTTATGTCTGCAACTTGTTGTTCAACAACATTCAGCTCTAAGTAGCTTGGAACTTTATTTTTAATTATTTTTATTTTATTTTAAACCAGCTATTCAATAAATGTGTTAAAATTGTGTTGGAGTAACCACCATTTTGTTTATTTTAACACCTTTCATTATGTTCTTGTCTATTTGTGGATCTATAACCGCATTGAAGTCTCCAGCTAGTATTAGGTTTCCTACTTTTATTTCTTCTATTTTTTCTAGAATAGATCTTAAATAAGAAGCTGGTGAGTAGTTTGGGAGGTAGACATTACAGAGTGTAAATAAATTGGAAATAACCCCTTAAGACCGGAGGGCGTACTATTATGCCCTATTTTAGGCGGCTCTAAACGCCGCCAGGCATAATAGTACGCCCTCCGGTCTTTCATTACTTACCTGGTCGCCGGCGATCGCGGTTGGGGGACACCCAGGGAGTGCCCCCCCCCATGCAGCAGATCTTCCACCTGGCAGCCCCCCCGGCCATGTGAGTGAGGTCCTTGCGAGGACCTCACAATCACATGGGCGGGATAGCTGTCTGCAGCATTGCCACCAGGGGGGCTGCCTGTAATGACAGGTAGTCCCCCTGCTGGCTGGAAATAAAATTAATAAAAGTTAAAAAGTGTAAAAAATAAATATATACTTAGAATATATATATATATATTCAAATGTGTATATTCAAATTACATGTAGACTAATACTGATTAAATATATAAAAAAATTAAATATGTAAATGCGTTATAAAATTTAAAAAATAAATATATAGATGTGTTATTTCGTTCTAACTGTATTGTGATATATATATATATCTCAAAATACACATAGAACGAAATGATATATACATAAATATATACGTATATATCACACTATACCATTTGCAATAGTAGACAACCCAAGGTATTGCAAACGGGGTATGTCCAGTCTTTTTTAGTAGCCACTTAGTCACAAACTCTGACAAAAATTGGCTTTTTTTGCATTTTTCACACACAAACAAATACTAACGCTAACTTTGGCCAGTGTTTGTGACCAAATGGCTACTAAAAAAGACTGGACATACCCCATTTGCAATACCTTGGGTTGTCTACCATTGCAAATGGTATGCTATTATGGGTGTAAATTTCATTCCTGGGCTACTATACAGTCTCAAAGGCAACGTAACCAATCTGGCGAATTTCAATTTCAAATGTAACGTGCTATATTTGACCCTGTAACTTCCCAAAACGCCATAAAACCTGTACATATGGGGTACTGTTTCACACGTGAGACTTTGCTGAATACAAATATGTGTATTTTATTGCAGTAAAAGCAAACAGTATTATGACATTGACAGTCAAAATGTCATGTAGAACTAAACAAATTTAAAAAAAATCTTTTCTCCCATTTTTTTCATATTAAATTGTTTCATAGCTAAATATTTGATATTAAATGAAAGCCCCATTTCCCCTGAATAAAATGATATATAATAAGGGTGGGTGCATTTACTATGAAAGAGGTGAATTACGGTTGGACAGACATGTAGTGCAAATGCCAGGTTTTGTTTACATTTTGTTTAGTTCACAACGTGTAAGGGGTTCATTTTACATACTATTGCCAAAAATCTGCCATCTGCATCTTGTAATTGTTGAATTATTTCTACCTCTATTTTTTTCGCCAAATATTATAGCTAATCCGCATTTTTTTAAATCTTTATTTGAGGCATGTATAATAAGCGGGAATTTTTTTCCACCCCATGTCTGTTTGTCTGATTGCCTCCAATGGGTTTCTTGTAGAAATCCCAAATCTATATGTTCTGCGGCTAAATATTTATATACTTAGGACCTCTTTGTTGTTGTGTTCATACCTTGGACATTAAGAGTTAACATTCTTATCATTATAGATTCCAAAACCCCTTTCTCTCCATCTCTACATTATAATCTCCCCTATTCTTCATTGCTGCACAGACATACAAATAACAAAAAAACGCATATCTAAAATCGGAGGAGGATAACATCCTCCTTAAGCACAAAGACTGTTAACTCACCAACTGGAGAGTCAGTCTAATCCTGTGTCTAAATGTTAGACACTAAGTAGGTCTGTCCGGATTAGGGTGATGCTACATAATAATACCCCTTAATTTCTTTTGTTACAAAAAAGAAAAAAAAATTCTAATCCTAGCATTCAAAATATAAGAAGCAGCTTTATCATTGTTATTTACACGTTATTATTATCGTAACATTTATACAAATATTTCTCTACAGTCATCTTAGTGCAAACCTTAATTATAAAAAAAACAAAAAAAATCTAAACATATATAAATAAATTTACAATATGTATAACAGCTTTCTAACCACATCACATTTTTATATGTATATTGTTAGTATGTTACATTAATCGTGAATTTAAACAAAGTCCAGCATTAAACATAAGTGCAAACCTTAATAAATTTTGTCTAACTTCAAGAAAATTACATTTGTCAGAAGTTTTAAGCAGTTTCTTCTGCCTTTGAATTGGTACAAACCTTTATATATGATTTATATGAAAAAAAAAAATAATCTAAACATATATGCATAGGGGTGTATATATAGGTACCTTTCAAATGTATCCTTATTAACCCATCCCATTATTTCTTGTGTTTATTTGTATTTGGCATTTATCATAAACTTTGAGCAGATTCTTCTGCCATTAACATAGGTGAAAACCTTAATAAATGATTTATATAAAAATAGTCTAAACAGATATACGTGAGAATATTTGTGACAACCTTTTATCCTCATTAACCCATCTCATTATTTTTGTGTTTATTTGTAAATTACATTCATCATAAACTTTTAAATAATTCTTCTGCCATTAACATAAGTGAAAGCCTTAAAAAAAAAAAAAAAAAAATTATAATCCAAGCATATATGCATTAAAAATAAATGCTATATTCTTATCATTATTAGCTTAACGCAGGTTTTTTACTATTCCTTTTTTTTATGTTTCTTTTTGCTTGTGTTAACCGTTTACTGGATTCAAACTGATAATTTTGCCATTCGCATAAATGAGAAAAAAACCAAAAAATGTAATTCCTTGTATATCAACGATCTTGTTGTTTTTATATTTGGATTCTTGCTAGCCGGCTCTTTGCTTCATCTGCATCGGTAAAAGAAAGTCTTTCTTGTCTCCAAATGAATTTTAAAGAAGCCGGGGAGCTCCTTTCGAAATCTAATCTTTTTTTCTTAAAAAATCCGTTAATATCGAAAAAGATTTTCTCCAGGTTCTAGGAAAGTAGGATAAGTCTTGCAAAAAATATATATCTTTATAAACGGAATTTGTTAGGGGTTTTGTGCATTGTTACACTATAGAATATTGCCATTTAATATAATTTGTATAGTGCATATATGAATTGGCAACCTGGTAGAGGTGGTATTGTCAATTTAAAAAGGGGTTAATTTGATTGTATGGGAGGTCAGAAGATTTACAACCTAAATTCCTCTTTGAAGCTGAGGACCCAACAGAGCTACTCTGTAAATCACACATAAGTGGCCTGGAAGTCTGGCTTCAATGTAAACTAACTGACTTTGACCATGTGGCCTGAAATTCTTAATTGATTTCTTTGATATGTTAATGGCCATTAGGCTTCAAGAAAACCCTTGTGTTCCAGTATCCTATCCAAAAGAAACATTAATACTTACCCACACATTAATAATTAGGCCCAATATTTATTCTATTTAGAATGGGACAAGCACAATCTTCTAATCAAGCCTAAACATGATTTTCGTAACTTAACCATATGGTTTTGATGTCCGCTATATTGGGTCACAAGAAGTGACATATCTATGGAATGGGAAAAATGGTAACAAATTCATAGATGTTTTGGTTGTGTGTAGTAGTGGTCCCCTACTTTGTCTCCTCCCATTGTAAGCATATTGGTGGTGTCATTGGTGTTCCCTACTGTAAATTCGTTAGGCCATAAAATGCCAGAAACATAGCGGTTTTGATGGTGTTGTTTGTTCCTTTTCTAAGGGTTGTGAGTCTAATGCGTCGGATAAGCTCTGAACTTTTCCCCATCTATCGGTTGTCGTTTTGTGGTTTTGGGGCCTTCCAACCTTAGGATGCCTTTTGTTATTGGGTTAGATAGAGCTTTATGGTATTGTGAGCGAGTTTTAGATTTAGGTGGCAAAAAGTGGTAAAGGCCACCATAGTATCTAATGTGAATGGGTTTTGTATTTGGTATTCTGTGGAACATCTGGTGTTTGCCGATAATTCTGTTTGTGCCAGGATTCTCCCGTGTGCCATTAGTGTTGCTAGTCCAGGATGAGTTCCTGGAATCGTGGTGACCTGTTTGGCATTCTCTTGGCTGAAAGATGTTGTTGAAAGAAAACCTGTAGATTGCAACGAGAAAGCTGCTGTGTTGTGTATTCACGATAAGTGCTCACATATCAAGTGGAAAGGGTGTGTTGCTGCTAACCATGTGATTCTCCTAACTAGACTCATGATTGTCAGGGAAGATGACCTGCCTTTGATGATGTCACTTGCTGCCATGTTGTCAGTGAGGCATTTTAAGGTCTTTCCTTCACACTGGTGACCCCACACTAGTGCTGCTGCCACTATTGGATGCATTTCGAACAGGGCAGAGGTATTGTTAAATGAAGGGAGAGTTGTTGTTTCAATTGGCCATTTGTCTCTAAACCATTCGTCACCAAATATTGTTGCGAACCCTGAGTGTGCTGCTGCATCTGTCCATAACACTGGGAAATTCTCTGTTAAAGGAGGGATGAATAGATTAACCCCGTTCCAGTGTGTTAAGAATTCTCTCCACATGGCCAAATCTGCCCTAGCCTGACTGTCAAGTGTTATGACACTGTCGTTGTGAGGTATGTTTGGTAGGAGGCTAAGGAGTCTTGAAATTAATGCTCTTTCTTGAGGAATTATCCACATTACAAAGTTCAGGGAACCAAGTAGAGACTGTAGATCTTTCCGAGAAGTGGTCCCTCTTGAGAGGAACTCTTCGACCTCTGACTTGATTATCTGAACTTTATCACCTCGGAGACTCGCTTGCATGGTTACGGAGTCTAAACATATCCCTAGAAACGCTAAGTTGGTAGTGGGACCTAGTAGTGGGACCTTTTCTTGGCAGCTACTGGTAGCCCTAGTGCGGAAAATAGTGCTAGTGTCTTTGCCATGCTCTGTGATGTGGTATTGGAGTGTTCTACCATGAGAAAATCGTCCAGGCAATGTATTATGACTGGACAACTAGGAGCCAACACAGTGTTTCGGCAAAAAGGTTGAAAAGTTTGGGGCTACTTTTGGCTCCAAATGTTAGGCGGTTGGCAAAGTACTAAAGTCCCTTCCATTTTACTCCATGGAGTTGCCACTGTGACGGATGTATGGGAAGCAGCTTGAATGTATTGGTAATTTCTGTTTTGCTATATACAGCCTTTAAGATTGCCTGTACAGGGAGTGCAGAATTATTAGGCAAATGAGTATTTTGACCACATCATCCTCTTTATGCATGTTGTCTTACTCCAAGCTGTATAGGCTCGAAAGCCTACTACCAATTAAGCATATTAGGTGATGTGCATCTCTGTAATGAGAAGGGGTGTGGTCTAATGACATCAACACCCTATATCAGGTGTGCATAATTATTAGGCAACTTCCTTTCCTTTGGCAAAATGGGTCAAAAGAAGGACTTGACAGGCTCAGAAAAGTCAAAAATAGTGAGATATCTTGCAGAGGGATGCAGCACTCTTAAAATTGCAAAGCTTCTGAAGCGTGATCATCGAACAATCAAGCGTTTCATTCAAAATAGTCAACAGGGTCGCAAGAAGCGTGTGGAAAAACCAAGGCGCAAAAATAACTGCCCATGAACTGAGAAAAGTCAAGCGTGCAGCTGCCACGATGCCACTTGCCACCAGTTTGGCCATATTTCAGAGCTGCAACATCACTGGAGTGCCTAAAAGCACAAGGTGTGCAATACTCAGAGACATGGCCAAGGTAAGAAAGGCTGAAAGACGACCACCACTGAACAAGACACACAAGCTGAAAATGTCAAGACTGGGCTAAGAAATATCTCAAGACTGATTTTTCTAAGGTTTTATGGACTGATGAAATGAGAGTGAGTCTTGATGGGCCAGATGGATGGGCCCGTGGCTGGATTGTAAAGGGCAGAGAGCTCCAGTCCAACTCAGACACCAGCAAGGTGGAGGTGGAGTACTGGTTTGGGCTGGTATCATCAAAGATGAGCTTGTGGGGCCTTTTCGGGTTGAGGATGGAGTCAAGCTCAACTCCCAGTCCCACTGCCAGTTCCTGGAAGACACCTTCTTCAAGCAGTGGTACAGGAAGAAGTCTGCATCCTTCAAGAAAAACATGATTTTCATGCAGGACAATGCTCCATCACACACGCCCAAGTACTCCACAGCGTGGCTGGCAAGAAAGGGTATAAAAGAAGAAAATCTAATGACATGGCCTCCTTGTTCACCTGATCTGAACCCCATTGAGAACCTGTGGTCCATCATCAAATGTGACATTTACAAGGAGGGAAAACAGTACACCTCTCTGAACAGTGTCTGGGAGGCTGTGGTTGCTGCCGCACGCAATGTTGATGGTGAACAGATCAAAACACTGACAGAATCCATGGATGGCAGGCTTTTGAGTGTCCTTGCAAAGAAAGGTGGCTATATTGGTCACCGATTTGTTTTTGTTTTGTTTTTGAATGTCAGAAATGTATATTTGTGAATGTTGAGCTGTTATATTGGTTTCACTGGTAATAATAAATAATTGAAATGGGTATATATTTGTTTTTGTTAAGTTGCCTAATAATTATGCACAGTAATAGTCACCTGCACACACAGATATCCCCCTAACATAGCTAAAACTAAAAACAAACTAAAAACTACTTCCAAAAATATTCAGCTTTGATATTAATGAGTTTTTTGGGTTCATTGAGAACATGGTTGTTGTTCAATAATAAAATTAATCCTCAAAAATACAACTTGCCTAATAATTCTGCACTCCCTGTATTGCATTGTCTTCAGTGGCATACTGCAATGAATACTCCTCAGATGGTATGAGTGAGTTTAGGTTAGGTATGGCGACAGAATGTGTAGCCGACAAATCGATTATCAATCTTTTTTTATTATTGTATTTGCCAGTTGCAATACCCAAGGGGTTGGTATGCCAGCACAGGAAAAAAAGTGGATTTAGAAGAGGCCTGAGCATAAACCCTTTCTCCATCTCTGATCTCAACAAGTTATCTACCACTGCTGGTTCTCTAGTGGCCGACTGTCGGTTGTTGCACTCTAGTGTGCCTGTGGGGAATGTGATGAATCCTGTGTGGAAACCAACGGTGAACCCTGTGATTAGAAATTGTAGTAACTCCTGTGAGGGGTGAGTATTGAGATAGAAGGCTAACGTGTCAACGTTAGTCAGTCATTTCATTGGGAAGAGGTGATTAGGGCACATAGTCTTAGCGTGAGCTCGGTGGCAGATCGAGCAGATGTGCAACAATCTGCAGGTGCTGAAACTGCAACCTCCTGCATTAAAATTGTTGCACACCTGTGCTTTTCCCAAGAACACTATTGGTCTACCAAGTTTATCTCTTAAACCTTTCTGTTCTGTTCTGCTAGTGCTAGGGGCTGTGTAGCTGGTGGTGGGAAGGTTGGGTTCACTGGGGCACAAGTTGATAGTGTGTGAGTTTGAAGCGCAGATAGTGCAAGCCAGTGGTACTAGCCCTGCAAAGTGGTGACAGAATAACTTGGTGTCCATATGACTTCTTATGTTAAACTGTGCGAATGTTGCCGCTGCCTTGGCCGAAAAAGATTTGTGGTAGTCGTAAAAATTGGACCAGCCATACTTGTTTCCCAGGTCTACCAACTTGTGCATATACAAGTCTAGTTCCTCGCTACGTTGTGGAAAATTAAAGCATATGACATCCCTATATAACCCAAATGCAAGTACAAAATCTGGTATGGACAGTTTTTTTTCCCCCAGCCAAGGGTCATTGGCCTTGAGCACTACTGATAGGTCACCGTAGTTGTAGGTTTTGTTTTCCACTATGTCTTGTGACACTATCAGTAAAGACATCAGATTTACGTCTTTTCCCTCGAGAATATCTTTCTTTATGTTGTGTGGTACCCTGTGCATTTTGTGTACCTGTGGCATTTCCCTGTGAGATGGTTTGGTTGACAACTTGAGTAGGAGGGGTATTAGGGGGACAAATTGTGGCTGGTGCTGGTGTTCCCAACTTATCCACTCTTTGATTTAGGCTGTTGATTGAAGCGAGCATAGCCATCATGGTGGTCTTAATCCCTATGAGAGTGTCAATGATATGCTTTTGAGAGCTAGACCCTGGCTGTGGATTTTCAGCGCTGGTCATCATGATCATGTATAAATAAGATTTAAACGTGAGTCTTGACTTGCTATAGTTATAATACTTGCATTATTTGGCTTATTTAATTGCCTGGTGGCGAAGAACTAAACTATTCGGTGGGATGGTGAGGCCCTGCTGATGCCAAGTGACTGATAGAGGCGCTATCTAGGATTTGGCGCTGTGCCTTTGAACGAAGGCAGGGTGTAGGCCTCTATGGTCTTAATACATATATATGAGGATGGAGAGAAGTGACATCTTAACTAGAGCTCTTGAGTAGAGCGGTTTGAGACAAATAGCTATGATTTGGACCATTTGGGTTGGTAACCTCTATGTGAGGATGGGTGTTGGTCTCGCAGGATTACAATTTGCCTTGCCTGTGTACGGCCCGTTCGAGTACCCTATCTGCCAGTATAGCGCTGTTTTGGTGTAAGTAGTATGTTGGAGACCACGTATGTGCTCGTTTTCTTAGAAAAGGGGTCTTATCAGTTGTGGGGCTCTTGAGTATTATGGACCAAGACTAACATTGGTGACTTCTTTATAGTAGAACTTTTGTTTTTGGATTGATTTAAGTGATACGTACTTGGATTAACTGTTAGTCCTCTAAGGTGTGGCCGGTATTGGTGGTTACTTCTGGATCTAACGGTTTAAGGGAATGAAGTGACTTATTTAATTTCACGTACTTTAAGTGTGATTTCTTTCTATTGTAAATTATTGTTTGTACTTGTGAAGTATTATGACCTGAATGCCAAGGTAACATTGCTAAGTGCTAGACCTCTTGTATGTATTTGTGGATTCTAGCGTAGTCTTACCTATAGCGTTTGTATCTGGCATGTCTAAGATGGTTTTAGGAAATAAAATATGTGTAGGTTATTCTGATTAACGTGTATCTGTGTGTGTGGCCGGCTGCCTTCACCTTTCCTTTGTGCCGTTTACCGTAATGGTGTAGTATGTCTGTATTTAGAAACAGATATGGATTGGGAAGTTTTAAACTTACTGGTTGAACTTGTGAACTGTAGACGTATTCTGCTATGGGATAGTAATTGTTGAAACGGTTATTTAGATGATGGGGGTTCTGACTGGAATAAATTGAATGACCATGATTAGTGCTTGTTCCCTTTGTGCCCGAGCATCCCACCCCATCACCCCCTTTCTGCTGTATAGAATCGTACTAGTTATTTAATGTACCGTATGTATCAGACTTATCAAAATGACAAGGATGAATATTCGGTGGCGTATTGCTCTGGTTTCTGGAATACATAATGACTGTGTGAGCATATTCTCTAATAATGCACTGTAACCCCACTTGTTACGCAAGAAATCTCGTAGCAACAGGGTAAAATACATATTTTAACTTAAATCCTGTTATTATGTGTGAGGAGTTTAACTGTCTGCCCATGTTCGTCATACTTATTAGTAACTAATTAGCCGTTTTATACATATTAGTGGTAAATACGTTCACCTACTGATTACTGACTATGCAGAGGAGTTATATAAATGTTAGCGGTAAACATGTTCAACAAGCGATTACTATCTATGCAGAGGAATTTTATAAATATTAGCGGTAAATACGTTCAACAAACGATTGTTCTCTATCCAGAGAAATTTTAAAATATTAGCGGTAATTACGTTCAACAAGCGATTACTATCTATGCAGAGGAATTTTATAATCATAAGCGGTAGATATGTTTAACAAGCGATTGTTATCTATGCAGAGGAACTAATGAAAAACAGTTCTTTTTATCCCATGTTCAGTATTTTAAGCCTGAGAGTTTGATTTTTATGTGTAGTTAGCCGTTTGACCCGTAGATGGCGATGTTGTGCGAGTTTGACAAGAAGACCTGACTTGTTTGTACGTGGTTACGTTCATTTGTATGAACGAAATATGTGCTGGGAGAAGAATGATTCATGTATTAGTTCGTCTGCATAGATAAAAAACTTCTTTTGGATCAACAGCAAAAACATATGGAAGGCTGAACTTGATAGACGCAAGTCTCTTTTCAGCTATGTAACTTCTCATTCAGCTGCATTAGGAAGTCTGTGATTGGATAACTACAAAAAAAGTGGGGTTACAAGGGGAAATATTGCAAAGGCAGAACTGCAACTTTTGCAATCTATTTTTAGATATAGAGAGCAAAAAACAGGTCTCAGTTCTCAAGCTGGCTTTAGCTCATCTTGTGCCATTACAGAGGGAACATTTCTGAAATATATCAGACTGGTCCAACCCATACGGGCAGTCCATATCCAAAATGCCAGCAAGTTCCTTCTGCACCAGAGACACAGCAACCCCAGACGATTGTTTCAGCCTTGTTAGGCATCATCAGGGAGGCATAGCTGATATCTCTCTAGGCACCGTGAGCAAGGGGTCCACGTCTTGATTACCCTTTAAACTTATGGAGAGCAAAAAACAGGGAACTTGCTGGCATTTCAGAATTTGCTGGAAAGTTTAAAGGATAATCCAGACGTGGACCCCTTGCTCATGGTGCCTAGAGAGATATCAGCTATGCCTCACTGATGTGGAGCTATGCCTTTTTTTTTTTTTTTAAACCCCTTAGGGTTAACCCCTCAGGGGTTCAATTTAATTAATTAACTTAAATATTTTTAAATGATATATTTTCCTAGCTGGGATGGGTGGTAGTTATGGGAAATTGGGGAATATACCGTTAGTGCTGCTTACTGCTAGTTAGGGGTTCAGTTAGTTTAAGGTAAAAAAAAAAAAAGCTTATAAAAATGTTAAATCTGTAAAAAAAAAAACTAGTTTTAAAAAGTTTAAAAATACATTTAAAAATTCTCATTACCCCTAGAGAAAAAATGATCCCACATTAAGGTTCAACATATGCCTTTTTGAATTACCCCAGGGTGTATTCTTTAATAAATAGTATGTGTTTGTGGGGAAGTTCCAGCCGGACACCGCTACCCTACATGCAGAACTCTGCAAGCTCAGAGACAAGGGCACAATTGAACCCTCCTCCTCTCCCCTCAAATTTGTCAGCAACATCTTTCTGGTTTGGAAAAAGTCAAACGACTTTCGCCCCATCATCAATCTGAGAGGGTTAAACCAATTCATTGTGTACCGACACGTCAAAATGGAGGGCATACACCTACTCAGAGACCTACTTTGCGAGGGAAATTAGTTCTCCCGTTTCAACCTCAGGGATGCCTACCTTACGGTACCGGTTGCACCCTGTCACCACCCCTTCCTTCAATTCATATGGCTTCAAGCGCTTTGGCAGTTTACTTGCCTCCCTTTTGGTCTCTCATCCACCCCTTGGTGCTTCACCAAGTTAATGAAGCCGGTTATGGCCCTTCTCCTGTCCCAAGGTATCCAGTCCATTGTCTACCTAGACAACACATTAATCATGACACAGGACCCCCATATGTTTCAGAAAAATATGACTATGACCAAATGTCTCCTACAAAACTTCGGCTTTGTGATCAATTTAGAAAAATCCTCTCTTAACACCATCCATCCTTTTCCTGGGTTTTCCAGATCGACTCTGTTCGATCGATCCACCAACTCCCGATGGCAAAGACAAACGCCATCAAGAAGGACATTCGAAAGCTACCGTCCTCTCATCATGTATTTCTTCGCAACTTAGCATGGATAGTAGGGCTCCTATCCGCATCCATTCAGGCTATTTTCCCCGGCCCCTTACACTACAGAGCGATGCAACGTCTCAAGACAAGGTATCTGTGCAGATCCCATTCCTATGATCAACCCATCTTCATTAAGAGATTGGTGGCTCCAAAATAGGGAAGCCTGGAATGGGAAAGCTATTTTCGGGTGCCAACCGGATTTCATCCTAGAATCCGATGCCAGCCTCCTTGGTCGGGGAGCCACCTGCTCCGGCCTCTCTACAAGGGGCCTCTGGACCCAGTCAGAACGTTCAATGCACATCAATTGCCTAGAGCTGATGGTCGGCGCCTTTGCGATTCGCAATTTAGCCAAGGACACTTACGACTGCTCATTAATTCTCAGAATGGACAATGTTTCCGCTGCCCATTATGTCAATCGTTTTGGAGGCTCCTGCTCCAAGCTCCTGTCAGACCTTACCAAGGAACTCTACCAGCTCTGTCTAGGGAGAAATATCTCCCTGTGAGCGGAATACCTTCCCTGGTCGGACAACCTCGTGGCGGACTGGTACTCACGTCACTGGAGGGACGCCAGCGATTGGCAGCTGGACCCGAGTGTCTTCTATCACCTGCATCACCTTCGCGGGCCCATCATGTTGGACCTCTTTGCGTCCAGACTGAACCATCAGACAGACGCTTTCTTCAGCTGGTTAGCGGACCCGTTGTCACAAGCCGTCAATGCCTTTATACAACCTTGGCCGTCGACAGGAGCATATGCATTTCCACCTTTCTCTATGATCCCTCGCACTCTCCATCACCTCAGGGTTCTGGGAGTCAGGATCCTGTTAATAACTCTTCTCTGGAGAGCCCAACCTTGGTATCCCAACCTCTTAGAGATGTCCGCGGACTACCATCTGCTTCTGCCTCTCGTCCCGGACCTCCTCTGAGACCCCTTCAGAGCATGTAATCTCCTCGCAATCCAGGGACGTCGCCAACTGGTGGCCTGGACCGTTTCAGGGGATCCTGGTTCATCTCGGGCCTTTCAGGCTTGGCTCGAAACCTCCTCTGGGATTCATGGGCCCCAGGAACCCGCAGATCCTACCTTTCAGCATGGTCATCCTGGGTTCGCTGGTGTTTGGAAAGAGATCCCTTTTCAACGACTCTGGTGAATATCATGAATTTCCTGTCCTCTCTCTTTGACAGTGGCAAATCTTATCGTACAATAAACCTTTTTCGCTCTGCCATTTCGCAGCAGCTCCTTGTCCAATCGATACAATCCCTGTCTGACAACATCCATCCGTGTGCAGACTCCTACGGGGGATCCGTCTCTCCAGACCTCCAGCCCCCCCATTACACGTATTTTTGGGGTGTGGCACAAGTCTTATCCTTTCTGGAAGCTTGGCCTCCCAACTCGGAACTATCTCTACGGCAACTCACTGCCAAACTAGCCCTACTACTTTGCTTGGTCTCTCTGCATCGAGTTTCCGACATCAAAGCATTCAACCTTCATGCTACTGCCTTTACTCCTGAGGGAGTACGCTTTTCCATCATCCTCCGTTTTTTACCCATACTTCCCTGACAGACCATCACTGTGTGTTGCCCGTTGTTTACAACGGTATGTCACCCTTACCACTCCCCTTCGGCCCCCATCGGGACCTCTTTTTGTGTCCTTTGTTCACCTTCACCATTGGGTGTCTTGTCTCACTATTGCTCAGTGGATCAGGTGGCTCCTCTTCCTCACGGGCGTGGAGCCTCCCTTTGGCGCTTATTCAGTACGGGGGAGGCCGCATCCTCCGCCTTCGTCGCTGGGAGTTCCCTTTCTGACATTTTGACCTCGGCGGATTGGTCAAGGGAATCTACCTTTCGTACCTTTTATTTCCGGCATCAATCTTCACTTCTCTGCACAACGTCCTTATTGGTGGATCTGTTGTCCCAACTACCAGTTCATTTACATGGTTGATCACGCTTATTTGAAGATTGTTCGTTCCAGTTTACATGGTTGATATCACTCGGGCTGCATCAAGGAAGAGGAATTAGGAGGAGTCTCACAACCACATATTACTGACTAGATGTGTTCTGATTTTTTTTTTTTCTTTTTTCAATCTGTTAACTATTTCTTTGCTGCTGGGAGGAACAGTAAAGGAAGTAAAGCAAATATGAAGCCTCCTGTCTTTAATAAAATTTAGGTTATTAGGCAACTGACGCTAGAATAATCTTTATTTAGTCTGCCTCTTGAGTTTAGCTCCTCTGAGCCAAACAAAACCAGGAAGTAACAGGACATGTTTCCTGTTTGAAAGTTTCAAAAGTCAAGGGAGTGCAACCAGGTTATTTTAGAAAAGTGCCAATTTCTATTGAAATCTGCACTCCTTGCAAAATGAAATAAAGAGGAAGTGCTGTTCACACAAAAGGCTTTTCAGCAAGCTAAAGTACTATGTGTCTTTAAAAGTTTCAAGATGTGCATAATACAAATGGTATATTATAACATGAAGATTATATAAAGACAAAAACTAAATGAAAATGTTCCTTGAGCAAGGGAAAAACCCCTAGGATAATCAAGACTTTTGTGTTGCACTCTTGTGCATGCAAGGTATGCAGGACCCCTAAAGGTGTCAAAGCCACTTTAAGACTATATTCTACAACAATGGAATAGAGAGAATTTATATATATATATATATATATATATATATATATATATATACATACATACACCATTTCATCAGCTGTCAGTTGGTACATGATCCATAAATAGACTGACAGGGTTCCCTGGGAGTGCCACTGATATATACATAGGCACTCATCTTCATGCAGTGACTTCAAGGATTGAACCCTCACTGGGGTTTGGGTCAGTATTACTATCTGCTTACCTCCAGCATGTGTACAATTTTAATACGTGTGTCTATTGGTAAATGTATAGCTATGCCTTGCCTTCATTGGCCAATCCTCTGGCTATAGCCAAGATCAGATATAAACAAGGTCATAGTACCTGGGTCATACTCGCAAAGTCCAACAATGCAAACTAAAAAATGTCAATATTATCACATATTGCATTTTATATAAGATTGCAGTAGATTAGTGCGTTTTGGGCACCAACTTGTTTGTGAACCACACATTTCCCTATTAATGTCATCCTTGTCCCAACAAAAGTAGAAAGATAGTGTGAGAGATATATAGAAAGTAACAGGCTTTCAACTATATGTTTATTAATTTAATGAGCACAAATTATCTGTATTTTGTTTAGGATATTTCATAGAAAAATATTAATACATGTTTAGGGTAACAATTTCCATAGAATTGTAATAATATATTTACTTGAACTTTTACTTAATATTTAGCAAATTTGTATTTGTGAGGTGTGAAGAATAATAGTAAATGTGAAAAGCCACCTCTATTTATCCTTAGCTTCTGGTAAACCATGGTTATAATCTCTGTCCTTTGCACCTCACAGCATAGACAAACCAAACTGAGAAGAGTAGAAATTAAACTATATGTCTATATTTCCTCACTTGCAATGTTTGCCTTGTTTGAACTGGATAAAAAAAAATAGAAGAAAATGGAATATCAGAAGTTAAGGTGGATTTCAAATTTAGACAAAGAATAGTTGAACTGGAAGCATAGGTGACTTGGAGAATTGGTAAGATTTTTGCCTTTATATTTGAAATTTGCTTTGAATTCCCTTCGGTTAGCACTTAAATAACGCTTAATAGTCTACAGTCAAGAGATGCTATAGTTCACTTTTATTTTTTTGGAGACAATCTTTATTTTTTGGATGGTTCAATACAGTATTCTAGAATAGTAGGTAATGCAAATCTCATAGCATTCGATCTAAGGAGCAATCATCACAAAGAAGAAAATTCCAGATCCCACATATAACAATTTTGTAAGTTTACATACAGGTAATCACAAAATCATAGAACTTTTGAGTAGCTTAATCCAGTAAACAATTTATGAAATTTTGTCCCAACTCACCCACTGCAATATGAATTGAGAACCCAAGGGCGACTGATAGTCTTGCTCGGCGCAATATGGAGAGCATCAGGACAACTGACAGCATTAAATGAAGAGCTAGATCAGAATGGGAGAGAGTGAGAAAAAATAAAAGGGGGTGAGGGGAAAGGTTTATGGGTGGAAAAGAGGTGAGAGAGGAGGAATATGGAAGAGCATGGGGCCAAAAGGACAGTATACAAGCTGTTGTGGAGGTTACAAGTCCAAGACGGGTGCCTATTCAGGTGCTGCATGCATGCCCTCTCCATCCACACGTCCAGAATCCCTCTTGTGTTCGCCTTTCATCATGGCCGATTGGCCGTACTTTCCTCCTTTGCCTTGGTGTGGGAGATGGACTTACACCTAATGGCCTTTGGAGTGAAACAAAAAACCTCCATTTGTGTAAATATGCATAGGGATTTGGGGTAGTGCGCAGGACAACTCTTTTCTCTGGTTTTTATTGTATGTATTGGGGCTGATGTGTACTATGGCCATGACTGCTGCCCAGGAGAAGTGGAAGTCTGAGTGCAGGATTTATTTTTGTGTATTTGTATTTGCTTTTGTATCACACAGCCATGTTACATTGTTACTACATGGTTAGTAACTATGTATGGGCTTTAAAAAAAAATACTCCTCTCTGTCTCATTAGAGATTTTTTTGCTTTAAGCTGAAGGAAACAAGGTTAATTGTTAGTGTAGGACCCACCTAGAGGTTTGCCATGACGTAGCAGGTGGGCTTACACTCTATTTGTTTAAATATGCATAGGGATTTGGGGAAGTGCGCATGTAACATTTTTATTTGTTTTTTATCATGTTTTCCTCAAGTCTGTGGATCTCCTCCACTCTTTGAAGCCAATTCTGTGAGGACAAAGGTCAGGACTGCACCAGAAAGTTGGGCTTAAGGAGCGTGCTGTGGTTAATGGATGTTTAGATAACATCTTTTTATATTTAGATATCAAAAGTTTGGTATGACCTAAAAGCAAGTCCACAGGATTAAAGCATATTACCTCGTCAGCCACCGCCACCATTGTGTACCTTCTTACCTTCTTCCAATTAAGTTATAACAGAAAACCCCATAATATATGTATAAGTGATGCTCCGGGGCCATGTGACCTCCAGCAGAGGTCAGTGGCATCAGGAAGGAACCGGTGTAATCTTGAGCTTTGTGTGCCAAAGTGTGCTAATGACATCATCTTCCGAACTGAGGTAAAGTTATGCCATTCCATATTTTGCACCCAATGTGTGGCACAGTAGTAGTGAAGTAATGATGACAGGCCTAGTCTGCCTTCCTATTCGAGTTTGATAAAGTGTTGTATCTGTAATCTTGGTCTTTTCCCCTTCCATATGTAGCATATCCTAGCTGAAGTAACGGAGGGAAAATAGGATCTGGGAAGGAGTATTTGGATGGGGTAGTAAAGGTATAGTATTCTGAGAAGTAGATTCATTTTAATACTATTAATTTGTCTGATCCATGAAATGTGAAGTATAATCCAATTTCTTATGTCCACAAAAAATGTGTCTAACATTGACTCGAAATTGAGCTGGTAAAGACATTGCAGATCCCACAGGATACATACCTCCAGGTATTTATTGTGATCCTGGCATCAACAGAATGGAAACTGGGACTAGATTTGGTCAGCATCCCTTTCGAGCAAAGAAATATTTAGTGCTTCTCACTTGTCCAGATTTAATTTGAAATTGCTCAGTGAGTAAGTGGTTTCTCGACATAAAGTAGAAGGTTGTCTACTATTTTACAAAATATTTTCCCCCTGTTATCACAGAAAAATAACTTAAACTTAGTAGAAAGAAAAAGTAATGCAATGTTAGCAATTACATGTATTTTAAATATAAAATATCAGCATCACTGTGTAAGTTCTTCAAGTATACTGAAAATGCTCTGATATGTTGATTTGCTGGTCTATAGTGTACCATTACCAAAGCTAAACAAGATCTTAGGAACTGATGTTGTCTTTTGCACTGCCAGACCTCAGCCGTGATGCTCTATGAAACAAGTGTAGTGAGTGAGATTGAGAGGCTGGAATTCCTGCCCCCTCAATTCACAACATCATGTGCGGGATGAGGTGACATCACAACTCCATAGAAAACCATTTGATCATGCTACAAAATTAAGGGCAGGAGGCACAGGATGGAGAGAGACAAAGGAATTTGGTAGGAGGAAACTTGGGGATAAGACAGATGAGAATAGAGACAATAGACAAGATGGAGCAAGGGGGTAAAGAGACTGTGGAGAGTCTCGGAGTGAGAAGGAGAAAGACATACAGGAGGGATAGAGATAGGAAACACAGGGCGGTTATTGAGTGTCCTGGGTTGGCCGAGTCTTCATGGTTGGCTAGATCTTCTTTATTAGATCATATTAAAAATTCTAAAGAGGACTAATAGCAGAAGGGGGTAAGGATTACAAGCTAAATGCATTTCATTCTTAGACAGAGCTTTTTTAACACAAGTGCTTTTTAAGCGTAAAACACATTTGCCTTGTACCACTTCCCTTCTTTCTGCCATTATGCCATCTTTGCAATTCTTAAATTGTTATAAATAGAAATTATAAAAGGAGCATTATATTTAAAATTGGTATAACAAGACACATATATGCATATTTGCTGGGAGCATGGATGATGTGTCTATCCAAGAAGGTGGATTATGCTTACCCACAAAATGTTGTGTCTTAAAGGAACACTTGTGAAAATGTTTTAATTACGACTTATATTATTTTATTAAATGTTGCATATTTAATCTTTTATGAAGTCTACCTTTCCCTCATTTTTTCTAGTTTTAATATTGTTACTTCTTCAGTCAGGTAATTGAATTATGCGATCCATTACTGTGTCCTACATCAACGCATTCACAGGGCAGTTGTTAGGGTAAACTTACTTAGAGCAGTGAAGATAAAGGGACAGAGTATCAGAAGAGTCGTATTGAACATGCCAATAGTCAAGACAGGCATCATTCAGGAAATGGTCATACAAAGCCAGTTCAAAAATCAGGAAGAAACACATAAAACGATAGCCACAGCACCCTGAACTCTCCAAAGAGGTCTGAACCACAAACGAGCACTGAGCAGGAGGTCTGACTATTTAAAACCATTCCCATTGTAAGTCTGACTCATTCATGTGCATTATGAACTTGTGCTAAATGACGCACAAAGGTGCAGGGGTTGCGTTTGTGAACGACACATGCGATGGAAGTTCCCTTGCTATGGCCTTTTGGAGAGGCTTAAAAGCCAGTCTCCTGCACACAGAATATGGGACACTATTTCTCCCGAACACCGCTGAAACTGCAAACCTCCCTTCTCTGCCTTCCAGCATACGAACACCTAAAAGGGGCCCCGGATGCTTACTGTGCTTAGCAGCTTGGCTCCAGGGATCGCCTGGACTCATTTTACACCATAAGTGCCTGACTGGGAGATACCATTAAACAACCTGGAACTGTTCATCGGATAGAGACAGTGCCTTGGTCCGGTCAATCTTTAAGCAGGTATTGCTCGATCACGCTACCCCCAAATAGAAATGCCCAGTGTTTGTTTTCCAAAGCACATTCAAATTTAATGACACACTTGCACTACGTTTGCATATGTCTTGTCTCTGGTGTCCCCATAAGTGTGTGTAGAAGGGGCTGTTTGTGCTTTATTATCTGCAGATAGGGACTGTAGTGTGTGCACGCATGCATACAGGGAGTGCAGAATTATTAGGCAAATGAGTATTTTGACCACATCATCCTCTTTATGCATGTTGTCTTACTCCAAGCTGTATAGGCTCGAAAGCCTACTACCAATTAAGCATATTAGGTGATGTGCATCTCTGTAATGAGAAGGGGTGTGGTCTAATGACATCAACACCCTATATCAGGTGTGCATAATTATTAGGCAACTTCCTTTCCTTTGGCAAAATGGGTCAAAAGAAGGACTTGACAGGCTCAGAAAAGTCAAAAATAGTGAGATATCTTGCAGAGGGATGCATCACTCTTAAAATTGCAAAGCTTCTGAAGCGTGATCATCAAACAATCAAGCGTTTCATTCAAAATAGTCAACAGGGTCGCAAGAAGCGTGTGGAAAAACCAAGGCGCAAAATAACTGCCCATGAACTGAGAAAAGTCAAGCGTGCAGCTGCCACGATGCCACTTGCCACCAGTTTGGCCATATTTCAGAGCTGCAACATCACTGGAGTGCCCAAAAGCACAAGGTGTGCAATACTCAGAGACATGGCCAAGGTAAGAAAGGCTGAAAGACGACCACCACTGAACAAGACACACAAGCTGAAACGTCAAGACTGGGCCAAGAAATATCTCAAGACTGATTTTTCTAAGGTTTTATGGACTGATGAAATGAGAGTGAGTCTTGATGGGCCAGATGGATGGGCCCGTGGCTGGATTGGTAAAGGGCAGAGAGCTCCAGTCCGACTCAGACGCCAGCAAGGTGGAGGTGGAGTACTGGTTTGGGCTGGTATCATCAAAGATGAGCTTGTGGGGCCTTTTCGGGTTGAGGATGGAGTCAAGCTCAACTCCCAGTCCTACTGCCAGTTCCTGGAAGACACCTTCTTCAAGCAGTGGTACAGGAAGAAGTTTGCATCCTTCAAGAAAAACATGATTTTCATGCAGGACAATGCTCCATCACACGCGTCCAAGTACTCCACAGCGTGGCTGGCAAGAAAGGGTATAAAAGAAGAAAATCTAATGACATGGCCTCCTTGTTCACCTGATCTGAACCCCATTGAGAACCCGTGGTCCATCATCAAATGTGAGATTTACAAGGAGGGAAAACAGTACACCTCTCTGAACAGTGTCTGGGAGGCTGTGGTTGCTGCTGCACGCAATGTTGATGGTGAACAGATCAAAACACTGACAGAATCCATGGATGGCAGGCTTTTGAGTGTCCTTGCAAAGAAAGGTGGCTATATTGGTCACTGATTTGTTTTTGTTTTGTTTTTGAATGTCAGAAATGTATATTTGTGAATGTTGAGATGTTATATTGGTTTCACTGGTAATAATAAATAATTGAAATGGGTATATATTTGTTTTTTGTTAAGTTGCCTAATAATTATGCACAGTAATAGTCACCTGCACACACAGATATCCCCCTAACATAGCTATAACTAAAAACAAACTAAAAACTACTTCCAAAAATATTCAGCTTTGATATTAATGAGTTTTTTGGGTTCATTGAGAACATGGTTGTTGTTCAATAATAAAATTAATCCTCAAAAATACAACTTGCCTAATAATTCTGCACTCCCTGTATGTATAGGGGCTGTAGAGATTGTGCATGTGTTGATAGGGGCTCTGTGTGAGTGTCTTATTCTTTTTATACTGGCGCAACCTGTTGTTTGTACTATTAGTTTACTTCTTGCTGGGGCTTAGAGAGGTCCCCAGTTTGCTTCCTTCATGTTTTGTTTATCAAGGAGCTATAGTGTGTATGTATGTATGTATGTATAGAGCCTGTTGAGTGTGTGAATGTGTATCTAAGGGGTGCAGTGTGTGAGTGTATGTGTATTGTCGTTGTATTGTGCGTGTTTCAAGGAGCTGTATTGTGTTTTTTATTTTTTAACATTCCCTCCCTAAAGCTGCACTGTCACACCGTACTTACCTTTTCACAATCATTTCCTCTTCTCTTCCTCCCTTCCTTTTTCCTAGTCTCTTTTTCACATTTTTCATCTATTGCTAACTAAAAACATAAGACAAAGTAGGGATTACTTTATGTATTTTTCCTACACCTGACTTTGTTAGACACTGGGTGAAGCTACACTATCAATCCCAACAACTGTCACCAGTACGGGCTGTAGAGAATTGGTTCTGTCTATAGAGGATCCTGCGGTATAACAGGATCCTGTATAGCCTCAAATCTGTACTCCATGTTGTACAGCATTGGCTTTGGCTCCTGGCTGAAGCTCCAAGAACTGAATAGGATCCACCGGGGTGCCTCCAGATACCAGGATGTCAATTTAAAAAAATTGCATAGGGCATCTGTGACAGATCCACCTGTCTTTTAAAATACTTTTATTCCCCTTGGTTCGTCTGTTTGTTTGGTTAATTGCCTGTCCGTACCCCCCGTTCATTTATATTCCTAACTACTGAATGCACGGCCAAATGGCCGGCCACCCAGCATGGACGTGTGCTGCTGGTTAACCTCTTGGCCTCATTAGAATGTTGTGGTTAACCGCAGACACCTCCTAATTATCAACAGTATGCTGGGTGGTAGTCGCTGTGTTCATCGATGATTTCCTGGAACTGAAAACGGACACTATTTCTCCCGAACACCGCTGAAACTGCAAACCTCCCTTCTCTGCCTTCCAGCATACGAACACCGGTCCATTCGGTACTTTTCTGCACGAAATGACTTAACCCAGCTAGCCATCCCATGGAGCCCATTCGTATACCGAAAGACAATGTGAAATACTTTGGCTCCATGGAGATTGAACTGTGTGTATAGGATCTAAACGCCATTCGGTAATAATGTGCGCTCAGATCTAAGCTATCTGGGGATACGTTAAATGTGGTTATTCTATTCGTGTAATGTGGAGTTATGTATTTTTATGTATTTTTACTATTATGTACAAAATGGAGTTTAGCCTCTATCCGTGGAGATAATTGGATTTCCAATTATCTCCAGGATAGAGAGGAAGGTTGTTCTCAGCTAAAGGGGAGTGTTTATGCTTGTGCCACTGTGATTGGCTACTGTATCCATATTGTCCCAGTCTTCCATCTGGTCCTCTAGGGGAGTGTCCACCAGGTGGGAGACCTGCATAAATACCGGGCAGGTAGCCCTCAATAAATCCGATCTCTGCTTAACCCTCAATACGGAGCTTGGTCTCGTACTTGGGGGGATTGGATTTGCATGGTTTACTGGTTCGGCTGTTTGGTTCGTGAAGGATTTCATATGGTTCCTGTTCGGCTAACTGGAGCTTTCGTTAGCTGCTTCTCTATTCGGAAAGGGAACATCTTCAGCAGTATGTGTACCGTAACAGCATCCATCACCTTAGTTATAAGTTATAACAGTGGACCCCTTTGCAAATCATTTTTGATATTCCTATCCTTATTGTGAGTTGTCTCCACCCAATTATTATTTAAAAGTAGTTCATATGAAAATAATCAGCAGAAAATTATGGGGATCCAATTGGCAAGAATAGTATTTCGGCCTGCAACTGCCAAAGTTAACAATAAAACTCTGGAACATTTTCAACATCCAACCCAATTGTTAACAGAAAAAAATGCCAAAGAGCACCCACTCAGCTGTCAACATAAAGACAAATTCTAAACTGTCCTTGCTAAAGGTGTGCTAAAGGTGTGTATTGTTGTTTGGGACAGTGCCATAAACAATGGATCATTTACAACACTGTCTGGGGAAACCCCTGTTTTTAAACAGAATAAGGTAGTAATTGTCAGGATTACTGATTGATGCAGCATGTAGAACTGTATCACACCGAGGACTAAAAGGTAACGTCTTACCGAGCATTGATGTACATCGATTAAGTTTCCTGCCGCACCTGAGTCCATCAGGGCCTTGCATGAAAAGTTCTTCTTGTTACATTTGATCGTAATATCAAGGAGGAATCTATTTTATTATTCCCAGAGTTGTATCCATCACACCTAAGAACTGTCCCCTTAAGGCATATAGGACAAGCACTCCTCATATGTCCCTTCCTACCGCAATATAGGCATAGACCCTCTTTTCTCCTATATTGTCTTTCTGCCTCTGACAGTCAAGTGACACCCAACTGCATAGGTTCTGGTTCGCACTGCACAAGAACAATAAGTCTGGAGAAACAATGTGCTAGCGACATAGCAACACGTCTGGTTCTATTTCTGGTAGTTTCTCTGGTTCTTAATCTACATCTTGCATGACAAATGTGATAAATTCATTAAATTTTTTATAGGTCTTTGGTAGCAATCTCGTCCAGAACTGCTTCAGATAATCCTTTTTTAAATGCAGAGATTAACCCGCTATTAGTTCAGTCGACCTCAGAAGCCAAGGTGCGAAATTCTATGGCATAATCTGAGATGGACAGGTTCCCCTGTTTGATATGCATTATGGAGGAGTCATCCTCCCTGCCTAATGGTTCGAATGTTAATTTGAATTCTGCAATTAATTCCTGGTAATTATGTGCTATACTCCTATTACTCTTCCATAACGGATTGGCCCAAGCTAAGGCTTTACCTTAAAGTTTGTTCATTAAGTAACCAATCTTAGCTCTATCCGTGAGAAAAGAGCTAAGATTGGCCTCAAAATGATTCTCAATTTGATTCAGGATTCCCCGGCATTCTTGAATATTACCATCAAAATGCGGGTGAGGAGATAGGGACATAGTAGGTGCCTTATGTACTATAGGTGGAGGTACAATAGGCGGAGGTGACATATTTAGAAAAGCTGCAGGCTGTAGATGCGCTGTTCTAGTAAGAAGCCTGGGCAAATTGATCCATACAGTGATCATTCTCCTCTAGCTTTCTCTCACAAGCTACTATGTGCTGACACAATTCTACAGGATCTATGGCCATGTCGTAATGTCAGGATTACCGATTGATCCGGCACGTAGAACTGTATCACGCCTAGGACTAAAAGGTAACGTCTTACCGGGCATTAGAATGGCGGACTTAACATACCAAAGATACTAGCCGAGGTCAGGGTCACAGAATGGGACGCAACGATAAGGGTCAGCCAAAAGTCAATAACCAGAAATAAACGCTCAGCAACACACTCTCGGACAACCACTAAGGGAAACCATGACAGGGCAATGAGGAAAAGTAAAACTGAGTTTAAATTAGCCCTATACAAATTTGATTGGCCGAAAATCGGCCTTTGACCCCAGAACGTGTGCACGCGTCTCCCGCGTGACATCACACGCACACCGACGTCGTCACTAGCGTGGGTGGACGTGGGATTATAATAAGGCATGGATCCACAGCGGCTGGCATCCATTAACATGTTGCAGGAGTCAGTCATATAGACGCACGGCTGCTGAGCGCAAATACCGCAAGGTGAGGAGGAATATGTTGCAGTAATATAGGCCCAATGTAAGATCCTGAATGACCTCTCCAAATAAGAGGTTTAGTCAGAAATGTATTTATAAACCAGGATGGGGTTGATAGGTAGTTGTTTTGAAACGTCCCATAATACTCTGAAAAATATAAGAAAGTGGGTCATGACCGCTATAATAGAGCATAATAGTAAAGATTGAGATACCTACTAACCATCTCTTATCTCATTTTGCATTATGGTAAAGTGGGGGACAAAAATCCATATCAATACCTTTTTCCCAGTATAATGATTGCCTCCTCTGGAGTTTTAAAGGGGGAAGATTAACATATATCCAAGCTATAAAAAAAATTTAAAAAAATGACAGATAAAACAAAATTGGGGAATTTCATTATTTGCATTCATATGCTTTATGATAGGTCAGTACTGTCCAAACCACCATTTGTAATTATATTTGTTAGGCCATTTTCGTTGGGCAACTTCTACAAATCTTCTTTATATATGAATAAATTATAAACAGGAAACAGACAAGATTTATGAGCAGTAGATTTTATTAATTGTTTTTATTCTATTCTCCTTCAGCCACTCAGGTGCTGAAAAGTGAATCTATTGATCTATTGTAGAAGTAATCCTTTTATATTTGATTTTCTATGGGCTCTCTTTCCCTTTTAACTATCAACACCATCAGCATAGGAACCAAAGGTGAGAGTCTCTCCTAATAATCCTAGCCCCAATAAGGGGGCATAAAGTTTTCTAGGGGGTCTATCAAAAGAATGGGTTAAACAACTTACAAAAAAATCTTTTAGGATGTTATTTTTCTTATCTTTCTTAAACAGTGAAACATATCATTTTAAACACTACACCAGATTATATTTTGGGGATGGGAGGGATTCCTAAACTCATGGTTCCCTGGGTCCTAAACTCATGAGCTACATTTATCCCCTCTATCATCAGATTAATAGTTTTCCTTTAAGCCAATTTTTTTCATCTTTTTTGAAATGTATTAAATGTAACTTACTTCTCTCTTAATAACTATCCATTATTGTGAATGTATTTTACCGTCCTCATTTTTGTACACTAACAGCATATACTCGCACATGCTCTGCTACATTACATAAAAACACTATACCAACAAGTTAAGATGGATTCCCTCTACTCATACCAGATTTCATTCCACTCCATTGAAACCAGGTAATTTACAAAATCTTAAAAAAAAAAAAAAAAAGGCATTAATATGTTATAATTTATTAAGTATATTTTACAAATTACATTCTCTAGGAGGTCTTATTACAAATATGGTCTGGAAACAGACAAAATGTGGGGTTCCTCTTAATTCACGAAGAGTCATCCTGCAGAACTCAGGATAGGAAAAACCTCC
This sequence comes from Pelobates cultripes, assembly GCA_933207985.1. NCBI lineage: Eukaryota > Metazoa > Chordata > Amphibia > Anura > Pelobatidae > Pelobates > Pelobates cultripes. The sequence continues at coordinate 70,759,884 of OW240918.1, read as the reverse complement.
TGTAGAATAAACGTCTGGGGCACTATGACTGGAAAGACTGCCAAACCCTCTGGGAATCAAGAAGCATACAGAAAGTGTTTATTAGATGCAGAGATTATTCTTTTAATAGTATTTAACTTGATCTATAGACAGACAGACTGAAGAAACTCCAAAATTTGATAAAGATTAGGTCTAAGTTTTCAGACACATCCAGAAGGGATATAGATATTTATGCCTTTGAGATAGCCTGACACCCATGGATCAGATATATCCGAGGAAATGTGCAGGAATTTGTAAGCAGTTATAGTAGCTCCCACCACAAAGTTCCAAAGCTGCTACACTTGACAATGTCCTTCTGCTCAGTCTCTCGGCTTCCTCCAGCCCCGGTTCCAATGAGCAAACTTCTTCCTTGGGGGCTGGTATTAAGCTGAGAGCATCAGTGAACACTCTAAGCTTATCACTGGAGTCCAAGTGAAAAGTTTCTGCACTGGAGCTGAGGTGAGAGGAAGAGTCATAGGGGTCGAGCAGATGGCGTTGTCAATAGAACATTAGGGTTAAGCATTTGAAAACAATTTAACCATTCAGGTAAGTGACTGAGATAAAGATGTTATGGTGCCTAAAATGGTCTTTTAATTAACATTGGATACCAGTCTGTCCTGGCAGAGCCAGAAAATGCCATGTAAGTTAAATTAGCACACATTATCACACATGCAAGCATGTGTGCAACCATTATATCTAGATACTTAGAGTATCATGGGCATCATGACATTGCCCAGAAAGTGATACAAAATTGCATTTCCGTTTTAATTTTGTCTTATAGAACAGCTTAGTTTCATTGCCCCATGTAATAAAAATATATCATAATGTACTGGTGATTATAGATGAATTGCAGATATTTATAGTTTGGGAATGAAAAACTTGAAAAGGAAATACATCCATTCTTTTAATTCTGTGTTGCATAGGAAATTACCGGTAATTTTTCTGTTGCTGAAATGCTTTGACATTTAAGGAACAATTTCCTCTATTGATGAGAATTCATTCCAAACACTTAGCACTACAGCAATAGAGTAGGGAGCTTTCTCAAGCCACTTTGTTTGGACCTTTGTTAAACAGGGAGATTGTCTATGAAGTGGCATTTCACCCAAGTAATTCTCCTATTTAAGGAATGTATTGCTTTTTGGGCAGTTGGAGGAGTACAGGAATGGACAGAAAGGAGAGAGGAAAAAGTGCATTAGACATGCACATACATAAAGTTCCCATTCGCTCCGCTATTGCACACAGACACTTGTACGCACGGACATACAAATACATAGCTTGAAAGTCCTTTTCTTCCACTAATGGGATTGGCACTGCTCAAAGCAGTCTGCTTGGCCATTGTCTTCAACCACTGCAAAAGAAACATTATTGAAAGACTATTCAGGGTCCCCAACGAGGCGGGGATGCAGAATAATTATCTGAGACTCTAAATTAACAAGGGTCTCTCTACTCTTTGTCTCTGTTGGTTTAATAAGGCTTGCTAATGGGGCCTGTGGGAGATGAGGTGTACTAATGGCACTAAACAAGACTTGTTTTTTTCTCTTGTTATGTGTGGTGGCTTTCTGGAAACTGACAGCAGAACCATAACTTGCTATTTTGCACTGTGACCCAGAGTCTAGTTGGATTTAAAAACGAGATAATATTAAAAGCAGGCATTTGCCCACCACCCTAATACTCTGTGGTCATCATGACTATTTTGTCATTGTTTCTAATGAAAGTTGTATAGTATTACTATTAATCATAGATGTTTATTAATGGTACTGTAACAATTAAATATTCTATGGTCATACCACTGCTAGCATAGTTTTAACGAATATGTAAATTTATGTATTTGTACCCTATAACACAGCTTATGGTTGCTTCCCTTCCTCATTCAATAGAAACAACAACCAGGGAGTTAAATTCTGTATGCTGAAGAACTTAGACGCGTTCTGAGGCTTGAGACACCATCTACATATTACTTGAAAAATATTTTTTTTTTGTCCTATCTGTTCTCCCCTAAGATGTTTTGTCCCCTTCTACTATCAAGCAAACAGACAACAGAAGGCAGCTAAAGTCGACTATGATTAGGTGACCAAGTACTCCTGGACACTTTTTCTGCACACCGTTACCTCCACTATCACGGTGACAGACATCAAGATTCTGCTTTTTGACTTTAGGAAAGACACCAGATTAGACGTAAAAAAAAAAAAATCTCACGAGCAAGTTTAAAAGGGAACTGTTTAATATAGATCCGCAAATTAATATGCTACAAGAAATAGTTGGTAATGTTATTGCTCATACAACACATTATCAGACCAGTACATGGCATTAGGAAAATAGGTGTATTTATTGAAAGTAAAGGAACACTCTAGGCAGCTGAAACACTATAGTTTAATGTAGTGCTTCTGGCACAAAAATACTGTTCCTGGAGGCTGAGCAGTGTAACCACTCAATTTTGTGAGAAAAGCCAGTGTTTACATTGCTGCCCAATGCTACCTCTAGTGACTGTCTCTTGGACAGCCACTAGAGGGGCTTCCTGGTTGCGGTCTGGAATCTTTGCATGGCCGACGTTGAGACCTTCCACACTTTGCATGGAGATGTCAAACACTCTCCATAGAGATTTATTGACCCTCTGTAGGACCCTTCAGAATTGGAAGAGATGGACCAGCAGACGCACGGAGACTGGGGGGACTGAAGGTAAGTAAAAACTATTTATTTAACTTAATTAAGGGGGGAGGGGGGCCACCTAGCATTAGGAATACATGTTTTATATTCCTAGCGCTAAGACAAAGCAACCCTACAACTGCCATGATTTAGAACCAACCAAACATCTTGCTGAGTGTCATAAAGGATGAAGTGTAACTACATTGAGCAGACCCAGGGCCGCCATCAGGGCATGACAACCGTAATGGTTGTCATGGGCCCGGCGGTCCTGGGGGGCCCGGACTGCTCAGGTCGTCCAGGCCCCACATTCAGTGGGTACATACCGGGTCGCAGGGGGCCCTGCGACCCCGGTATGTACCCACTGGGACAGCCTCTTCTCCTGGGGGGCCCAGCAGCCGGTCACCTCAGGGCCCCCCAGAGGCTGGCCCTGCTGACACCCGGCAGGCAGGCACGCGAGGGCGTCATCTTCCGGCGCCGGCATCAGTACGCGGTGCGCGAGGGAGCTGAAGAGGAAGTACTCAGCCAGGGAGAGTGCTCCCTCGCGCGCCCGCCGGGTGTCAGGGGGAGAGGAAGGAAATTTGAGGGAGTGAGGGAGGGAGGGGGAGGAAAGAAAT
>OW240918.1:70705743-70756509 GCA_933207985.1 Pelobates cultripes | reverse complement strand
GGGGGAGAAGAAGGAGAGGAGGGGAGAATAAGGAAATTGGAGAGAGGGGGAGAAGCAGGAAATTGGAGAGAGGGAGGGAGGGGGAGAAGAAGGAAATTGGAGGGGGAGAAGGAAATTGGAGGGGGGAGAAGGAAATTGACGGGGGGAGGGGGAGAGATTGACATCTATCACACACACACACAATGCACCCCTTGCACACAGAAAAACACACAATGCATTACACACAGACACACATACACAAGCAATGCATCCCTTACACACAGCAACACACAATGCATACACACACAATGCATCCCTTACAGATGCACACACTGCATCCCATACATACACAAACTCACCTTGCAGCCCTTACACATACAAACACAGATTCACACAATGCATTCCTTACACACATCAGGACATCCCCCCCACACACACTCCACCCCCTGTGAACAAACTCATTGGTGGAACATGAAGGTGGACCCTGGGACCCAGACCTTGAGCTGTGTAAAGGGCCCTCAAAAAATGGAGCTGCTTCCCGTTGATCCCAGAACATTGATTTTTGTGACCACAGTTACAAACCGCCTCCAGAGAGCCTGTTCTACACCAGACCAGTGGAGCCAGACGGCAGCTAGAGCCCATCATCATCCTCATCTGGTTGTAAGTAGGCAATCTAGTATATTATTTGTGGCACTAATTTACCTCACATTAAAGGAACACTATAGTCCCTAGAACCACTACAGCTTAATGTAGTGGTTCTGGTGTCTAGCCTGTCCCTGCAGGCCTTTTAATGTAAACACGGCGGCACTGCAGCACTGGTGTTAGTTAACATGGCAGCTCATATGGGTGGGGCATTGTGATGTTACATGGGGGGGGCGGCAAATTTTACTTTTGCCTAGGGCGGCAAAAATCCTTGCACCGGCCCTGCAGACGCTGCATTCCTGTGGGCGGACTCGGGGTGGGGAGGGGCAGCACTTTGGGCGGACTCAGGTGCAGGCACCGGGGGGCCCAGACCTTGAGCTGTGTCAGGGGCCCCAAAATTTCTGATGGCAGCCCTGAGCAGACCACCTTTCCCTATCCTATGCATATGAAGTATCAGTGGTGGAACTGCAGCCGGGGCACCCATACACTTAGGGCCACCCAATGGCAAAAGTGTTTTCAGGAGCCCTGTGATATATCGGCAGCATGGGAGGAAGTGGCAGCCGGTCACTTCCACCCAGAGAACACAGAGCCGTGTGGGAGGGAATCAGAGACGAGGGGTGCAGAGTGGAAGAAACTCTGACTCTCAACAGCCCCAGACAGCCTTATGGGAGATCTCATTAAATTCAACACTAATTTAGTAATCAATTAAATAAAAGCCGATAGATGGGGAAATGTAACAAAGAGAAGCACAAGATTGCAGGCTTTCTGATAACACTCAAAATGTAGGAAACAGAAGAGTGGCTTAAAATGTGTAAATTTTGCATGTATGTCTATGTATATATCTCTGTGTTTGTGTATCTATCTTTGTTTCTCTGTGTATGTCTGTGTATCTGTTTAAGTGTGATATTGTCATACAAAATAAAATAACACACTGATACACAATGTTTTGTTAATATATTTTTCCTAGATTATACAGCTGTATCCCTATTGTGTCTCTCTCTCTATATATATATATATTATTTATTTATATATATATATATAGAGAGAGAGAGAGTCTGTATATCTATCTGTGTGTGTCTGTCAATGTGTGCCCCTGCGTACCTGTGTGTGTCTTAATCAGTATGTGTGTCAGTATTTGTAAGAGTGTCATTGTGTGTGTCTGTAACTTCATGTGTGTCTGTGTATCTGTATGTGTGTATATTTATGTGAGTACCAGAATGTCTGTGTATCCAGATTTGTGTCAGTGTGTATGTGTATCAGTGTGTGTTTGTGTGGCAGTGCATACGTATAAATGCATACATCTCAGCATTTAGACTCCAACACTACATGCAAATATATCGCTGCATTCAACACTAAATAAAGACACACCCCTACATTCAATAGCAAACACTATACACACAAACCACTGCTTTCAACTGGCAAGAGTACATAAATACACACAGCATTACACAAAAATACACCCCTAAATTCACACACACATCCTCCATACAAAAACATGCTTACATTCAAACCTACAAACACTGCTCAGTGCTAAATACAACCCTTCAGAGATGAGCAAAAAGAATCATACAAGTTGTACAACAGATGAGGATCTACCACATATACTCGAGTATAAGCCGAGTTTTCCGGCACATTTTTTGTGCTGAAAAAGCCCCACTCTGCTTATGCTCGAGTCAAGGTCTGTATTATGGCAAATTACATTGCCATAATACAGACCGAGCCCGGTGGTCCTGGGGGGGCCGGCAGCGAGCTGTTACTTACCTTTGTAGCAGCTCCGGTCAGCTCTGTTCACCTCCCCCGTTCAGCTCACAGTGTAAGTCTTGCGAGACCCGCGGCCGTCAGACCTGACCGGAGCTGCTACAAAGATAACAGCTTGCTGCCGGCCCCCCATGCCACTAGACCACCAGGGAATAATATAGCCCCCCTTCCTGGCCAGGTAACAAGCAGGCAGGGGGGACTAAAAAAAATAACAAACAATTAAATATTATAATAATAAAAATATTCAAATAAAATAAAAAATATTCAAATAAAATTAAAATATTCAAATAATTAACATGCCCTCCCCCCACCCATTTTACACACACTACACAAACACACACGCACTCTACATCATATATACAGACTCTGCATTCACACACACACACACACACACTGCATTATATACACACACTGCATTGATTATATACACACTGCATTGATTATATATACACACACTGCATTCATACAAACACACACTCTGCATTATATACACACACATTCTGCATTTATTATATACACACACTACACACAAACACACACACTGCATTCCTTATATACACACACTACACACAAACACACACACTGCATTCATTATGTACACACACTGTAAATAAATATTCAATTAATGTAATTTTATTGGGATCTAATTTTATTTAGAAATTTACCAGTAGCTGCTGCATTTCCCACCCTATACTCGAGTCAATAAGTTTTCCCAGTTTTTTGGGGTAAAATTAGGGGCCTCGGCTTATATTCGGGTCGACTTATACTCTAGTATATACGGTACTTATTTTGGGGGCCCCAAAAACATTATTTCACTTTAGTTCTGCCACTCTGAGTATATACTGAATATTCTATATAACTTAGGTTTCAATGTGAATGTGAAATAATTTGCCATTTGTACCAGAATGTATCTTTCATTTCAAAGCAACACCTCATAGTGAACCATCAACATCTGCTCTCTAAATGTGTTTTCTTTTATTAGCATTATATCTGTAAACACATTTAGCTAGTAGGACCCACAACATTCAAAGTCACCAGGGAAGAAAGAGATCTAAAAGCAGAACAGAGAGCAGTAGAATGCATTTACACAACCTGCAAATGACACCTGGAAGCCTGCAATCTTGTGCTTCTCTTTGTTACATTTCCCCATCCCTAAGCTTTTATTTCATTGATTACTAAATTAGTGTTGAATTTAATGAGATCTCCCATTTTTATTTGTAGTCTGTTCTCTCTATCATTTCCTTTTTACATATCGGCATTACAAAGCCGCAGACAATATAAAAACCTCTTTTTACCGTAAACATTTCCTTTCATCTATTGCCATGGAAATGTTGCTCTGCCTTTTTGTTTTTATTCTTTTTCATTCCCTTCTTTTCAAGTCATCCTCTCTGGTGCATTACAATCACATAGAATTCTAATTAGGGATATTTATCTGTCATCAAAATACTTATCCCTTTAACCTTTTGCTACATTAGCTGTAGGTGTCATTACTGGCCTTTGGACACAGTCTTCATGGCAGTGTGTATAAACTTTGGTTGCTTTTACAATGGTTTATTGAATAAACAACTGATGATCACAAGTAAATTGTTTATCACAATTTTTATAGTACCGTTGTCTCATTTGTATGGAGCAGAAATGGTACTGTGACTTTTAAAAAGAGCAGAAACAAATTATAGGGAAAACAATAGCATGTCTAATATACAGATCTCTTTTTGGCAAGGTGTCACTAAGTCTACATCCTCTAAAATTCCACTTAGCACTTGTTATTAAAATTCCAATCTCTGATAAATTACATAGTATTTGCACTCCAAAAAATTATTTATCTAATAAAGCATCTTTGCAAAATGAATATTGTCATAAATTACATAACAGCTTAAGAACACAGTTCAAGAAGTCTAAAGACATTTTCAAAGTAAAGATTGGGTTGCTGTGCTAACTAATACTAAGCAATAGATAATCAGGACTCAAATATTGAATAAGGGTCCCAAAATTGGTCTTAAGATAAGGGCTCAAAATAGGCAAACCTAATGTCAGACACAAAATAATCTAAAAGAAAACCAATACTTTCCACAAGGGGGAGCAATAGTTTAACCCTCTAGAGTTAAGAAAATCATCAAACTTAGATTACTTCTCATTAAATACCTATAACTAGCTAACTACAGTGGACGCATAGCGTGTGTAGACGACTTTTGTAAATATTTATTCTTTTGGACTCTTTTGCCATGCTAACATCAAGTTTGTTATATGGGTCACTGTAAAAAATAAAATAAAAGCACCACTTTAATGGATGAACTATATATTGCTTTTTAATGGTTTGCAAAATCAATATGAACATGCTGTAAGAAAACCATCAGCAGGTTTCCTAAATATTTCCTGTTCTGTTCTGACCCTTTCCCTGGTCTATTTCACTTGACTTGTCCTTAATGTATAAACTGTGGAGCATGTGATCTAAAAACGTCATCTTGAACCATTGAGAGACACCGTGCATGATTTGATGAACAACATGTCATCAATGATGAATTACATGCATTCAGTTATGATGGATTATATGCTACACTCAAGCACGGAATTACAACAATTTTTGGGTGGTCTGTTGACTGACCATTTTATATGCAAGACAGCAGTTAGCTTCTATCTCTGCAAAAAGGAAAGTTTATGAATAGTGTGACTTGAGGAATTGCACTACCAGAGAAATAATAAAAATACAACACAGATTATATTTGAACTAGTAAATTGTGTTTTCTGCTGTCTGAGAATTACTCTGGAACATTTTCATTAAAAAATGAAACACAAATATTTTGTGTCTGTTCCTTCAATTATTACATTTCTGCAGTTTGCTAGGCTTCTCTCTATCTGATACCTGTCTGGAGAAGTTGTTGAAAGCAACTAGGCATGTTCAGTTTTAAAAATATACAGTTTTGTCTCAGACATGCTTGTCTGTTCCTATAAGGAATTACCTATAAGGGCCACCTAATAAAGAAACACTATATTCCTCCCGACCACTTCAGCTCATTGAGAAACTGCAATGTTTACATTGCAGGGTCATATTGACAGCCACTAGAGGCACTTCCACTCCACTGACCGAGTAAAACTATGGGAAAACTTTAATATGGGAATGTTTGAATGCTTGAGCGGTGCTTCTCGTGGATGCTCATTAGGTTCCCATTGTGAGGAACATTGCAATGGACATCGCAAAGAATACCATGTCTCCTCGGGATTTCACCCAGGGAGGAGGGCTAAGCAACACAGAGAAATCCTAGGCTCCAGAACTAGGTAATTCAATTTTTTATATCCATTTATTTTTTTTGCACCTGGGGGTGGTGACTTGCTTACCAGCAGGGACAGGAATACTATAGCATTAGGAATACAGATTTGTATTCCTAAAGCTATAGTGTTCTTTTAAAGTATTAGCCTACCTATTTAGATTATCGGGCTTCCCCAGAAGTAAGTAAAAAAAATAGTTTTAATTACCCCCCCCCCCCAAATGCATGTCTTGCTGTAGTCGGGCCACTTCTGATAACTGAGATCACTAACACCCATAAGGTAGCACTGGGTTGCTACACTGTGACCAATCATCATCTCCTCACAGAGATGCATTAAGTCAATGCATCTGTATAGGGAGTGAACAGCATCTCCATGTAGAACATAGAGATGCCAAACCTAGGTCCTGCAATCTTTTTGGCACCTCGTCCAGGAAGTCTCTCTAGTGCCTGTCAGAGTGAGGTGGCCTTAGCCACCAGTGTAAACAGTGCCTTTTAGCGTTTAAACTGCTGTGGCTGCAGGGATAGTCTATTTTTCACCAGTGGTTCTGGTGCCCGTAGCTCTGTCATTTTTAAGCTTCTTATAAACATGTAATTTTTATAAAAAACTTTTATTGACGTAATGTAGGGATCACTGTCACGACTGCTAGTTTGGTCCAACACGCAGAACTATGTAACATCTACATAGAAAATAGAAAGGAAATAAAAAGGATAGAACGTAAACCGGTCCTTAGAATGGCCGGACTAATACGTTAGAGACAGAGAATGGTCAAGGGATAGCCGAGGTCAAGGAAGCCAAAAATACACAAATACCGTTTAACAAGCCAAGACAAGGGAATCAGAAATCAGCCTAGTTAGGAATAGCCAAGGTCAAAATACCAGAAATCACAATAACAGCCTAGTCAGGAATAGCCAAGGTCAAAATACCAGAAATCACAATAACAGCCTAGTCAGGAATCGCCAAGGTCAAAATACCGGAAATCACAATAACTTTCAGGAACCAGGACAGGAAACCACGACAGGGCAAGGTACTGGGGTGAATTAGGGATTTAAATATTCCTCTCTAGGCTGTGATTGGTCAGAGGGTGACCTCTGACCCCAGAACGTGCATGTTCGTTGGCGCCGTGACATCACACGCACGTTCCTATAACCTTGGGGGGCGGAGCCATTGATGGCCACGACCACATGGTCGGCGCCATCTTTGTTTTGGGAACACTGCCCAGAAGACGCGGTGGAGTGGTTCCCGACTCGCTGCTGAGCAGGTAAGCTCAGCTTGTTGGCACGGTTGTGCTGGTCGGGCACAGACGCGTCATGCGGCGAGCCGGGAGCCGTGACAATCACAGACAAAATTATATACTAAAGTTTCGGTTTGGTTACTCTGGTCTTAAATTTGAGAATCACTTTGAATTACCGATCTGGTGCGGTCACACTGAGGTGCCGATTAGGCACCGTGACAGTACCCCCCACACAAAGACTGGACGGGCAGGACCAGGCTTATCAGGGTACCAGGCATGGAAAGAGCGAAGAAGGCGTCCAGGATAAATGCCAACAGCAGGAACCCATGAGTGTTCCTCAGGACCAAAACCCTTCCAATCTACCAGATACTGCAAAGAACCACGTAAGAACCTGGAGTCCAAAACAGAACGGACTTTATACTCTTCCTGTCCCGCAACCACCAAAGGAGGGGGAGGTGTGAAGGGAGTAGTGTATCTATTGCCGTTAAGTGACTTTAATAATGAAACATGGAAAGTACGGACTGTTCGAAGGTTGGCAGGGAGGTCAAGGACATAAGACACCGGATTGATCCTATGTAAAACATGGTATCTAAGAGCGAACTTAATAGAGTGTACCCTGAGTCTAATGTCTCTAATGGACAGTCAAACCCTGTCCCCTACTTGATAAGAAGATGCAGCACTATGTCTCTTATCAGTATACTGCTTAAAATGGGAAGCAGCATTAGCTAAGGCAGAATGAACCAGATCCCATGTTTTCTTCATAGAGGTCAGATGTTCATCCAGAGAGGGGATATGCATATCAGAGAACACGGAAGGTAATGCAGTAGGGTGGAGACCATATACAACATAAAAAGGACTAAGTTTGGAAGAGTCATGCGTAGTGTTGATCCGGGCAAATTCTGCCCAGGGCAAGAGGTCAACCCAATTATCCTGGGAAGCGATAACAAAACAACATAGAAATACTTCCAGAGACTGATTTGCCCTTTCAGCCGCCCCATTAGTTTTGGGATGATAAGCTTAAGAAAAAGACAGGTTGATACCCAATTCTTTACAAAAAGATTTACAGAATCAAGAAATGAACTGAGAACCTCTGTCAGAAACAATGTTTTTAGGAATCCCATGTAACCTCACTATTTCCTTAATTAAAATATGAGCAAGGTCTTGTGAGGAAGGTAATTTTTTAAGCAGTACAAAATAGGCCATTTTAGAGAATCGATCTAAGACCATGAGTATAGTGTTTTATCCCTTGGAGACAGGCAACTCCACAATGAAGTCCATGGCTATATGAGACCACGGAATGAGAGGCACAGGCAGCGCTTGTAACAATCCACATTTCAATTTGTGCGGAACCTTAGAGACAGCACAAGTCTGGCAAGTATTGACATAGGGAATTGACATAAGTAATAACATCAACCTTAAGAGAGGGCCACCAGAACTTTCTTGTTCCTGCTGAAATGGTTTTGCGAGTACCTGGATGCCGAGCTGTAACGTCATTATGAAATATAGCAAGAATCGCCCTTCTTTCAGTTTTAGGAACAAACAGGAGACCTGAAGGTTTATTACTAGGTGCCTGAGGTTGAGCCGCGATTATGACAAGAAGAGGCATGGACAAAAAAAGGACAGTGGAAGCCAAAATACATTCAGGAGGAATAATAGGAGTGTTCTCTTGCTCCGGTTCTTCCTCCGTCTCAAACTGGCTAGATGGTCTCTGTTTCTAGAACCAGGCCTATAAGTGATGATATAACTGAAATGAGAAAGAAACGGAGATGTCTAACATGTCTGGATGACATTCTTTTAGCCTCTCCTATATTTTCCAGGTTTTTATGATCTGTTATGAAGGTCTTTGGATCCTTCCAATGGATGTCTCCAATCTTTAAGTGCCAATATGATTGCCAATAGCTCTCTGTTACCTATGTCATAATTTCTTTCCGCTGGGGATAGCTTTTTAGAAAAGAAGCCACATGGGTGCAGGGGTTCATCGTGATTTTCTCTCTGGGACAGTATAGCATCAACCCCTGTTTCAGAGGCATCCACTTCTAATATGAAAGATCTGCTGGGATCAGGATGAGCAAGTATAGGAGCTGAAGCAAAAAAAGCCTTGAGTTGTTCAAAGGCATTAATGGCTTCTTTTGGCCATAATGTACATTTAACCATCTTACGTATCAAATTGGTGATCGGGGCTATTATCGTAGAAAAGTTTTTAATAAATCTACGATAATAATTGGAAAACCCGATGAACCTTTGGATAACCTTTAAACCATAAGGTAGAGGCCATTGCAACATCGCTTTTAGTTTCTTAGGATGCATCTTGAATCCTAATGCAGATATCGTACAAATCTCACACTTCAAGAATACAATCTCCTGCCGCAAGATAGAGAACTGTATACAGATTAGACAACAACCAAACGTCCAAAATGTGGAACGTGAAACAAATGCCTAGCAACTATTACACTGAACTAAGTCTGCCATTCCAGTAAGGTGAATAATTTAAATCAAACGAATCTTAACTTTTTATTTATCCTCCTGAATACCTCAGATTACCTCCAGTTTATCTCCAACTACACACTTAGAAGCAACACTTAGATAAAGCAACCAAGCTATATTAGCCAAGCTAATGACAACAACCCTTATATATCTCCTAAAATCACCACCCACTAGGAATGTTTAACACCTGGGTAGGCCTGTGCAACCACACACTTAGAAGCAACACTTAGATGAAGCAACCAAGCTATATTCGATACAAAGATAAACCCTGCTCCTCCGTATCTGACATTTAGTTACAGCATCCTGTATATATTCCTCCATAATATTACTTTCCATGGGAGACAGGGCATAAACTCTCCATTTTGGGGGTATAGTACCTGGCAATAGATCTATAGGACCATCATAAGTTCTATGTGGTGGAAGTGTATCAGCATGTACTTTATTAAACACCTCCTTTACCTCCCCATATTGGGAGGGAACCGTAGTGGACAATGTAGAGGCAGTAGGAACATTGATAGTACCCATTTGTTTCGTTATAGGCTTTAAACATTTGTCCTTCACCCCACTTTAGTATGTCCCCTCTCCTCCAATCTATATGTGGATCATGTTTGATTAGCCATGAAAACCAAGTACAATGGGACAAGAGGGTGAGGAGATGACCTGAAAAGTGATCTTTTCCTTATGCAAGGCCCCTACTTGCAATAAAACAGGTTTCATGGGTAATGAGCGGATTCCCAAGAGGTCTACCGTCTATGGCCTCAATGGCCAAAGGTGTTGACGTTAGAGGTATTTTGTGTGTGGACACAAAGTAAGCATCAATAAAGCTTTCTGCTGCTCCTGAGTCTAATAGGGCTTTGCAATTGACCTCGAAGTTGTGTAACAAAATGATAACAGAAAGGAGAAGTCTCAAAAGAGGCATAGTGGGGGACTGTCAGGAATAGCTGATGCCCAACACGCAGAACTTAAGTAAATATAAAAGAAAATCCCAAGACATATTACCGGGCCTTAGAATGGCCGGATTTAACGTATAAAAGAAAAAACCACAAGACAGCATAAGGACAAGAATGCAGAAATCACGGAAACAATGAACATGCCAAGGGTCAAGGAATGTATAATTCAGACTAGTCAGGAGCCAAGCCAAAGGTCAAGGAATACAGAGATTGGATATAGTCAGAAGGAAAGCCAAGGTCTAATACACTAGAATCAATACCAGAAACACGCTCTCGGATAACCACAATGGAAACCACGACAGGACACAGAGTAGTGGACAAAAAAGGTTTATATAGCCTAGGGGCCTCCCTGATTGGCTGTAGGGAAGCATGTGATAGTGTGTGTGTGTGTGCGACACACCCACATGTCTAAGGGTTAAATTACAAACCCTTAAAGGCATCAAAGCTGCAGCGGCCGGCGTCTCTAATGATTGCAGACTTAGTCGCTGTGTGAGGGGCTACTGTCTGGAGCCTAGGTGAGTGATGGGCGGCATTCCCATTACCACGCCGGGACCCATACCGCTCTCTGGCAGGGACATATACATAACACCTAAGGCCAATCCCCTAATGGTACTTAGGTGCAAGAGTTTTCTGGACGAATCGGGCAATGTAGACTGAATTGTCTCTCTGCTTCAGATAACCTCTTAACTCCCAACTGCATAGGTTCAGGGTCAACAATAACAGTAGGGGGTTTGTGAACAACAGGGTTGGAGAAGCGGGGAGTGAGAAAGGTGCTATTTCTTCTAGGTTTGTTTCTGATCCTCTCCCTTTTTCTTAGCCTGTTGTCTATCTGTATCATATAAGTTATATACTCGTTAAGTTTGTTTGGCAAGTCTCTGGCAGCAACCTCATCTAGAAAGGTATCGGACAGCCCTTCAGTGAAAACGGCGATGAGGCCGCTGTTTGTCCAATCCACCGCTAAGTCAAGAGTACGAAACTCAATGGCATAATCAGCAACAGAGAGATTGCCCTGTCTTATGCGCATGAGGGCTTTCTCCACATCCATTTCCTTACCTAATGACTCAAACGTTAGCTTGAACTCAGCTAGGAATTCCGCATAATCATATGCTATAGACTTCTTGCTTTCCCATAAAGGGTTTTCCCAGGTTAGTGCCTTCCCTATCAACTGATTCATCAGATAACCAATCTTGGATCTATCGGAAGGAAAGGAGCCCGGGGAGGCCTCAAAGTAGTACTCGATTTGGATAAGAAAACCACGGCATTCCTGAGAATTACCACCGAAATGAGGGGTTGGTAAGAGGGATATACACAGAGCCTTGTATACTATAGGTAGAACAGCAAGAGGAGGTCGTTGGAGGTAAACCGTACGGGCCAACAATGTCTGAAAGGCCTATACATGAATATATGCATAATACACTCTGAAAAAAACACATACACAAATATAAAATGTAACATGGGTTTCCAATTCCTCACAGGTTTATTCACTAAACTGCATAGTAGAAAGATAAAAATCCAAATTGTATATTTTGGGCCACAATAGCTGATTTGGAAAAATTCTTGCAGTTCAGATTTTCATTCACAAACATTTAGTCATTCTTTCTCTTGTATCAGGCCCCGGCTCTATAGTTTATGAAGGGTATGGACATATCATTTGAGAATAAACAATATAACTTCTTATTAAAATAAGACATACAGCAGCATACAGTCATTGTTTTGTTCCTATTATTAGACCTTTCCCAAGAAAGGATGGTAATGGGGCTGAATCACAGAACTTAGGGGGCCACCAGGGAGCAAGGCCCCACTGGGCCAGCAGTGACATGGCCATAAACACTGCTCCACTGGGCCACAAGGGTGCCTGACCATGATCACAGCCCAAGAAGCAGGGCCATAATCACAGTCCCACTGGGCCAATAGGGAGGATGACCTCTAGGAAATCAAGATGTTCATAACTCCCAGGTCAAAGGTAAGAAGGGGAAAAAAATTGAATTTTTTCTTTAACAATTCAAATGTGCACTCAGCCACACACAACACACTATGCTACTCACATAAAGCAACACACACCACTCAGTTTCATACACATCACTCATCATAGCCTCTCACACACCACCACATACATCTCTCACAGCTACCCAAATATTCACTCCCATGCATCATGCACTGCCACACAAATCACACAGCTATCCACATCCCACACAGACAGCCCTGTCGCACTGGGTCTTCTCCTGCAGAAAATACCAGATGTCTTTAAAGAGCTACATCATGGCCTGCAAGGTGTACTTGGAAGCAGGACCTATAGGTGCAGGCGCCCGGTGGGACCCAATTAATATGTTAAAATGTTCTAAAACAGTATGACAAATTACACTGGTAGGGCAAGGGCAGTCCTAGCACCATAAACATTACAGCAAGCTTCATGCAGTCCAACCGTCCCAAATTTGGCGGGGCTGAGAACACATAAGACCACTGAGAAGTGTACAGCAGTAGTCAAGGCGAGAGATGATAGCGGCATGGAGCAGCATTCTAACCGTATCCGGTGCTGGATAGGGGCTGATGCGACGAACATTTTTGAGATAGATTATAAGCAGCAGGATTTGGCAAGTGACTGGACATGAGGGGTGAAGGAGAGGTTGGAGTCAGAGAGAACACCCAGGGAATAGGATCGAGGGAACAAATTGTGGGACTGGAGGAACGAAGTAGAGCAAAAACCTCACGGTAGATAAAAATTAGATTTCTGCAATATAGTTTAGTTCTTCTAAAATCAAAATAATAATGCCAAAAATAAATCAGATTATGTAGTTTTTAATCCCAATAATTTGGTACAGTACTATAGGATGAAAACACTCTCCCTTTAGAGGACGCTAATAAAATGCTTACAGAGATTTCCTGGCATCAACAGACTGTAAAAGCAAAGTGCTAGACAGCATTTAGAACCCAGAATTCTGCAGTTGTGCACCTTGCACAGCTAGAAACTTTGCAAAACAAGCGTTAACCCTGCCGGCTGGAACTATTTTAAGCTTCCTTGTTGCATAGGGGACAGAGTAGACTGGAGGACGAAGGCTGGGATGTTGTCAACAGGGAAGCAATGCAGATTGAGCAAGAGCATCAGAAATAAAGTCGTTTTGAGGATGAAAATAATGAAGTCACCTGCAATATGAAAGACAAAACGAACTTGCTGGAATTATTGGCCAGCATTGCACTGACTCAGCAGGTATGTATATTTTATACACAAGAGATACAGAGGTGTTTGTGTGTTCCACTGATTGTTGAATATTACTCCAATATTATTAATTATTTTAATTGTCTGAATTATCATGTCTACGATGAATACTATTATTTAATGCTTTCTCAAGTCCATATAAACCTTCATGTGTGCTTGCATATATTGGGTATGCTTGTAGACAGAAAAGAAAACACTTCTATTGTCTTCATGCTGCGCTGTCTACGCTGATTAAAGGGTTAATTGCCAGTAGATGATCTCATCCTAGAAAGAAAAGTGCAGAATCACATTAAAAGGCCTCTAATAATCTCTGTATCTACAGTGACAGATTCCAGTAGGCCCTGGTGGTACAGCTGCACAATGTCCTGTCATTGTCCTCCAGTTTCTTAACCCTTTATATAAAGCTGTCATATACTTGTACATGTGATCACAAATTCTTTGTTGTGTTTTGGTTTTATCCTTTCTTGAGATGATTTTTCTTTTTGTGTTATCATTCTATTCAAATTCAGGTTCAATTTAAGAATCTTCCCCAGTTACAAGAGACTGGCATTCTAATCCAGACAAGGCTCATTTTACTGTTTAAAATGACACAGCACCTTAAACCAAAAGTCCTTTGAATTGACTTAACACCATTAATCGTGCCATACATTCACGAATCAATCAAATCAGCATGCCAGTATGGCAATTAAATATTCATAAGAGTGAGCATGTAGAAACACCATTTATCATTTTATTATTAAAAGTGCCAACATGCCCCCCAGGTCTGTGCTCCTGAATTAGGTAAACAGGTGAAATGTTACATTGAATTATATATATCGGTTCCTGATTACTTAAAAGTCTAAAGGGAGTTCCAGTCAGACGATAAAATAGTATAATGCAAAATAAATATAACATCTGTCATTAAAATAAATAAATACAAAAGCCTTAATTTGAGATGTCCAAAAGAACATTACATGTGGGTAATCTACTGTAATTCTGTTGATATTGATACATATGAAATTTTCTTTTCTTTGTTAAAATACCAGCATAATTCTGCGGTATTGTACTAAATTTACAGATCATATACAAGGGGACAGAATTCAACACTGAAAAAGAATATGTAGAGATTACTTCTCACTAGGTATTAAAAACAGAAGGCATTAGGTATTGAAAACCGTAAGGTAGTTATGTTTGTGTATGTTTGTTTTATATGATCAAAAACATGTTCGGTAGCTCGTTCTGTAAATTCTTTTGATGTTATTTAATTATTTCAAAATATTAGTGTCACAAGGCTTAGGGCATATTCTAATATTGTTTTGAGGAGAATTTCCCAGCACTCAGATCCCGCTGCCTGCATGGGGTGTTACAATTATTATTTTCACTTTCTCTTTATCAATACAAATAATATGCAATGCCGTATGCTGATCTATAACAAGATTGGGCTGTGACAATTGGAGTCACTTCTGTACCACTGAATCGAAGAAAGGGATATCGCTAAGGTGAGATATTTGGATATATTAAACCGTTACCACTACTTTCAGTTTGGGGGGAGAGGATGTCAGTGCACTCCAAGCACCATAATGACTACATATTACAAAATGCTATTACTGTTTGCTCAGAATCTATACTCTTTGATTTTGGACAATGATGACTTATTGCAGAAAAAAAACATTTAAACGAAGTGCACAAATAAACTGTACATGTTATGTCATATGGTCAGTTTGATTCCTTCTGTGGTCCTTGGTAAACAAAACAATTTAATTCAACATTTTTTTTTTTGTTTGTTTTTTTTTTGTCAAATTAATTAGATCTATACCCAGAGTCTAAATATACAAAAATAATTCATCTGAATTCAAGCACTGGAAATGAATGTATTATTTATTTATTTATTTATTTATTTTAATATGTTCCTATTTTATTTTAGCTTGACAGCCACTAGTAGGTATGGAAAATGCAAGATGTAAACAGTGCCTTGTCTCAGAAATTACTGTTATTTCTTAAATGACTGCAGGGACAGCATCTGTGCCCCAAGATCACTTATTTAAAGGGATACTCCAAGCTTTATAACTACACTGCTCAAAAAAATAAAGGGAACACAAAAATAACACATCCTAGATCTGAATGAATTAAATATTCATCTGAAATACTTTGTTCTCTACATAGTTGAATGTGCTGACAACAAAATCACACAAATTAAAATAATTTTTTCAACCCATGGAGCTCTGGATTTGGAGTCACACTCAAAATTAAAGTGGAAAAACACACTACAGGCTGATCCAACTTTGATGTAATGTCCTTAAAACAAGTCAAAATGAGGCTCAGTAGTGTGTGTGGCCTCCACGTGCCTGTATGACATCCCTACAATGCCTGTGCATGCTCCTGATGAGGTGGCCGATGGTCTCCTGTGGGATCTCCTCCCAGACCTGGACTAAAGCATCTGCCAACTCCTGGACCATCTGTGGTGCAACGTTACGTTGGTGGATGGAGCGAGACATGATGTCCCAGATTTGCTCAATTGGATTCAGGTTTGGGGAACGGACGGGCCAGTCCATAGCATTAATGCCTTCGTCTTGCAGGAACTGCTGACACGCTCCAGCCACATGAGGTCTAGCATTGCCTTGCATTAGGAGGAACCCAAGGCCAACCACACCAGCATATGGTCTCACAAGGGGTCTGAGGATCTCATCTCGGTACCTAATGGCAGTCAGGCTACCTGTGGCGAGCACATGGAGGGCTGTGCGGCCCCCCAAAGAAATGCCACACCACACCATTACTGACCCACTGCCAAACCGGTCATGCTGGAGGATGTTGCAGGCAGCAGAACGTTCTCCATGGCGTCTCCAGACTCTGTCACGTCTGTCACATGTGCTCAGTGTGAACCTGCTTTCATCTGTGAAGAGCACAGGGCGCCACTGGCGAATTTGCCAATCTTGGTGTTCTCTGGCAAATGCCAAACGTCCTGCACGGTGTTGGGCTGTGAGCACAACCCGCACCTGTGGACATCGGGCCCTCATACCACCCTCATGGAGTCTGTTTCTGACCGTTTTGAGCAGACAAATGCACATTTATGGCCTGCTGGAGGTCATTTTACAGGGCTCTGGCAGTGCTCCTCCTGTTCCTCCTTGCACAAAGGCAGAGGTAGCGGTCGTGCTGCTGGGTTGTTGCCCTTCTACGGCCTCCTCCACGTCTCCTGATGTACTGGCCTGTCTCACACAAATTAAAATAATTTTTTCAACCCATGGAGCTCTGGATTTGGAGTCACACTCAAAATTAAAGTGGAAAAACACACTACAGGCTGATCCAACTTTGATGTAATGTCCTTAAAACAAGTCAAAATGAGGCTCAGTAGTGTGTGTGGCCTCCACGTGCCTGTATGACATCCCTACAACGCCTGTGCATGCTCCTGATGAGGTGGCCGATGGTCTCCTGTGGCATCTCCTCCCAGACCTGGACTAAAGCATCTGCCAACTCTTGGACAGTCTGTGGGGCAACGTGACGTTAGTGGATGGGAGTCCATAGCATCAATGCCTTTGACTTGCAGGAACTGCTGACACACTCCAGCCACATGAGGTCTAGCATTGTCTTGGCACCATGGCCACTTCTAAACAACTTTAGCTTGATAAAGCCGTTTTGATGTAAAGATCATGCTCCTGCAATCTTGCTGCTGAATTCACAGACGATTAGGAGATAAATCACTTTTGTTTATGCAGCCCTAGCCATGCCTTCCCTGCTGTGATTCACACTGACTACGTTAATACATTATTTAATTGTCAATCATATCTTCTAAATTAAACACTATGTAATATAGAAAAAAACATTAGACTTATTTTGTCGGAAGTGTGTGGGGAGACTGTGTGAGTCACAACAAAGGGAAAAGTGGCGAGGACTGCATAAACAAAGTGAGCGATAGAGCAGTGAGATTGCAGGCACATGTCCAATACACCAAAACCACTTAATTAAGCTATAGCTGTTTTGGTGCTTAGATTGTTCCCATAGTGATGAAACTTTAACTTTTGCACTACATGATATCTAACTAAAATGTAGTATTCATTTTTTTTTTTATTAATTTTGTTTTCATTTAGTTTCTTTGTCATACACCCATACAGAGAAAAAGAAAGAAAAAAAAAATGTTAATCATACAATTGAATGCAGTTTGACTGTAGGGATAACTTGAGTTAAACTACTTGTCTGATTATCGTTAAATCACAAAGTTTTAAGTAGTGCTAATACATTTTGAGTCAAGTAACCATGGAACCAAAACCATCTCCCTGTGGCAAACTTGCTGTCCTGGGCTGGAGCCCCGAGTCGGCTCCTGGAAATTTCCTGGTCAGATTTGGATTGCATCTGCATCTGCAATTAGAATTGTTATCTATGTCTCAAAATTACATTTAAGTTACACCTCCAATTACAAATATTTAAGTAATCTCTGATCATCTCAATTATGTAATTACACATTGAATAATTATAAAATTAGTTAATAAAAGAGATGCACAGTTTAAATAGCAAACAAAGGGGCAACAAAATGAAACAATATGCTGATGACCCTGATTCCGGTCTATAATCAGTGTTAGGCCGAAAACTGAAAATGACTTTTTTCACCAAATGATTTTGATGGGATAGGCCTATTTTCCACTGAAAATTTCAGTGCATCCCTACAGGCTATGTTGTGAAATCACAGACACACATTACAGGCTATGCTGTATAATCACAGCCAGACACACATTACAGGCCATGTTGTGCAGTCACAGACAAAAAAACAAGTAGCACAAAATAAGAAACCCAAGAAGTTTACCTATTAGGATCTACCGTATATACTCGAGTATAAGTCGAGTTTTTCAGCACATTTTTGTGCTGAAAAACCCCCACTCAACTTATACTTGAGTTAATGTCTGTATTATGCCAATTTACATTGCCAAAATACAGACCAGGACCGCCGGGCTCATTACAAGCCCGGCGGTCCTGTTGGGGGCTGACAGTGAGTGGTTACTTACCTTCCTGCAGCTCCTGTCAGCTCCCTTCTCCTCTGTGCAGCTCCTCTGTCAGCTCCCACTGTAAGTCTCGCGAGAGCCGCGGGGTCACCGCGGCTCTCGCGAGACTTACAGTGGGAGCTGACAGAGGAGCTGCACGGAGGAGAAGGGAGCTGACAGGAGCTGCGGGAAGGTAAGTAACTGCTCACTGTCAGCCCCCCCTCCTACACAGCCCATACACTGGACCACCAGGGAGTGAGAGCCCCCCTCCCTGGCAAGCTAACAAGCAGGGAGGGGGGACGAAAACTAAAATAATTAAAAAAAATACAATAAAAAATATTAAAATAAAAAATGTATAATAAAAATGCCCTCCTCCCACCCAGTTCACACAAACACACACTCTGCATTATATATACACACACTCATACAAACAATCTGCATTCTACACACACTCATACAAACACACACACACTCTGCATTATATACACACAGTGTGTGTGCGTATATAATGCAGAGTGTTTGTATGAGTGTGTGTGTAGAATGCAGATTGTTTGTATAATGCAGAGTGTGTGTGTATATAATTCTAAAAATCACAGAATTTCATAGCCCCAAGTTTTACCCTCGACTTATCCACGAGGCATAGCATATTTCACAATTGTTGGTCACAAAACTGCCCTCGACTTATACATGAGATCGACTTATACACGAGTATATACAGTACTTACTAGTCGGACAATCCAGTTATGTCCAAATTGCTTAACACTATACAGTTAAATATAAAGAATTTCACCTTATCCATCACTACGTGGATAAGTGGAGTCTGGCATAGTGTAGTTAGTATCTTATAGTAAACTGAATGATAATCCACTCTAAATACACAATATGATCACACCTCAAGTGCAAAAAAAAAAAATATTAGTGCTAGCCTTATAAGGTAGCCAGGGGAAACTGGAGGTAAGACCAAAGGTACTAGTCTAGAGAAGTCACTAGACTAGTACCTTTTGGTCTTACCTCCAGTTTCCCCTGGCTACCTGCAATGTATTTTATGTTTTAACCCCTTGTCTACCTTCCAGATTGATCTATTGTCTGTATAAAAGGTAACAGTTTCTGTGCTAAAAACAAACCTTTTTAATAAAACTCACGTACTTGAGTTTTTAAGCACTACTTTGGAGGTCTTCTACAGATATTTACAGCTGTAACTTGGTAGAAGAGTAGCCTTATAAGATAGTACTTACCAGTATTTATTTTTTGCACTTAAGGTATATGTGTTCTGTGATCATACTGTGTATTTAGAGTGGATTAGCAGTCACAGACAGACAGACACATTACAGGCTAGTTTTGCCCACTCCTATCTCCTTGAGGAATCTGTTCCGGTGTGCTAGATTCTGATTGGCTGCTCTAGTATTTCCGGGTCTGAGGGTGTCGGTAAAGATGGCGGCAGTCAGTGAGCAGTGGCTGGACCGGAAATAGAAAAGGAGAAGCGCCTGGAGCTGGTACTCCAGGGTCTGGCTGTGGATAAGAAGTTGCAGGCGTGTGGCGACCAGCTTCCCCCGGCTCTCTTCACCCTCTCCCTCAATTAACTGGAGGTGAGCTGGTGCTCAGAGCTGCGAGAGCTGTCAGACGGCCTGGGCCTCCTCTCCCACATGCAGAACCTGGTGCTGTGCCGCAATAGGCTGCAGAGCATTCCCCAGGCTGTTGGCAAGCTGAAGGCCCTCCGGGTGTTGCATCTTTCCGGGAACGAGCTGAAGGAACTGCTGGCAGAGTTCACTCGGCTGTCTGACCTCTGCACCCTGAATGTAAGCTGTAACCGGCTGTGGGGTATTGTGCTGGCTACTAACTGGGCATTGTGCCCTCTCAAAACAGGGAAGGGGGGGTGTAATATTTGGTCAATATGACCCTTTTTTGCTCGAAATGGGATAGGCCCATTTTCGGCCGAGAATTTCGGCAACCGAAATTTCGATGCATCCCTAATTTTTACTTACCTGTGCTGTACTATGGACAGGGCCGCCATCAGGGGGTGACAACCATGATGGTTGTCACGGGCATGGCGGTCCTGGGGGGCCCAAACTGCTCTGGCAGTCCCAGGCCCCACTTTCCCTCTCTGCACACATAGATAGCGAATATCGCTATCTATGTGTGCAGCCGCGGGCTCCCGGCTCCCTGTTACTGCAGAGGGGGCCCAGCACACTGCCTGTTTTCCTCTCTTCTTTCTTCTAATAACTCTCGCAGGACCCGCGGCCTTCTGAGCGTTGCCATGGAAACGCGGCACACAGGCCGCGGGTCTCGCAAGAGTTATTAGAAGAGTTTCTATAAACTTCTATGTTTATAGAAAAAAAGGGGTTAAACCTAGCTGGACCTGGCACCCAGACCACTTCATTAAGCTGAAGTAGTCTGGGTGCCTATAGTGGTCCTTTAAGCAATTTGCAACAACATCTTTTCAGTTCTAAGCCATATAAGACCCAACCGAAAAAAAATGTCAATTAAGTGCCAAAATAGATATTCCATAAAGCCATGGGGTACAGATGTTTTAGGGGAAATACAAAGCATTCCTGTTACGAACAACGGTAGGACCAGAATTGTCTGAGAAATTGATATTATTGATCTATATAAAAAGCTGCAAAAATGCCAAAAACTCAAAAGTAAGCACCTTGATGTGTTTTGGTTTGTTTTTGTGTGTTTTTTCATTATACATGCTTTTCTAACTTGTGCTTTATATTATGTGAAGAGTGTGTCATGTTTGTTTATGTACAAAAAGTGCAGATTTCAATAAATATTGGCACTTTTATAATTTACCTGGTTACTCCCCCAGGTTGTCAATCAAGCAAAAGGACTGTTACTTCCTTCCTTCCCTTCCCTTCCCTTCCCTTCCCTTCCCTTCCCTTTTTTTTTTAAAGCTCAGTTAGGCTAAAAAGAGGCAGCAATTGCTCAGAACACCTGGCTTGCAAATATTTATCATTGAACTGCATTGGGAAGTCTTTAATTGGACAGTCACAGAATGTCTAGGTGGGGGAAGAAGGGAACGGTTAGCACAGGCCTTAGACAACATATCTCAAACTTTTGCAAGCTATTTTTGGTATATCCTCAATAGAAATATGCATAATTAAATGCATTACATTTTCATTACAATTTTCATTGTACATCTTCTAAACAGTGATTTTTATTTCTGCAGTGTAGTGTCCCGTTAACCCTGCAATGTAAAACGTCAGTTACTGTGATTATTTATTTAGTGCCAACATTCAACAGTCCCTGTTGCAGGATTAAAATGACACCGCTGCACCCACACCGCCTCATTGAGATAAAGCGGCCTTGGTTATTTTTAGTGGTCCTTTAAGCATCTCTTATGCTATATTCAGCAAATTTGAGAAGTATCAGTCATTCTTGGGAACAAAGAATATCATGACTAATTGGTGGTGTCTGTATGAGATATATTTTCCTATGGCACCAACTCTATTTACTTTTAAGAATTTGAGTGTTTGAGATAGTCCCAAAGCAGTGCTTTGCAGTGTGTAGCATACATTTCTGGGACTGGAAGAGTTGCAGGGCCCACCCATTGTAAAAATACAGTTAGATTATCTTGACACGGCAGCGTCTGGTCCGTCAATGAATGGATGCTTAACACTGCTCTTGTTGGTACCTGTTTCTGCTCTATTATGGCCAAGATAACTTTGTCCATCCTCTTTTATTCTTCATGCATCAGCAAGCAGCAATGAAGGGTGTCTAAACTCCTGCTGTGGTGGTGAGTGAAGCTTCACAATGTACCGCTTCCTGGCAGATGCTGTCAGAGGTAATTGAGCAGAGAAACAAAGATCTGTGACAGGAAGCATACCTTATCAAGCTTTCAGACCCCCCCCCCCCATTCTATCCCAATGATGAGTTCTCCAGAGTGATCTCTGTGTTCACTGTCTGCTTTTTGTCTTTTGTTCTCTGTTTTCCTCCCATAACCATGAAGTTCACAGTTAAAGGTATATGTGTTGTTCTAGAATCATAAGATATGAGACAGATGCATGCATAGTAAAAAGAGGGTTTTATTCTCTATTTAGTGACTTAAACAATTGAGATGGAATTTCCATCTTGTAAAAATGCTCCAGTCTTTTTCCACCGAAATGTGTTTTGGCTTTAATGTGCTACTGTTTTGTCAGTGTACCAAAAGGTACTGTTTAGGGAATTTGCTCCAGTCAGTGAATCACCCATTAATTATTGTATGTATGTTGTCATGGATAAGACAAACACAAATGTTTTTACAATGTTTCTCAACCTTTTTACAGAAAAGTACCCCTGCAGGCTTAAATAAATATTCTTAAGTATCCCTGCCTCGAGAAAGTAATTTCTGTTGATTTAAATTTGAAATGAGACGTGTAGACATGGATATATTGTTGATCCAGGGTTTGACAAATCCCAGACGACAGGTTGCCATGGCGACCAGGACATGTGTGCTGGTGCCTGGGATTTGTGAGCGTGTTCAACCCCCAAGGTGACCGGCTGCCTGAAAGCAGAGGCTGGCAGTCGGATCACAGAGGGCTGAGGCAGGCAGGCGGCTGACGGCGGGAGGGAGAAGGCCGGCTCATGCATTGTTGAAGGAGGAAGGGGGGCAGCGGGCTCATCGATTGCTGAGGGAGGTGGGCGGGTGGCTAACTTAGTGCTTCAGCGAAGGAGGGAGGTGTAATCTCCCTGCTCTGCTCCCTTGTGCTCCTTGCAGTGATGCCAGGAGCCGTGTTATGATGTTACTCCGACCCCCGGCTCACTAAACAGTGCGCAAGAGGGAGCTGAGTAGGGAGATGACAGCAGCCCCACTGGACCCAAAGTAAAGCCTATCCACTCCAGCTCCAAAGGTAGGGAGGCTGGATGGATTAAAATTAAAAAGTTACTTGTGAGTCATTGTGTCTGTCTGTGAGCGTGTGTGTGTGTGTGTGTGTGTGTGTGTAAAAAATAAATTAAAAAAAAAAAAGTGAGTGTGTGTTCCCTCCAATCACATGGGAAAGATGTTTTTACTCCTCGTTTTTCCCACGCCGTGCTGGTGATGCCGTGGTTGGGCCACCTCCATGGCTGTGATAATCAATGTTACCCATAGGAAAAGCATTGGGAGACTATTGCGCATGCACGGCAAAATGCCACTGCACCAATTTAACGTCTCATAGAGCTGCAATAAATCAACGTATCCCTATAGGGAACAATGACAAAGGTGCTGCACAGTGTGAAGCATTGACCCAGAAAGCACCTCTAGAGGCTGTCTGAGTTACTGTCGCTAGAGGTGTCACCAGACAGCAATGTAAAGAATGCCTTTTATCTGAAAAGTCAGTGTTTACATTGAAAAGCGTTCAGGAACAGGATATAGACTTCAGAACAACTAAATTAAGCTGTAGTGGTTCTGGAATTTGGAATTTTCCCGTGCTGTGTAATTTGACTCATAACAATGTGATTGGTTGCTTTCACTCAACCAATCAGAGTGTTGCTATGAGTCAAATTACATAGCATGGGAAAATTCCAAAGCACTTTCTCACGCTATGTAAAATGACTCAGAGCACTCTGGTTGGTTGGATTTCAAGCCAACCAATCAGAATACTGTGACAGGTAAATGTAGAGACTTACCTGTCAGTCTTTTAACATAGAATGTGACGGCAGATAAGAACCATTCAGAGCACTCTGGTTGGCTTGGAATCAACCAATCAGAGTGCTCTAAGTCTAATTGCAGGGCGTGGGAAGACTTTATAAGCCTTTCCCGCCCTGCGCAGCTTAGTCTGCGCCGTGCCCTCCATGGGTGATGATAGATTATTTTTTTAGCGTCGGGTTTTTAATTTTATTTTCAAAGTTCGAGTATTATGGATTTTTATTTGGCCTTTTTTGGGGCTGAAAAAAAGACATCAAATGGTAAGTTATTTTTTATTTACAGGGATTTAGTTTTATTGTTCCCCCCTCACTATTTTTAGGGTGAGGTGGGTAGGTAGGTCTTTATTAATTTTTTCTTGGGTGGGGGGGTGAATAGGGGCTCTGGGGTGGGGGCCGGGGGGAGGACAATAGGGCCCCCTTATTGTTATTTAGGGGCTCTGCAGTGGGGGCCTGAGGGGAGGACAATAGGTCCTCCCCACATTTTCATTTAGGGCCCCCTCCAGCCAGTCAGGGCTCCCCCTAGCAGTTTCTATCTTTACATGATGATTGTGTTCTTCAGGATGCCCAGTTGCTAAAATGTTACTATGTTCCTTATAATAGCACTCAATTTTGTGGCTGAGGTTGCTGTCAAGTAAAAAATTAAATACTAGATTGCAACTGGATGAGTGTTTAATACAGCTCTATGTACTCCTAGTTTAAGTGTAAGCCACTAGTGGTTCTTATTTCACTTATCTCGTGTTTGACACAATGAATGTTTTGTTTTCTTCTTTATATTAAAGTGAACTAATAAAGTTTGTCTTTTTACCTCCAAGAAACTGTTTTAAACCTTGATGGTAATGTGTTGAGATTTCTTTTCTCATTTGTTTGTAGTTACATAATTAGGGTTATCCCCATTTTGATTACTAGTTAAACCTTTAGGCTTCTGTATATATTTTTTTTTGTACCCAATTGCCCTTTTTTTGTATGTACTTTGAAGTAGGTGCCATATTTAGCAGAAAAAAATTATTTTAAACAAAACACTTTTGATGTAATAATAATGTAATTTTTCTTTAATCTCTTTACGTCTCTCTAGCATATCTGTTATACTGAATATAGTTTACTTTGGCAATTTATTATATTTTAGTTTGTTGTTTGTGAGCACTGACCCAGAAAATCTGTGTTTACATTAGAATTCCTGCAGGTACAGGCTATAGACACCATAACAGCTACATTAAGCTAGAGTTGTTCTGATGACTATAGTGTCCCTTTTAAGGCAAGTTATATAAAAAGATAGAGGGGATCATTAATTATTTCACTATGTTTCTTCACTTTGCAGATAACTGTTGATTTGCACCTCAACTTGTACCATATAGCCCAAAGAACAAACCCCAAATTTTTCAACTCAACTCAACTGTATTTTACTTTTTATTCCATTGCTCCTGCTCTAATAAAGACACACTGCGGATAAAATAATTGAATTTTTATTTTTCTTTCTTTCCTGGGAATAGATTTCACTAGTACGTGGTACTGCAAAATTATGTATGTGTATACATGTATAATATTACAGACACAGCACGCCACTTTTCCTGCAAAATACTCTCTGTTGTCGTCTTTGACGGTAAATGCAAACCATATTTTAAACCTTCTAAAGCAAAGATGCAGTAGAAAGACTGTTGTTACAACAGCCTTGAATGAGGATTTGAGCACTTCTATGGGTGTGGCTAAATTAGCCACTAATTCTTGCACTCCACTTTCCCATGTGTACTTTTTTGTGTACCTCTCATACAGCACCTGTATACATGGTGTTTTTCAGCACCCTATCTTTATATATGCAACATGCTCTTGTACTGAGTACATTTCTAATATCCGCACAAAGAATCAACATGATAAAAATAAAAATAAAAAAAATCAATTAAAAAATCAATTAAAGGACCACTATAGTGCCAGGAAAACATACTCGTTTTCCTGGCACTATAGTGCCCTGAGGGTGCCCCCACCCTCAGGGACCCCCTCCCGCCCGGGATGGCTTAACCCATTGATAAACATAGCAGTTTCTCTGAAACTGCTATGTTTATTAAAAAATGGGTTAACCCTAGCTGGACCAGGCACCCAGACCACTTCATTAAGCTGAAGTGGTCTGGGTGCCTAGAGTGGTCCTTTAATTTAACAATAATAAATCAAAACATGAACTATATTAGAAGTTCATTATTTATTTCATAATTAAATGACTGTGATCATCTTTGCATGCATTCAGTGGACAAAGAGAAATAAGACAACATTGCTCTCTCTCTCTCTTTAATAAATAATGAGGCAATTAGACTTTGAGCAGTCACGAATACCTGAGTATTAAACCTCTTCTTGATGCTATGAAGAAGAGTCTAATCCCAACATTGATCTCATCATCTTGATATTAAGCCATTGCATGAGGATATAACACACGTGGGATATGAAATAGTTTACTATAAAAATGATATTTAACCTTGACACCCTAGATATTTGTGGACCACGTTTGCTCAGCCAGCATTAAGCCTTCACAGGAGAAGTGTCTGACAAAATATCTGGCACTAGAGGTATTGTGACAAATAATTGCTGCTTAGGTACAGCAACAGGCTGAGGTCTCTAGGTGGCAGCAAAGTGCCCACTATTGTCCTATTTGTTGATGGTATAATGACAGTGCTGCAGTCTCTCAGTGCAATGCTGTTATTACTGACTCTCAACAGGAAAAGCCTTATTGATGGTTTCAGACTGTTCATAAACTGTAAGATACTGTTTGTCACTGAAAATCATTTGTTTCCTGGACATTAATAGCAATGCACAGAGCAAGCTGGTTAACTTTTAAAGAGAAATTGGGGGAGATTCTAAAAAGTGCCCCCTTTTTTTCTTCTTCTTTTTTTTAACTCTAATCTGTTTGTATTTATTAACGTGTTTTAAAGGGTCTAAAAAGTTTCAGCTTTTAACTTTCAGCTTTTCTCTGCCCATATTCTGCCATTTTTGCACAATATGGTCAATTACAGTAAAGACATCCAAGTTTAGAGAGGTGAAAAAAAAAAAAGTGAAACAGAACACTTTTCTGGCATTAAGGGTGACGGAATGATTGATAAATCTGATGTGTTGCTAAAAAAAAAAAGACCTACAATAAAAAAATGACAGGGTGGAAAAGAAGCAACAGTGGTAAAAAACAAACAAAAAAAAAACACCATTAGATCTAGAAGTTTGCTCTGAACAAATGCACAAAAAAGGAGCAAAACTGTCTACAGTACTTAAAGGATCACTATAGTGTCAGGAAAACAAAGTGGTTTTCCTGACACTATAGTGCCCTGAGGGTGGGTAAAAACCCCTTCAGCAGCTTACCTTATTCCAGCTCCGGGCTCCCTCGACGCTGGTGACCTCTCCCCCCCCCGCCGACGTCAGTGGAGCCGAATGCGAATTCAAGCTGTCAATAGGAAATCATTTTTCAATGCTTTCCTATGGACGCTCTGCGTGATGGAGGCATAATATGCCTCCAGCGTCGCAGATGCGCATCTAGTGGATGTCCGCAAGACAGCCACTAGAGGCTGGATTAACCCTGCAATGTAAACATAGCAGTTTCTCTGAAACTGCTATGTTTGCATCTGCAGGGTTAAAACCTGAGGGACCTGGCATCCAGACCACTTCATTGAGCTGAAGAGGTCTGGGTGACTATAGTGTCCCTTTAAATAAACCCCATAGTAACAGTTGTCACCAAGTTGAACACCAAGATGGCTCCCTCTTATAACTTTATATATTGTATGTCATTACGCAAAAGGTCATTTGCCAAGCTATACAGCTCCCATGCAGCTTATAATAACTTGGAAAGTAGCTTCATTAATTCATGACATCTAATTAAATCTAGTGATTTCTAACAATTTGTTCTATATTTTCGGCATGATGCGGAAGACTATTACGATTGAATAGCATAAATTACTGCCTTGTTTTCTGTTAGGCACTTTCTATAGTAACCGCAGACCTTTTCTCAAAGTGTCTTGGAAAATAATTAGATGTGAAACTTCACATCTTAGCTTTTGGGTTGATAAATAATCCAACTACAAACTTGCAATGGATTCTGCTTTCTTTTCCCATTTTTCTTTTTCATTCATGTTTTCCTTTCTTTCTATGATTTTTCTTTTCTTTTTGGGTAAATGTCTTGTATAGCGCCGTCAAAGCTCAGTCTGGCTTACTCCATGAGCACTTCATGATGAGCTTAAGTATCTAGAACTCCTTCTGATGTATGTGTGTTTTAAAGGGACACTATAGTCACCAGAACATCTACAGCTTATTGTGTTTGTTCTAGCGAGTAAAATCATTCCCTTCAGGCTTTTTGCAGTAAACCTTCTTTTCAGAGAAAATGCAGTGTTTACATTACAGCCTAGTGATAACTCCGCTGGCCACTCCTCAGATGGCTGCTAGAGCTGCTTCCTATCCCAGTCTTGCCTTGTATTATTATTTATTATTATTATTATTATTGCCATTTATGTAGCGCTTTACAATATTTTGAGAGGGGGGATGTAACAATAAATAGGACTATTACAAGAAAACTTACAGGAACAATAGGTTGAAGAGGACCCTGCTCAAACAAGCTTACAGACTATAGGAGGTGGGTATTCGAAACATTAGGACAGGAAATATCAAGTAGGAGTGAAGCAGAGCTGGAGGAGAGAGCAAAGCACTGTCCCATAGGAGAGAGCAGGAGACAGGTATGTGAGGTAGAGATTACTCTGGGAGGCCATAAGCTTTCCTGAAGAGATGGGTTTTAAGGCCCTTCTTAAATGATTGAAGACTAGGGGAGAGTCTGATGGCAGTAGGCATAGGAGAGGAGCCACCCACGAGAGGTCCTGCAAGCGCGAGTTGGCCATACGGGTGCGAGCAGCGGTCAGGAGGTGGTCACGGGCAGAGCGGAGGGTACGAGGAGGGACATATCTATGGATTAGTGAAGATATATAAGAGGGGCTAGAATTGTTCAGTGCTTTAAATGTATGGGTTAGCACTTTGAATTGACTCATATAGCATACAGGGAGCCAATGTAAGGACTGGCAGAGGGGTGAGGTGTGAGAGAACCAACTAGAGAGGAAAATCAGTCTAGCTGCAGCATTCATTACAGACTGTAGCGGGGCAATACGGCTTTTGGGAAGACCAATCAGGAGAGGGTTACAATAATCCATGCGGGAAATTACTAGAGCATGGACAAGCTCCTTGGTAGCATCTTGTGTAAGAAAGGGGCGGATGCGGGCTATGTTTTTGAGTTGGAACCTACAGGACTTGGCAACAAACTGGATGTGAGACTCAAAGGTGAGACCAGAGTCAAGTATGAAGCCAAGACAGCGCGCTTGCAGGGATGGACTTATGTGGATATCACTGACTTGAAGGGAGAGCGAGAGAGGAGGCTCAGTATTAGGAGGAGGAAAGACAAGGAGTTCAGTTTTAGAGAGGTTAAGTTTCAGAAAGCGTGAGGACATCCAGTCAGAGATGGAAGAAAGGCAAGCATGTATGCATCACAACATATCAGTATCTCCTCCCTCTGCATATAGACACTGAACTTTCCTCAGAGATTCATTGATTCAATTCATCTCTACGAGGAGATGCTGATTGGCCAGAGCTGTGTTTGACTTGTGCTGGCTCTGCCCCGATCTGCCTCCTTCACAGTCTCAGCCAATCCTATGGGAATGCATTGTGATTGGCTCAGAACAACACTTCTGATGTCAGCAGACAGCTTGCTATTCTGAGGCAGATAGGGGGCGAGCCAGCAGCTTCATTCTTGAATACAAGTAAGATTTTACTATATTTAGGGAGGCAAGAGAGGGCCAGGAGGCTAGATGGTGGTTTTAACACTATAGGGTCAGGAATACATGTTTGTGTTCCTGACCCTATAGTGATCCTTTTAAACTTACTTCTCCTCACTGCACTAAAGAAGGAGTGGTGTGAGGGAAAAAAAAAGACAAAAAACTAATTAAGACACAGTGTCCCCATGCCAGTATCCCTGGTGTCTGTGTCCCCATGTCTTCCAGTATCTTGGTGCCCCTAGTGTCTCAGTGTCCCCATGTCTCCCAGTATCCCCATGTCTCTCTGTGTCTTGGTGCCCCTAGTGTCTGTGTTCCCTTGTCTCCTAGTGTCCACATGTCTCTCTGTGTCCCCTAGTGACATGGGGACACTGAGAAATATGGGGCACTGAGACACTGTGATACATAGTGACACTGTGATACATAGTCTCAGTGTCCCCCAGTATTCTCAGTTGTCTGTGTCCCCATGTCTCACAGTGTCCACTAGTGACATGGGGACACACACATGGGGACACACACACGGGGACACTGGGAGACATGGGGACACTGAGACATGGGGAAACAGACACATGGGGACACTGGGAGACATGTGGACACTAAGTCACTATGGACACAGTGTCCCCATGTCTCCCTGCCAGTATCCCTGGTGTCTGTGTCC
Organism: Pelobates cultripes; assembly: GCA_933207985.1. Classification (NCBI taxonomy): domain Eukaryota; kingdom Metazoa; phylum Chordata; class Amphibia; order Anura; family Pelobatidae; genus Pelobates; species Pelobates cultripes. The sequence continues at coordinate 70,726,008 of OW240918.1, read as the reverse complement.
CCATGTCTCCCAGTGTCCCCATGTCTCTCTGTGTCCCCTAGTGACATGGGGACACTGAGAAATATGGGGACACAGAGATATGGGGCACTAAGACACTGGGATACATAGTGACACTGTGATACATAGTCTCAGGGTCCCCCAGTATCCTCAGGTGTCTGTGTCCTCATGTCTCACAGTGTCCCCTAGTGACACGGGGACACTGGGAGACATGGGGACACAGACACTAGGGGACACTGGGAGACAGGGAGACACTGGGAGCAATCCATCTATACCGCAGAATCAAACTGTAAGTAGTTTTTTGGTGATTTTACAGAATTTTCTCTTATGTCACTCCTTGTGATTTACATAATCTGATGTCACACATACATAATTAGTTATTCAAATTAATAAGGTATTTTTTTCCAAGAAAGGTGGCAACCCTAACTACTCTTCACATACTCTTGCTTAAGTATGGAAACTTAAAAGGGATATATGGAAACAAAACTTGTGTGGACTAGCTGAAATTAAATTAGTTAAGGCAATGCTGACTTTGGTCTCTCTCTAACACTGTGGCATGTTCCCTTTCTTCTACACTCACTACATCCACCTTTTCTCTGTCTCAGACTGTATACCAGGAGCTTCTGCCTGCTAGTAAGAAGGAAAGGAGACAAGTGGACATGTGAGTGCTAGGGGACACTTGTGCCAACAGCATCATTAGATGCATTTATGCCAAGCTGAGGATGCTGTTGGCCAGCATGCATGATTGGCAGGCAGCCTGACATGCATTCATGCCATGCTAGCCTTCCAATTCTTTGGGCACACACGCCTCCTTTTTGGGCATGTTCGTCCCTTTCAGGAGTTCTGGTTACATGATCTGCGTCAGTGGACCACCCTTTTACACTGCACATTGACTTCCTGCTTAACTGGACACTGCTGTTAGGGGGTATGGATTTACTTGAAAGATGAAAGCATGAATTAGAGAGCGATTAGCATAGTTTAAGAGAATCTGAGTTTTCTTATAACTGGTCCTATGAGTTTCCCTCCGGCAACATCTCCACCAGATACATAACGCTTGAGAGGTATGACTGTTTGTGTTTTTGGTCTCTAAGATTCTGTACTTAGGCCCCTCATAATTGTCAGCACTAGGCCCACTGGGTTCTTAATCTGGCCCTGCCTGGAGTGTCCCTTTAAACGATGCTGGGCGTCCTCTCGCTATGCATGAGGCCCTCCAGCGTCGCCAGAATCTCCATAGGAAAGCATTGAATAATGCTTTCCTATGGGGAGGTCTAACATGCGTGCGTGCGGCCATTGCATGCGCATTAGGCCTCCCCCGCCGGCTGACGTCGGTGGGGGAGGAGCGTGGACAGAGCCTGACCGAGTGCCGAGGGACATCAGCGCTAGATTCAGTAAGTCACTAGATGTTTTTAACCCCTTCAGCAACATGGGATGGGGGGTGGGAGTGAGAGGGGCACTGCAGCGTCCTGCAGTGCCTGGAAAACGGAGAGTCCCTTTAACTCCTAATTGGCAGAGAATTGTGCAATGAGACTGCAGGGGCATGATCCATACACCAAAACTGCTTCATTAAGCTAAAGTTGTTTTCATGCCTGACACACTGACATGTAAGCCGTTTTAAACAGTAATTATGGGATAGAACAAGCCTCCACCTATTTTTTAGAGAATACATTAAAGATATGAATTTGACACACACACACAGTTACACTCTGATGCACATGCAGAAACATAGCCACACTAATACAACACTTACACATATGGAGATACAGATACACAGATGAAAACACTGACACAAATGCAAATACACACATGTTGAAACAGTGATACACATAGTTTCCCAGATACACATATAGGAAACTGACACAGATACAGATACACACACTGACACATACAGATTTACAGACACACAGATATAAACACTGCCACACATGCAGACACACAGACATGCACACACAGATACAGACACACTGATAGACTGACACACATGCAGATACACAGGAACAGTTATACAAATACTGGCACACATGCAGATAGACTTACAGATACAAACAATGACGCACATAGAACAATTGCACAGACACTGTACATCTGTATGTGTCAGTGTGTGTATCATTGTGTCTGTGCAATTGTTCTATGTGCGTCATTGTTTGTATCTTTGTGTCTGTACATCTGCATGTGTGGCAGTGTTTGTACATATGTATGTGTGTCAGTGTATGTATCAGACACACAGGTACAAACACTGCCACACATTCAGTGTGTGTATCAGACACACAAGTACAAACACTGCCACACATTCAGATGTACAGACATAGAGATACGAACACTGAAAGAGATACACTGACACACTTGCAGATACACAAACACAATGGTACAAACACTGCCACACATGTACAGACGCAAGCACAGATACACCTAGATACACAAACACACAGATCCCAACACTGACATGCATATACACAGACATACAGAAGCAAACACTGGCACACACATCTAGATACAGAGATACACACATGCAGATACACAGACACAGATACGAACACTGCAACACATGCAGTTGTACAGACACACTTCTCTTTGGTGTATCTCTGCTATACGTTAGGAGTGTAGACACAATAGTAAAAAAAAAAACACATTTATGAACTCTTCTTTTTAGGCATATTATGAATAAATGTGCATACAGTAGAGGAATATGCTGAATATTTTTAGCTTGTAACCCAGCTTTATAGAGAAGAATGGTCTGGGGAAATAATTCTTGCCTTTGGAATCCAGTCATTGAATAGTGGCATGTCTCTCTTTTGTTTATGAGCACAGATTACTATAGTTGCCCTTGTGACCTCCTTGTAGACCTCCCTATTCAGTAGTAAGTCATTAGCAGAGCTGGCCTCTTTTCTCTAGATTTTCTAAATAAAAATGACTCGCTATACAGAGGGATGCTGTGTTTCACAAATCTACAGGCAGAATAAGAAGCTGTCACAAAACATTGAAAATAATACAATATTATTAGTATTTAGACATGGAAAGTGTAACTCGAATCTCCTAGACAAGCAAGATGGCTCTTAATTAGTACAATATAAATGTTGAATGCTTATGAGAGTAATTCCAGTTTTATTAGATTAATTTTATGAACACAATTATGATGCTACTGCTTGATATGCATGCATGTTGTTTTTTAAAAATGCATTACTTGGTTTAGCTATTATTCTTTTATTAGTGTATTTATAAAAAATTTGGGATGCTGTAATGTGGAGACTCTGAAGCCTGCAAAGGTTTAAATGGGTAACACAAACGGTAGATAGAAGGTCTAATTTTTTTTGCATGTATCAAGAAAAACATGTAAAGAAAAACTTACAAAGTAGAAGAATATAATACAAAAAAAGTTTATATATGGGGGCAGAGCCTTACTGCCATGCTGAAAGGCTGCATGAGACAGCAGCTCCAACAATCTTTCTTTTTTTTGTAAATATATATTTTTTTTATTTGCATGTTTCGTGCACACATAGAGAAAGGCAAAACATTGAGACTCGCAGGTCTCCGTTATTATCATGCAGTGTGCGTATAGAGAAAATGACGACACATTAAGACTCGCAGGTCTCCTGTAATTTAACCATGAATATTAAACTGTAAAAAATGACAAACATGTTAACTGGTCCATTTCTGTGTCATGCTCTTCAACATTTACACTCATTCTAATATAGTTTTATACAGTTGCATGTTCTATTGGGCTCGTAGGCCCGCGATTACGTCAGTCCCACAGGTCCCTTGTGGGTATTGCGTGTGTATGTCTCCGTTACTTGTGCCTGTCTGTGAGAATGTCGCGTGACAGCCCGGGTCCTATGGTCTACCTCTCTCATCCCCTCCCCTCTTTGGGGTGCCCTGTTTAGTTGAGGCGGTCTCCTCGTCTATGTGTCAGGGCCTCCCTTGTCATTTTTGGTGTTTTTCGGGCCTTCTAGTGTTGGTTAGCCCTTGGTGCCAGAGGTAGACCCGCACCTGTGTGGCTGTCTTCCCCGCTCCTCTCTGGGTTTGTGGCCTCCTGTAGCTAACTGTGTGGTGGTAGTTATGTCATGTTGGTAAATTCGGGATCTGTTGTCTTCAGGATCCAATGTGTCCAAGTGTTGAGGTACACTTGGAATGTATCGTGAGCTTTGTGGTGAAGTTCCTCTAGGGATCTCAATTCTTCCATTTGTGTAAACCAAACTCTCAAAGGGGGGATGACCTGTTTTTTCCAATACTGTGGTATGATCAATTTGGCCGTGTTCAGTATGCGAATTGTGAGTGATCTCTTATACGCCGTTCGTGGGGTTTTAGTGTGGTGTAAGAGCATGACTGCTGGGTTGAATGGGACTGGGTCGTCTGTAAACTTTGCCAATACAGGGAGTGCAGAATTATTAGGCAAGTTGTATTTTTGAGGATTAATTTTATTATTGAACAACAACCATGTTCTCAATGAACCCAAAAAACTCATTAATATCAAAGCTGAATATTTTTGGAAGTAGTTTTTAGTTTGTTTTTAGTTATAGCTATGTTAGGGGGATATCTGTGTGTGCAGGTGACTATTACTGTGCATAATTATTAGGCAACTTAACAAAAAACAAATATATACCCATTTCAATTATTTATTATTACCAGTGAAACCAATATAACATCTCAACATTCACAAATATACATTTCTGACATTCAAAAACAAAACAAAAACAAATCAGTGACCAATATAGCCACCTTTCTTTGCAAGGACACTCAAAAGCCTGCCATCCATGGATTCTGTCAGTGTTTTGATCTGTTCACCATCAACATTGCGTGCAGCAGCAACCACAGCCTCCCAGACACTGTTCAGAGAGGTGTACTGTTTTCCCTCCTTGTAAATCTCACATTTGATGATGGACCACAGGTTCTCAATGGGGTTCAGATCAGGTGAACAAGGAGGCCATGTCATTAGATTTTCTTCTTTTATACCCTTTCTTGCCAGCCACGCTGTGGAGTACTTGGACGCGTGTGATGGAGCATTGTCCTGCATGAAAATCATGTTTTTCTTGAAGGATGCAGACTTCTTCCTGTACCACTGCTTGAAGAAGGTGTCTTCCAGGAACTGGCAGTAGGACTGGGAGTTGAGCTTGACTCCATCCTCAACCCGAAAAGGCCCCACAAGCTCATCTTTGATGATACCAGCCCAAACCAGTACTCCACCTCCACCTTGCTGGCGTCTGAGTCGGACTGGAGCTCTCTGCCCTTTACCAATCCAGCCACGGGCCCATCCATCTGGCCCATCAAGACTCACTCTCATTTCATCAGTCCATAAAACCTTAGAAAAATCAGTCTTGAGATATTTCTTGGCCCAGTCTTGACGTTTCAGCTTGTGTGTCTTGTTCAGTGGTGGTCGTCTTTCAGCCTTTCTTACCTTGGCCATGTCTCTGAGTATTGCACACCTTGTGCTTTTGGGCACTCCAGTGATGTTGCAGCTCTGAAATATGGCCAAACTGGTGGCAAGTGGCATCGTGGCAGCTGCACGCTTGACTTTTCTCAGTTCATGGGCAGTTATTTTGCGCCTTGGTTTTTCCACACGCTTCTTGCGACCCTGTTGACTATTTTGAATGAAACGCTTGATTGTTCGATGATCACGCTTCAGAAGCTTTGCAATTTTAAGAGTGCTGCATCCCTCTGCAAGATATCTCACTATTTTTGACTTTTCTGAGCCTGTCAAGTCCTTCTTTTGACCCATTTTGCCAAAGGAAAGGAAGTTGCCTAATAATTATGCACACCTGATATAGGGTGTTGATGTCATTAGACCACACCCCTTCTCATTACAGAGATGCACATCACCTAATATGCTTAATTGGTAGTAGGCTTTCGAGCCTATACAGCTTGGAGTAAGACAACATGCATAAAGAGGATGATGTGGTCAAAATACTCATTTGCCTAATAATTCTGCACTCCCTGTATTTTGTGAATCTCTGACCAGAATGGGGCTATCTGTTTGCACTCCCACCAAATGTGTAAGAGTGTGCCTCTGTCCTCCCCGCATCTCCAACACTGTGGGGGGTGGGATGGGATTCGGGCATGTAGTGACTCAGGAATGTGGTACCAGTGTGTCAGTAGTTTATATGCCGTTTCCTGTGTCCTGCTGTAGCTAGAGCAGTGATGCGTTAGGTAGCAGATTTTCTCCCATTCCACCTTGTCAAAGGTCTGGCCCAGTGCCGACTCCCACTTCCCCATGAACCTTGGTTGGGCAATTGGTGTTAGTGTTATTAGTAGGGTGTATAGTGCCGATACCCCGTGTGCTAGTGGATTGGGTTCCAAGCATAGATTCTCGAAAGGAGTGGTGGCCCTATGTAGTGCCGGTCCCTGCGGGAGGGATGTAATGTAACTGCGGATCTGTTTGTATTTAAGGTGCATCAGGAAAGTGTGTTCTTCGTTCCCCCTTAGGTCCTTGAGTGTCTTTATTCTGTCAGTGGTTTGTATGTGTCTGAGTCTGGGTAGTGGGTCCTGTATTAGGTCTTTGAACGCGTTCGGGTCCATCCCCGGCATGAACTCAGGGTTGTGTGTCAGGGGTATTAATGGTGTCGGGTATGATGTTAGGCCGTGTCTCCCTTTGGAGCGGTGCCATTCCCTCAAGGTTGCTCTCGTGTAGGGGGACGGAGTCTCTTCCCCCGTCTGGGCCCCGGGTTGCAGCCACGGTAGGACTTCAACCGGGACGCCCGCCTCGTGTTCCTCTACCTGCTTCCACTGTTTTTGTGTTCCCGTTTTGGTCCATTCCATGATTCTCATGAGATGGCATGCCCTATAGTATAGGTTGAAGTCTGGCAATGCCAGTCCCCCCCTGTCTTTTGGTTGTGTGAGTAGTGTGTGGCGCAGCCTGGGCTGTTTCCCGTTCCAGACATATTTGATGAGGGCTGAGCGTAATGTGGTGAAGTACGCTCTGGGGACAGTTATGGGTATGGTTTGGAATAAGTAGAGAAGGCGCGGTAGGAAGTTCATCTTCACTACTTGTATCCTGCCTAACCAGGAAATATGTGGGTATGCCCACTCCTGCATCTCCAAGCGCATCTTCTCATGCATTACTGTGAAGTTTTCTTTATAAAGATCCCCTTCTCGTTTTGTTAGCCAGATGCCTAGATATTTAATTTTATGTGTTGCCCATTGGAAGGAGTAGTGTTGGCGTAGGGGTTCCGCCCTGCGTTCTGGGATGTTAATGTTAAGTATAAATGATTTGGAGAGTCTACCGAAGTCCTGGAATGCCTTCAGTATATTGGGGAGAGAGATTTCTGGGTTGGTTACGTAGAACAACAAGTCATCAGCATATGCTGCTGTTTTGTGGTGTGTCGTCCCCGTCTGCAACCCCGTGATGTCCGGGTTGTTCCTAATGGCCACCAGCAGGGGCTCCAGAGCTAGGACGAAGAGGATCGGGGACAACAATCTTTCAACTTTTCAAATATATTCCTGTGAGTGCAATTTAGCCACCAGCGCTAGATTTGATTTTAAAATACTACAGTAGAAGAAAACACTGACATTTTAGCCTTTTCGATGTTGAAAAACTGAAATGGGCAAGCCCTATATTTGACGCTGTAACTTTCCAAAAGTCAATGAAACCTGTACATGTGGGGCATCATTGTATCAGTGGGACATCACGGCATGCAAATATGTGTATTTTATTACAGTAAAAGCTAACAGTATTACAACATTCACAGTTAAAAGGACACTATAGTCACCAGAACATCTACAGCTTGCTGTGTTTGTTCTGGTGAGTAAAATAATTCCCTTTAGGCTTTTTGCAGTAAACACTGTCTTTTCAGAGAATATACAGTGTTTACATTAAAGCCTAGGGAAACTTCCACTGGCCACTCCTCAGATGGCTACTAGAGCTGCTTCCTGGCACACTGACATTCAGTGTCTCCACCCTCTGCATGGAAACACTAAACTTTCCTCAGAGATTTATTGATTCCGTTTATCTCTATGAGGAGATGCTGATTGGCCAGAGCTGTGTTTGGCTTGTGCTGCCTCTGCCCATGATCTGCCTCCTTAACAGGCTTAGCCAATCCTATGGGGAAGCATTGTGATTGGCTTTTGATCAACACTTCTAATGATAGCAGGCAGCTCAGGGCCAAAGCCAGCAGCAGAAGACTGGAATAAATGTAAGATTTTGCTATATTTAGAGGGGCAAGGAGGGAATAGATGGTGGTTTTAACACCATAGGGTCAGGAATACATGTTTGTGTTCCTGACTCTCTAGTGTTCCTTTATGCCATGCAGACCTTGGAAAATAACAAAATATCTTAATATCCCACACTTTTTAGATTTTATCTAAAATAAATTATGTTTCATATATAAATATTTATTGTGAAATAAAAGCCCTATTTCTCCTGAACAAAATAATAATATATGATTTGTGTGGGTGCACTTAATATGAACTCTGTAAATCATGGTTGAACAGATATATAGCAAAATTTTTAGGTTTTGTTTTGCTTCAGAACTTGTTCAATTGCCTTAGTCCTTAAGGGTTTAAATGATTGTGACTTTTTTATTTTTTATTATTTATTGATATTCATAGTGAAGTTTTTGATCATTCCTGAGTAGTGATGTCCCGAACGGTTCGCCGCAGACTCATCATTGAGTAAACTTTGACCTTGTACCTCACAGTCAGCAGACACATTCCAGCCAATCAGCAGCAGACCCTCCCTCCCAGATCCTCCCACCTCTGGACAGCATCCATTTTACATTCATTGTGAAGCTGCATTCTTAGTGAGCTGTCCAGGAAGTGGGAGGGTCTGCTGCTGATTGGCTGGAATGTGTCTGCTGACTGTGAGGTACAGGGTCAAAGTTTACTCAATGATGAGTCCGCGGCGAACCGTTCGGGACATCACTATTCCTGAGTATTATAGATGGCCCATGAACACTTTACAAAGGCGTACCTAAAAGTAGGAATCGACCGATTATCCTTCTGGCCGATATTCTGTATTTTCGGCAATATCGGTATCTGCCTATAGAAAATCCGATATTGCCGATAATACATACCAGGACCACCGGGCCCATGACAAGCCCGGCAGTCCTGGGGTGCCCAACAAGTGCTTACTTGCCTTCCCACCAGCTTCCTTCAACTCCCCTGTCTAAATCTCGTGAGTCCCACGGCTGGCAGAGCGCTGCCACGGGTTACCATGGCAACGCTCCGCGGGGCACGCTGGCCACAAGAGTTAGACAGGGGAGCTGAAGGGAGCTGCTGGGAAGGTAAGTAAGCGCTTGGTGGGCCCCCTCAGGGAATGCCATATCTCCCCTCCCTGGCAAGTAAGAAGCAAGGAGGGGGGACAAAAAAAAAAAAAAAATTACATTAAAAATTCCTCCCCTCTCCCCCCCATTTTACACAAATTACATACCTACAGAAACACACACACACACTACACAAATACACTGCATTCACTATACACACACTACACAAACACACACACACTACATTCATTATATACACACACACTACACAAACACACTGCATTCACTATACACATACTACACAAACACACACACACTCTGCATTTGTTATATACACACACTACACAAACACACACTACACAAATACACTGCATTCACTATACACACACTACACACACACACACCCTGCATTCATTATATATACACACACTGCATTCACTATAAACACACTACCCACACACACACCCTGCATTTATTATATACACATACTGCATTCAATCTACACACACTACACAAACACACACTCTGCATGCATTATATACACACACACTGCATTCACTATACACACGCTACACACACTGCATTCAATTTACGCACGCTACACACACTGCATTCAATTTACGCACACACTACACACACTGCATTCACTTTACGCACAATACACACACTGCATTCACTTTACGCACACTACACACACACACTGCATTCACTATACGCACACACACCACACACTACATTCACTATACACACACTACACTAACACACACACACTGCATTTACTAGATATACACACTACACAAACTCTCACTGCATTCACTATACACACTACACACACACTCTGAATTCATTATATACACACTACACAAACACACACAGCCCCCTGTCTAAACACACTGCATCCACTTCATGTGGAATGTATATTTTGTGTATCTACCTTTAGAAATATTTTTTTTTTTTTCAAAATGGTAAATGTACAGAATATCGTTACGTTATCGGCTATCTGCCAGAAAATTCACAGATTATCGGTATCGGCTCTAAAAAATCAATATTGGTTGATCCCTACCTAAAAGTAGAGTACTTAAAATCGGTAGTAGCAAGTGAGAAAGATACAGTGGTATTGAGTAAGATACAGAGGTGTATCTAGGTTAGTTGGTACCTCTCTCTCCATTCCTATATTGTACTTTTATTTTGATTTTGATGTCTGTTCTCCTCCATTGTGTTTTTCTTATTCCCCTTTTAATTTCAAATTTTTTGTTTTTTTTGTGGCAAATGGTGGCAGTACCTGGGGGTTGTGCCTCCTTAATTAGGACAAGCATCTACAATATAGGAGTTAATTAAAAGTCCCTCCCCTTTATCCCATAAAGGGCTTCCCCCGGCAAACCCACCCAAGTTCTTCCTTGGCCCAAGTTGATCAAGCTTCAACTTGAGGTGAGGCACACTGGTTGATGTCTGGGGGAGGAAGCCCGATAGCCACCTGGGTGGTAGGCTGAGCGGCATGACTCTGTCCATGGAGGTCCCGGAGCCCTTTCAGGTATTTATGTTGCACCAAGTATGTTCCTGCTTTGTGAATAGGGGTAGGCCAGGGGACACCTTCATGAAGTTACAGGCGGTGGAACACACGCCCGGTGGTGTTGTGTTCCACTGAAGTTCCGGGTATGCCACTGCACGCGTGTACCGTAACTTCCGGGCATATAAATACTGTGCTGTTTACCTCTGGCAGCTGGATGCTGGTCAGAAAGGATTCTCCATGTCACCAGCCCCCCACAGGGCTCAGAGGTTTTTGAGGTAAGATTAAAAAATCTTTGCTTTCTGTTAAACGGTTTAGGGTGTTAAAGGTATATTTCTGTTATGTTTCAGATATGTCTAGCCCTCAGCAAATAGATAAAGTCATGCCTCCTTCTGCAACTAGGAAGGCCTCATCCATAGCCAAACATTTAATTTGCAATGATTTTCCACCCCCCTACCGGATGGCACTAGGAATAAAGTGTGTAGTCAATGGGCAGAAATGTCTTTGGAAAAATCAAACAAAAACCAAATGCAATAGTTCCTGTCTCAGACTTTGGATTCTTTTAAAGAGTCACATAAGGTTTCTGCTGCGGTGCCTGAGGAGGTCCTTAGAGGCAGGAAAAGAAGGAAGTCTTCTTCTAATTCTGACATAATCTTCAGGCTAATGTTCGTCTACTGCTGACTCAGAGGTTTCTAGTTCATCATATTGTGTGGAGTCTGGGTTCCCACCTGATGAACTAAGGAAATTCACTAAGGAAGTGAATCAGAGTTTGTTGCTGGAAGATACTGCTAAGGGTAGGAGGTTTCCCTGTGCCTCAAGCCCTTGTTGACCTTATTTATTTTCCAGGGAAAACCTGGAAAAGCAAGCCTTTATCTCCCGGTATTTTAAAGAATTGTTCAAGATTACGGATGATGCTAAATGGAACGAATTGCCTAAAGTGGATATCGAAGTGGCTCAGCTTTCTAAAAAGACCACTATTCTGAAGGAGAAGTAGCGGCTTTAAATAATACTATGGACAAGAGGGGCAAGACCATTTGCAGGCGTGCTTTCTAGTCGGCAGGTTTCCAGTGTAAAGCTTTGCTGTCTGGGGCAGCAGTATTCGGAGCTAGTAACTTGTGGTCGCAATTTTTGGAGGAGATGATGTTGGACTCTCCAGACAAGTAACTGGTTAGGTTGCTACAAAATTTGAAATTGTCTAATACATTTATGGATAAGACGAATGAAGTGCTCAAGTTGGCTTCCAGAATCCATGGGCTTATCTTCAGTTGCCCGTAGAGCCTTGTGACTTGTGACAAAATTGGTCCTCTGGGAACTCCCATTGGAAAAACAAAAGCTGTTCGGGTCTCCTTTAGAGGAGCTCATTAAACAGATGTCTGAGATGAAAAATCCCTTCCTCAAGACAAGACATTTTCTTGGAAGCCTGGTTATAAAAATGTCCAGTATAGGTATAGAAGAACCTACTAGGATAGGCCTCCTTATTTTTAAAAAAGAGAAAAAAAATCTGAGGTTTGAGGAGAAAAAAGGGGATAGATCTGACAAGGGTAGGCGTTTCTGATGCCAAGAGAGTAGGAGGCAGAATCCAGCGTTTCTTCAAAAGATGGGAAAAAACTACAAGCAATTCATAGATTCTATATCTGTTGAAAAGAGGGTACCGATTGCACTTTCCAAACCTGCCCAAACCAAAACTTTTATCCATCCTCCCGAAAATCAGAAGCTCTGTTTGCAGAAACGGTTCTGCTATTAAAAAAAAGGGGTCATAGAAAAGGATTTGGTGACCCAGGAATTCCAAGGAATCCACTCAAGACTCTTCCTAATCTCGAAACCAGACCATTCCTTTTGGCTGATCCTAGATTAAAAAATGTGAACGAGTTTCTTCCTTACCAAAGGTTTAGAATGGAAACGATTACTTCCGTAACTCAGATTCTTCCGAAAGGGGATTTTATGGGGAAGCTGGATCTCAGGGATGCTTACCTTCATATCCCTATGGCAGTTACCTCAAGAAGATTCCTGAGATTCACCATAAAAAGGGGAAAAGAGATTTTACATTTCCAGTTCAAAGCCTATAACCGCTTATCTAAGGGAGTTGGGTGTCTCATTCCCTACTTGGATGATTGGCTGCTTATTGCAAATTCCAAAAGTTTGCTGTTGGAAAAGGTTCGGTTCACAATCCAAGTGCTTCAGGAACACGGTTGGATGCTGAACTTAAAGAAGTCAATTCTACTTCCTTTAAAAAAAATAAATAAAATAGAATTCATGGCATTCAAAATATGCTCAAGAACGTTATCTCTACATCTGACTACAGACAAAAGAAAGACAATCCGGAAAAAAGTGTCAGATTTACAGAAAAGAGATTATTACTCTATAAGACAGGCAATGAGTGTGAGAAATAAAGCCTCTTCAGTAGGAAATCCTCTCTTCTTGGTCAAAAAGAGAGGGAGACTTAGATTTGTATCTCCAGATATCTCCTCAGGTAAAAGCTCAGTTAAACTGGTGGAAAACTTCAAGTTTCCTTCAGACCGAAAGAATGCGTGGTCGTCACTACATATGTGTCAAACTCAGGCTGGGGCGCTCATCTAAATTCGTTAATGTGCCAAGGTACTTGGTCCACAGAAGACAAAAACAGGTCAACAAATTACAGAGAATTGAATTTCAGTTCTTTACGTCCTTCACCAATTCAGATCTTGGATAGAAAAGAGGCCCGTAAGAATACAGTCAGACAACAACACAGTGGTCTCTTACATCAACAGACAACGTGGCACCAGAGTGGAAAGTCTGTTTTGGCTATGTGCCGACATTATCTGCTGGGCTCAGGTTCACTAAGAAGACATCTCTGTGGTCCCCCAGCAGACAGAAATGGGATCAGAAAGAGTGGTCTCTAAACCCAAGGATATTCGACGTTCTAATAAAGAGATTTGGAATGCCCGTTGTAGACCTTATGGCAAAAAGAGAGAACACCAAAATTCAAAAAATTTTCCCTGTTCAGGACAGATCATCCTCAATGGATAGATGGTCTATCACACTTTGAAAGTCCAACTAGGTGCCTTGAGTTTTTTTCTAGTGAAGGATTTAGAGTTGCATGTTCTAATTAGGAGATTCTTCAAAGCAGTAAGGCTTCTTAGACCACCTAGGAAGTTATATATTCCCTCCTGGGATCTTTCTTCAGTCCTGCAAGCACTCTGTGAACCTCCTTTTGAACCTTTGGAGAAGGTCCCATTGAAGACTCTTAACACTCATGACGGCCTTCTTGGTGGCCATCACCTCTGCAAAAAGAGTAGGTGAACTTCAGGCTCTTTCTTCATTGGACAAATTCATTATATTCCACCAAGATAAGGTATTCCATCCTAATCCTTCATTCCTTTCGAAGGTTATCGCTTCTAGAGCTGTTAATCAGTCCATCGTTTTACCTTCCTTCTGCAGTAATGCCACCTCGTCGCAGGAACTAAAATAGAGCTGTACAGATCTGCCCAATATAGAAAATCTAATCACCTGTTTGTCAATTTCCAAGGGAAGTTTAAAGGCGGCTTCTTAGTCATCATGCAACACCTTCATCAGGCATTACAGGCTAGATGTATTCTCATCCTCTGAAGCTGCATTTGGGCGTAAGGTGCTTCAAGCAGTTGTGGTGTAATTCCCACCCAATGGGAATCTTGCTATTTCCCACAGGTACTGCACCATATGCCAGAAAAAAAATGAAATTTTTACTTACCGTAAATTCTTTTTTTCTTAATATGGTGGCAGTACAATACTCCCTCCCTCTGAATTAAAAAAATTACTTGTATTTGACATGTGTGGTGTGTTGTTTCTTGCTACGACTGAGGTGGGTTTGCCGGGGGAAGCCCTTTATGGGATAGAGGGGAGGGACTTTGAATTAACTTCTATCTTTTGAATTAAGGAGGCACAACCCACAGGTACTGCCACCATATTAAGAAAACAAGAATTTACGGTAAGTAAAAATTGAGGTTTTTTTTTCTACCTTTCTCACATAACCTGCGAGAGGGAACCTGACTTACAGATTGAAGAACAACATCTGGGGATGGTGTTTTATCCGTTGGTGGATTCAGAATTTTGTTTCATGGAAAGACTGAGTCTTATTTTTTATGCAATGAAAGACTGAGCATGGCTTGAAATAGGATATGGGTATGAGAATCAGTTATCTTTTTGTATAGTATAATATTTATGTATTTATATGTGTATATATATATATGTGTGTGTGTATATGTGTGTGTGTATATATATATATATATATAAAACACAAAACACAAGATCCAGCGCACTCACCTATCCACTAAACGGCAACTTCAATGTTGAAAGATTTTATTCGTTTTTTAAAAACACCTAATCTAGGCAAAAATAATGGGGGTTTAGTTACATTATATGATCATACATTGCATAAGCCTGCCACAACGTCAATGTACCCCATCTTTGGCAGGTCCTACACTAACAGCCTAATGTCTGCTCCTATGAGATTAACCACTTACTTGAGGAAAAAATTCCATCTGGGGCTCTCTGCAGTACAAGGCTAAATAGGGCCCTGGGATGAGGCACCTGTGACAGGGAGGGGTGCAAAACCAAGGAGTTGGCTAGACTCCCAAATATATAAATATGAAACAAGGGGGGGTTGGCTGCACTCACCTGAACATGCATAAATGGAGGTGCTGCTGGGGGCCAAATAATACAAAACACAAGATCCAGCACACTCACCTATCCACTAAACAGCAACTTCAATGTTGAAAGATTTTATTCGTTTTTTAAAAACACCTAATCTAGGCAAAAATAATGGGGGTTTAGTTACATTATATGATCATACATTGCATAAGCCTGCCACAACGTCAATGTACCCCATCTTTGGCAGGTCATACACTAACAGCCTAATGTCTGCTCTTATGAGATTAACCACTTACTTGAGGAAAAAAATTCCATCTGGGGCTCTCTGCAGTACAGTATTTTTGCCTAGATTAGGTATTTTTAAAAAAAACGAATAAAATCCTTCAACATTGAAGTTGCTGTTTAGTGGATAGGTGAGTGCGCTGGATCTTGTGTTTTGTATTATTTGGCCCCCAGCAGCACCCCCATTTATGCATGTTCAGGTGAGTGCAGCCAACCCCCCCCTTGTTTCATATTTATATATTTGGGAGTCTAGCCAACTCCTTGGTTTTGCACCCCTCCCTGTCACAGGTGCCTCATCCCAGGGCCCTATTTAGCCTTGTACTGCAGAGAGCCCCAGATGGAATTTTTTTCCTCAAGTAAGTGGTTAATTTCATAAGAGCAGACATTAGGCTGTTAGTGTAGGACCTGCCAAAGATGGGGTACATTGACGTTGTGGCAGGCTTATGCAATGTATGATCATATAATGTAACTAAACCCCCATTATTTTTGCCTAGATTAGGTGTTTTTAAAAAAACTAATAAAAATCTTTCAACATTGAAGTTGCTGTTTAGTGGATAGGTGAGTGCGCTGGATCTTGTGTTTTGTATTATTTGGCCCCAGCAGCACCCCCATTTATGCATGTTCAGGTGAGTGCAGCCAACCCCTTTTTTTATATATATATATATATATATATATATATATATATATATATATATATATATTTTAAAAAAAAAGTTTTATGGTGATTGATTCCCAATAGCTATTTATCTAAGCTTGGTATTATCCTTTACACTTCTATAAATGCAGCAGATAGCAGAGTTTCTCTATTGTCAAACACATCTTGTTACTCTAATGCCATTTTATTGCAGCATTCCTTTGGCTAATGTACTGTGAAAGTCTCAGAAAGATTATTAGCCAGTTCCGATAAAGCTTATCTAAGCAGATATTACATTATATTATGTTTTAATATCTCTGTTGCCCTAACCACCTTTTATTAATATTTACTTTCAAAACATTCATAGAACACTGCACAGCTTTAAGCACAATGTTGATATTGTTTTTGGAACTATAATCTTCTGTTATGCCTGGGGAAAAAAATCTAAAAATGTTAAACATTATATTACTAAATAAAAGCAATAATCTCATTCGTGTCTTTCTGTGTGTTTCAGAAGTCCTCTATAAACAAGGCTGATTTATTTGGCAGAATCCAAGTACTCACCTGGAGAAGGTTCTATGGGTTATATGGATGAACATTTGAATCGACTATGAGCTTCTAGTAGTGTAAAACTGGACGATAACATGGAAGCATTTGAAGTGGATGACATCAGTCCGGCTTTGGAAGTCACAGAAGACTTTTTTAGCTCTTTTGAAAAGCTAGAACATGTTGGCCATCAGGGTGAAGTCTTTGGAATTCATGAAGTCCCAGAGCTCTTGGGAAATGAGATATCCAATAAAATTATACAAGCTGATGGTCAAAATGCCAATACTTCGCAGAGTAGCATTATTTGGGAGAGGTGTAAAAGTAGTCTCTTTGATGCCAAAGCAAAGAATGGGATCCATGCCAAAGAACTTTATTCGTCAAATAGAAGAGTATTTCCTGATAGCCCCCTGAATGGTGAAGGGGATAAAGACACATCTGCTTTTAACTTCTTTAGTGCATGTCGTAGACGTGATAGACCTCGTTCCATTAATGATACACTTGCTTGGGTTGAAGAAGCACCTAAATTTAAGCGAGGTCACAACAGATCAAGATCTGATATTAGCCATCTAGACTGGACAAATGTTCGCAAGCCAGCCCCTTTACAGAGGTCTTCAAGCCAGGGAGTGCATTACACGAAGCAAGACATTGAAGGAAATACTGGTATGTGAAGATTTCTTACTTCAAATGTATTTGAAATAGCAGGGTATATGTTATTTTCTTGAATAGTGCCCCATTTCAATTTTTTTGTCCAAAATCAAAGAAACAGATGTGTCACTATGTTGATTGGCAATCCAAGACCCACTTTTTTTTCTTTTTTAAATGCATTGCAGGTAATTAACACATTAAATATATATGCAAAACCAACCAATTTATAGTAGTGAAAGATAAAGGTAATTGCTATCCATATGTTTCCTAGCTTCTTTAATTCTTTTAGTTCATGCAAAATATATTAAATTCATACATAGATTCAAACATGCAGGCTTCCAAGCACACAGGCTAGGATGGAGAGCGTAAAAAAATTGGCCTGAGCATTTTACAATCATGATTGGCCCAGTGAGAAGCGGGTGAGGATAGTGTTTTGTCATCATCAGTGACAAACACGCTCCCCACAAAGTGAGCATGTTGATTTGATGCTCTTCCAGTGCAGACCATGCACAGAGCCCTGCCGAAGAGCTTTTGCGTGGGAAGTGGATAACCTTGATTATATCATTATAATGGCATCTGTCAAGGGATGGGATATATTAGGCAGAACGTGAAAAGTCCGTTCTTAAATTTCATGTGTTGGAAGCAGGAAAAATGGGCAAACGAAAAGATCTGAAGTTTTTATGGTGCCAGAGTAACTTTACCCTTCAAACCACAATATCCCTGGTTTATACTCTCAGTTACTGATATCACAAACCATACTAACTAATATCTTTTTACTAATGATGATGCTTGTACTTATCTCTCAATACTTTCAAGTTATTGCCAACCTACACAAGGTACACAAACTGGAGTACATCTACCACTTCAAACTCCAAATCGGGCTGGTTTACAGACATCTGCATGATGCTTTATCTGAAGTTAGATTATATTCTTTTCTTTTTAAAATCACAAGGTCTACTATTTGGTCATGCTTATCTATTGCACAAATCCTACTTTATCATATGTGTATTCTAATTTTATAGAATGGACCACATTGTAAAATTTTTTTGGTCATTTTATTATTTTGTACTTTTTTTTTTTTTAATATATTGTTTTGATCTCCATTGTTAGAGACTTTGTGTGTCTAATATCTACTCATCACTTCTTACTCATTGTTTATTAAAGGGATACTGTAGTGCCAGGACTACAAAGCTGTATTCCTGGCACTACCGATCTTTTTGCCTCCCCCTCCCTCGCGCCCCCTCCCCGGTAAATAAATGGTTAAAAACCCTTTATTTACTTACTTTATTTCTGCACCAATGTCCTTCTGCGCTCGGTTGAAGATCCGCCTCCTTCTCCTTTTCCGTGAAGAGTGGGGTCACATGCACATTAAATCAATGCTTTCCTATGGGGAAAAATCTGATGCTGGAGGTCCTCATACAGAGCATAAGGACATCCAGCATCAGATAATGGACCAAAAGTCCGTTATAATAGCGGAAGCGCCCCCAGTAGCTGTCTGGTAGACAGCCACTGAGGGGAGACCTAGTGCTACACTATAAACATTGCAGTTGTCTAGAACTGCTATGCTTAACATTGCAGCACTAGATGCAAAAGGGACACAGCACCCAGACCATTGACCACTGAAGGGGTCTGGGTGCCTACAGTGTCCCTTTAATTCATAATTATTACATACCAGAGCTGAATTACCTTTTTTATTTTTTTTATTACTTCTGAATCCATTTATTAGGGGTATAGCAGTCTCCTAGTCTCATAGAATGTACATTTGGCTCAGTATATGAGTGGCTATTAGCAGGGGCGTACCTAGAGCATTTGGCACCCGGGGTGGATCCTGTGCTTGGCACCCCCCCCAAAAAAAAAAAAAACCTGTAAAAAATTTGCAAAACCGCTGTCAGCCCCTCCTACAAAACCCTTGTCCTGTCCCGCCCCTCCTACAAAACCTCTGTCCTGCCACTTCTACAAATCCTGTACTGCCTCGTCTACAAAACCCCCGCAACCCCCTTCTACAAAATCCCTGCAGCCCCACACACACATTTACAGGCAGACAGTCACACACTCAGTTACAGGCAGACAGTCACATACAGTCACAGGCAGACAGTCACATACAGTCACAGGCAGACAGTCACACATACACATTTCCTCCGTGCAGCCAGTTTATCAGCTGTTTGCTTGTGTGAGCTGTACTGGCCGCACGGCACCCTAACTACCATGGGACACTGTGCGGCCACAGCTCACACAGCCCCCTCCAGCCAGGGCCGGTGCAAGGATTTTTGCCGCCCTAGGCAAAAGTAAAGTTTGCTGCCCCCCCCATGTGACATCACAATGCCCCACCCATATGATTTGCCATGTTAATTCAACACCAGTGCTGCAGTGCCGCCGTGTTTACATTAAAAGGCCTGCAGGGACAGGCTACACACCAGAACCACTGCATTAAGCTGCAGTGGTTCTGGGGACTATAGTGTCCCTTTAATGTGAGGTAAATTAGAGATTAGTGCCACGATTAATATACTAGATTGCCTACTTACAACCAGATGAGGATGATGATGGGCTCTAGCTGCCATCTGGCTCCACTGGTCTGGTGTACAACAGGCTCTCTGGAGGCGGTTTGTAACTGTGGTCACAAAAATCAATGTTCTGGGAGAACGGGAAGCAGCTCCATTTTTTGGGGGTCCTTTACACAGCTCAAGGTCTGGTCCCAGGGTCCACCTTCATGTTCCACCAATGAGTTTGTTCACAGGGGGTGGAGTGTGTAGGGGATGTCCTGATATGTGTGTAAGGAATGCATTGTGTGAAATTGTGTTTGTATGTGTAAGGACTGCAAGGTGTGTTTCTGCGTATGTATGGGATATGGGATGCATTGAATGTGT
>OW240918.1:70666917-70703195 GCA_933207985.1 Pelobates cultripes | reverse complement strand
GGGAGGGGGGAGAAAGAAACTAACAGGGACGTGGGGGGAAAGAAACTAACAGGGAGGTGGGGGGAAAGAAACTAACAGGGAGGTGGGGGGAAGAAACTAACAGGGGGGAACTAACAGGGAGGGGGGAGACATTGACAGGGAGGGGAATTGACGGGGAGAGAGAAATTGACAGGGAGGGGGGAGTGACAGGGGAGGGAGGGGGAATGAGAGTAACAAGGGAGGGGGGGAGAAGAGAGTGACAAGGGAGGGGGAGAGATTGACATCCATCACACAAACACTCACACACAATGCACCCCTTACACACAAAGACAATGAACCCCTTGCACACAGAAAAACACACAATGCATTACACACACACACACACACGCAATGCAACCCTTACACACAATGCATCCCTTACACACACAGAAACACACAATGCATTCCTTACACAAACTCAATGCACCTCTTAAACACACTCAAAGCACCCCTTACAGACTCACACACTTCATCCCTTACATACACAGAAACACACCTTGCAGCCCTTACACATACAAACACAGATTCACACAATGCATTCCTTACACACAAATCAGGACATCCCCTACACACTCCACCCCCTGTGAACAAACTCATTGGTGGAACACGAAGGTGGACCCTGGGACCCAGACCTTGAGCTGTATAAAGGGCCCCCAAAAAATGGAGCTGCTTCTCGTTCTCCCAGAACATTTTGTGACCACAGTTACAAACAGCCTCCAGAGATCCTGTTATACACCAGACCAGTGGAGCCAGACTGCAGCTAGAGCCCATCATCATCCTCATCTGCTTGTACGTAGGTAATCTAGTATATTATTCGTGGCACTAATCTCTAATTTACCTCACATTAGAAACACTATAGTCCCCAGAACCACTGCAGCTTAATGTAGTGGTTCTGGTGTCTATAGCCTGTCCCTGCAGGCCTTTTAATGTAAACACAGTGGCACTGCAGCACTGCAGCACTAGCGTTAGTTAACATGGCAGGTCATATGGGTGGGGCATTGTGATGTCACGGGGGGGGGCGGCAAACCTTACTTTTGCCTAAGGCGGCAAAAATCCTCGCACCGGCCCTGCTGGGGCCTTTCCAAAAGGTGTGTATATGTAATGACAGATCATGTGACACTTAGATTGCACATAGGTGGACATCATTTCACTAATTATGTGACTTCTGAAGGTAATTGGTTGCACCAGAGCTTTTTATGGGTTTAATAACAAAGTGGGTGAATACATACGCACATGCCAATTTTCCATTTTCTATTTCTAAAAAATAGTTTTATGTATATATTTTTCTCATTTCACTTCACAAACTTAGACTATTGTGTTCTGATCCATCACATAAAATTCAGATTAATAAAACATTGAACTTAAGGCGGTAATGTAACAAAATAGGTAAAAAAGTCAAGGGGGGTGAATACTTTTGCAAGGCAGTGTATACACATAATATATATATTTTCATTTCTTTGTTAGTGTGCAAATGAAATATGGTATAAAGTTGTGTACATTGTGTACTGTACACAATGCTTACGAAATATTTATATTAACCTTCAAACAATTTGTTTTGCTTTGGAATATTGCTATTTCAAACATACAGAAATCTTTGGCTCTGAGTGTATCAAATAAACCTAAGAACAAACAAATGCATATTATTTATTCTTACTGTGATTATCACTATACATTGTGCTTTGTAATGGCCCAACAATTAACATTTCAAACTTGTTTACATCCTTGTCTATCTATGAATAGAGATGTCGCGAACCGTCCGCAAACTTCCCGCGAACGGTTCGCCGCAGTTCGCCACGAACCGTTCGTGGCGAACTCCGGTCAGCTGACACATCCCGGCCAAGCTGCCTTCAACATGGATGCTGTCCAGGAAGTAGGAGGGTCTGGGAGGGAGGGTCTGCTGGAGATTGGCTGGCATGTGTCAGCTGACCGGAGTTCGCCGCGAACGGTTCGTGGCGAACCGTTCGCGGGAAGTTCGTGGACGGTTCGCCACATCTCTATCTATGAATGCAATAAAATAATAAATCATACATATATACCCAGGTAAGTCAATATACAATACATATATACCCAGGTAGGTCATTTCTATATAATGCTAATGTTTTAATAAAGATTATATGAGAAGAGGAACAATCCACACTGATAGGTTAAAGCATTTTTGACAATTATCTGGAAAAACAGTCAGGGTGTTTCACTACCAAAGGGCAAATTGTCAGGAGTGAATTAGAATTGTAGGGCTAAACTATCCAGACTGAATACATTGTGAATACTTCACAATTCACACAACTTTTATAGAAAAGGAAAAGTAATAGTTTTTTTTTTTTTTTTTAATTTAATAAAATACAATTTAAAACAAAATCATGCCTCATTAAAGATCCTAGCTTGTGACAAAAATTGCAGGAACAAACTAAATAAAACTGTGAGATTGCATAACCACAAATTGTATCATTATAAGCATCAGTGGCACAATGAGCTACAGCCAGGGGACTACACCTCCCATAATCATCTTACAGCTATAATCATAGGCGTGCGCACGGGGTGTGCCGGGTGTGCCTGGGCACACCCTAATCCCCGTGCGCACGCCTATGGTTTGAGTCCTGCAGGAACAGCGTCCCTGCACTTTTTTTGAGCAGGAACGCTCTTCCTGCAGGCACTCAGCGCCCCCTGTTTCACCTCTTGCCCCTGTCATGGGGGGGGGGGCAAGAGGTGATGGATCCCCCCCCTCTCTGCAGCTCAGCCGCGGCGAGAGAGCTCCCTGCTGTCTGCTCTCTGCTCCCTCTCGCCGCGCGCTGATGCCGGGAGCCGGAATATGACGTCATATTCCGGCTCCCAGCTACAGCAGACAGCCTGCGCGGCAAGAGGGAGCAGAGAGCAGACAGCAGGGAGCTCTCTCGCCGCGGCTGAGCTGCAGAAAGGCGCCCGCCCCACTGGACCCCAGGGAAAAGTCCACGCCAGCACTCCAGGTAGGAGGCTGGGTGGACATTTTTTTAAATGAAAATATAATAATTTGTTCTTGTGTGTGAGTGTGTCTGTGTGTGTGTGAGTGTGTCTGTGTGTCAGTGAGTGTGTATGTGTGTGAGTGTGTGTCTGTGAATGTATGTGTGTGTTTGTGTGTGTGTGTGTGTGTCTGTGAATGTGTGTGTCTGTGAATGTGTATGTCTGTGAATGTATGTGTGTGTTTGTGTGTGAGTGTGTGTCTGTGAATGTGTGTGTCTGTGAGTGTATGTGTGTGTGTGTCTGAGAATGTATGTGTGTGTTTGTGTGTGAGTGTGTGTCTGTGAATGTGTGTGTCTGTGAGTGTATGTGTGTCTGAATGTGTCTGTGAGTGTGTGTGTACGCATATATATATATATATATATATATATATATATACACACACACACGCAAAGCCGGCGCTATCTGAGTGCCGGCTCTGCTCTAAGCCTCCATGGGCCGGCGGGGAGACCAAAGATCTACCTCACCGGCCCACAGCAGCATGGAGGGAGGCAGGAGAGGACCCAGGGAGCTCTAGACAAAAGCTACGCCAGGTTCCTCTCGCGATATCTGAGCGTTGCTGCAGCAACGCTCAGATCTCGCGAGAGTGAACTCTAGACCTGCAGGCTAGAGTTCACTCTCCACTGGACCACCAGGGATGGCACATGGCAGCAAGGATTTATTAATCTGCCAAATCCCTCCAAACATACAGCACACACACATACAGCACCTACACACATACAGCTCACACACACACAGTACACTAACCGCACCCTCACAAACACACACAACACCTTTTAAAAAAAACACAACACCCTCACACACAGCACACTAACAGCACCCTCACAAACACACACACACACACACACAAACAGCACCCTCACAAATACACGACACACAAACAGCACCATCACAGGACAAACATACACACACAAACAGCACAGTCACAAACACACACACACACAAACACCCTCACATCACACTAACAGCACCCTCACACACACATCACACTAACAGCATACAGCACACTAACAGCACACACAGCAGTGTGTGTGTGTGTATGTATCTATATATATATATATATATATATATATCAGTGGCACAATGTATCTATATATATATATATATAGATACATACACACACACACACACACACATGGCGTGTGTTTGTGCTTTAGGGTGCACACCCTAATGCAATAGGCTGTGCACGCCTATGGCTATAATGCTGGGAAAGCATCAAGGGAGATGTAGTCCACAACATCTGGAGTGCCAACAGTTGCCGACTCCTGAACTATACTATAATATAGCACGGAAAATTGCATTTAGTTCATTATAAGCCACCTAGAAGTCCCAGTTGAGAGACCACACTTCCCAGTGAAATGGATGGGATGTGCTGGTACCTGGGTTATCAAGGGGATCAAATGGCTGCAGAGACAAAATGCAAATAGTAAAGCTTAACCAGATAAGTGCTGTAAGCATCACGCCTACCCAGGAGCACGCGACTGAATTGGGAGTTAATGCTACTTGATCTCAGACAGACGAAGGACATCGCTCTGCGCATATACAGCTTCCAGTTCATCCACTGCTACGATGGCAATGGTCCAAGCAGCCACAATAGCTCCTAACCTGACAACAATATCCACAATGCATTGCCATATCCTCCGTCTATCTAGGATCAAGTAACACCACCTATTCACAGTCTCGTGCTTCCAGGCAGGTGTGATGACACCATGTTTTGAGAACTTTTCATCTGGCGTACTTTGATTGTGTCTCTGTGGCCATTTGATCTCCTTCAGGTACCTGCGCCTCACAGCTGTTTTGCTGGAAACTCTGGTCATTGTTTTGTCACAAATTAGAATCTTATGGGAGGCATGAGTTTGATTTAAATTCTATTTTATTCAATAAAAAAGTTTAAAAATGGTACCTAAATGTATCTAGCATATATAAATATATAAATATGATAGAAACATTTAAATACATAAAGGAGGAGACTATATTTAAAAGAAGAAAAACTATCATAACAAGAGGACATAGTCTTAAATTAGACAAGCAAAAGTTTAGAAATAATATCAGGAAGCATTACTTTACTGAGAGGGTAGTGGATGCATGGAATAGCCTTCCAGCTGAAGTGGTAGAGGTTAACACAGTGAGGGAGTGTAAGCATGCGTGGCATAGGCATAAGGCTATCCTAACTATAAGATAAGGCTAGGGACTAATGAAAGTATTTAGAAAATTGGGCAGACTAGATGGGCCAACTGGTTCTCATCTCCCATCACATTCTATGTTTTTATGTTTCTAAAAGTGAGCACTCATAGATTTAAAGTTATAGCTGCTTATTTATTTATAATTGTAATTCTTTATTGCCCCCCTTCCTCCCCGCACTGCTTTTTTAGGGTAATTTGTAATACAGTGCAAGGTAATACTTATTTTAAATCCTTCACAATCTTGTAAATATATTACATTTCTTTGTTTGGTAGTGGTGGTGTCTGGATGGTGAAAACTGTATTTTGGGCAGAGTGTAGTAGGGATTAGAAAGATGCAAGGGATTCTCAGTTACAGAGTGGGAATAGGTAAACAGAAAGAATAGGACACTGCAAAAAGATCTGGAAATAAATGGTCATTCGTGGAGGCTTCAGGATATATGGATAATTCTAATGTAAATGGTTGCAGTTATTTACCAGCACTAACCACCCAATACGAACTCAACCATCCGTGCATAAAGGATGTTTTTTCCAGCTAAATTAAGTAAATTAAAATGCAGGAGATCAGTTATTCTAAATGTGTCCGTCTGTCAGTGTGTGTGTGTACATTTAAATACAAAACCTTTGGTGCACTCACAGGACTTTCAAAACTTTTTACTTCCCACCAGTGACAATTTAGATTAAGCATGTCAAACCCGCGGCCCACAATGAATATATTTGCCATGATTACTGAGGCAGAGTAGGCACCTGCTATCCTTACAATGCAGGTGCCTACTCTGCTCAAATTTACCTCGGTACCGCCCGGAAGGAGAGGAAGCTGGCGGCAACGAGGGAACTCAGTCTGTTCTTCCTGCTCCCTCGCGCGTGTCCTCTGTAGTGATGCCAGGTGTCGGAATATAATGTCATTCCGACATCCGGCATCACTAAACTGCGCGCATGAGGAGCAGGAAGACTGAGCTCCCAAGAGAAGAGGCCCCACACCAGCTTCCAAAGGTAGGGAACAATAAATCAAATGATGTTAGTGTGCGCAAGAATGTGGAAATGTGTGTGTGTCTATCAGTAAGTGTTTGTCAGTTAGTGTGTCTGTGAGAGAGTGTGTGTGTCTGTTAGTGAGTGTGTGTCTGTCAGTTGGTCATTGTTGCGCAATGCCACGTCACATTCCGAAATCTCCACCTTAACAAGTTTTCAAGGTGTAGCGGGAGGATCCGCTGTGGCACAGGGTGCGGATTGCGCCATTGGGGGTATACTAGCGGCTGGACTCCAGAGTCGTATACTGGCAGCGGCAATGTGAGTGGAGTCTGCTTGTTGGCTAATATTGTTTTTGTTTTTTTAAACAAGGACCTGGGTTCAGTAGAGGGGGGTGCTGGGATATAGTATAGAGGGACTGAGAATTAGTAAAGAGGGGGAGACTGAGGTTTAGTAGAGGGGGATGATTTTTTTTTATCCTGTACTTTTCAAAACAAACCTATGTTTATATGAAAATTGAAGGTTTTTTTTTTTTGCGTGCCACATAAACTTAAACCTTGTTTATGTGGCCCGTGCTAGCATTTGAGTTTGACACGCTTGATTTAGATGATGATCAAGGTTTGTCCTTTTCATGATCCATTTAATTTAGAATATTCTATAAAATAGCAATTGTAGTCCTACACTAGGACAAAAATTATATTAATGCCAGGTACAAGTTAGGATTCAGATTAATTAGAATGAAGCTGCTATTTTAAGTGAAAACCCAGAATGGAGGTTATTTTGCATGCTGCTAATGTTTCAATTATAGCACACTTTCAAAAGAACAAGGACTCATCCCGCTACAAGTCACTCAATATTGGACATTGAGTGGGTTAACTCATTTAGTTGGCTCTTTTTCTTTAGATTTTATTCTTGTTCTAGGACACTTTATTTTATATTTTTACCCAGATAGGTGTCTGTATTGTATATTTTTACATTTTACATACTATTTAAGCTGAACTGTATATCATTTGCAGAAAAATATATTAGCCTTTTGCATTTATTGCTGATTTTATTTTTAGGCAGATCATATACACTGTTGGATGATGCCATTAATATATTTGTATAATATACAAAGTACGGAGAGAATACTTGATATAATAATAGCCAATTAGTAGGGTGCTATTCCTTGAAGGTACTCCCTCAAATACCAAAACAATCAATAGTAAGTAACAAAGAATGCACACTATATAGTATAGAGTCTCTATCTATATTTATTACATCACATATACAGATACATCACAAATAACATAATAAGTGACTCATTAGGCAATCAATATACAAAAATTCATATTTACCACATTCCACAAGCCTAAATGGGCAGAAACACGAGTCATGATAAAGGCTACCAGGAGGAGCCAAAACGTTGGGGGTTAGTTTTGACTTGTGTTTCTGCCAATTTAGGCTTGTGGAATGTGGTAAACATGAATTTTTGTATATTGGTTGCCTAGTGAGTCACTTATTACATCACATATACATATACATCACAAATAACATAATAAGTGACTCACTAGGCAATCAATATACAAAAATTCATATTTACCACATTCCACAAGCCTAAATGATAAATCACGATAAAGGCTACCAGGAGGAGCCGAAACATTGGGGGTTAGTTTTGACTTGTGTTTCTGCCCATTTAGGCTTATGGAATGTGGTAAATATGAATTTTTGTATATTGATTGCCTAGTGAGTCACTTATTATGTTATTTGTGATGTATATGTGATGTAATAAGTGACTCACTAGGCAATCAATATACAAAAATTCATATTTACCACATTCCACAAGCCTAAATGGGCAGAAACACGAGTCATGATAAAGGCTACCAGGAGGAGCCAAAACGTTGGGGGTTAGTTTTGACTTGTGTTTCTGCCAATTTAGGCTTGTGGAATGTGGTAAACATGAATTTTTGTATATAGGTTGCCTAGTGAGTCACTTATTACATCACATATACAGATACAAATACATAATAAGTGACTCACTAGGCAATCAATATACAAAAATTCATATTTACCACATTCCACAAGCCTAAATGATAAATCACGATAAAGGCTACCAGGAGGAGCCGAAACATTGGGGGTTAGTTTTGACTTGTGTTTCTGCCCATTTAGGCTTACGGAATGTGGTAAATATGAATTTTGTATATGACCTGCCTAGTGAGTCACTTAT
The DNA here is from genome assembly GCA_933207985.1 of Pelobates cultripes. Lineage (NCBI taxonomy): Eukaryota > Metazoa > Chordata > Amphibia > Anura > Pelobatidae > Pelobates > Pelobates cultripes. Next base: position 70,694,834 of record OW240918.1, on the reverse strand, counting down.
TATGTTATTTTGTGATGTATAGTGTGCATAATAAATTCATATTTACCACATTCCACAAAGCCTAAATGGGCAGAAACACAAGTCAAAACTAACCCCCAAAGTTTCGGCTCCTCCTGGTAGCCTTTATCATGACTCGTGTTTCTGTCCATTTAGGCTTGTGGAATGTGGTAAATATGAATTTTTGTATATTGATTGCCTAGTGAGTCACTTATTATGTTATTTGTGATGTATATATATATGTGATGTAATAAATATAGATAGAGACTCTATACTATATAGTGTGCATTCTTTGTTACTTACTATTAATATATTTGTAATCATGCCTTGCAGACCCTCATATTACTGTATCAAAAATTATGTTTGGTTTCCAGCACCCATTGTGCATATCCCTATTCAAAGTACTATCCATGGTTCCCCTGGTTGACCCCTTCTAACCTTCATGTGCATTTATCTCTTTCATTAATTTTTTTTTACTCTCTCTCTCTTACGTTTGTATGTTATGCATACTAAAAAGTACTTTTAATTTTGTTTATACATTGTTCTATGCAATTAATCTCAATTGTCTTTATTTTGCTATTTAATAATAAAAATTTTTTTTTATAGAATTACATACACACCCCAATTACTTTTTCTGAGTGGGGCAGCTAAATATCTACAAACATAGTAAAACACGTTGAAATACGATACTTGCCCCAATAAGTGAACGCCGTTGACAAATATTTTTTAAAGAATACTTATTTCTTGCTTAAAAGTTTATTTTTTTTCTACAATCATAAGAAATGATGAAAACAACCAAGATTGACATTTTTTTCTTTTCTTTTATAAATTACTAATCTTTCCATACATTTTTCTTTAATAAATTCAGACTTTAGCTTTACACAAAATAAAACACAAACTATATTACAAACATAAAATTTCCATGTAAAGAAAACAAAACAAAACACAAAAGGAAAGATTTTAGGTACAAAATATTTTCAAACAATATTAATTCCCTTTATTGTTAGAAGGGAATGAAGAATCAGGTCCCAGAGCCTTGTCCATGTACAGGATACAGGTGTTATATATAAGTGCTTGTGTATAATAAATGTTGCTTTGGCAGGAGTATGAAATTAAACTAGGACAATTATCTTTATAAGATGTGCAGTGTACCCTGCCACTAGCTTTTTTTGACGTACATGCAGTTGCAATCATCTTGTCCATGTGAAGTCAGCAAGACAAGGTTGCTAGGTGTGCCCCTTATTGTGTTTTGTTTTCTACTAAACTGCTAAAGAAGTAGTTTAAATGCCAAGTTATAAAATATATAAATAGGGGTGGGAATCTCAATCTATCACAGTATTAACTATACACACTCTTATGATAGATCTGCTACATGTAGCTTTAGTTTAAATGTATATATTTATTTGGGGCAGTAATTTGTACCTAGCAAAATAAAAAAATGTAAAAAAAAAAAAAAAAAATCAACATTTTGGCAGTTTCCCTTTAACAATATAAAGCTGATTTCACCAGTAATATACCGGTGTCACAGAATAGCAGTTTGATATTGAGTAGCATTGATTTCAATGTGAAAAACCACTACAATATTACAATATTTTACAATGTTTTAACTTTGAGATCACGGTTAGGCTACAACAGTTTAAAAAAAAAAAAAAAAAGTATATCTGACAATATTTACAAAAATAAAAGTCTGTGGCTTAAAATGGAATAAAAATTGTCCATATATTTATGATTACGGCTTATTTTCTTCAGCTAAAAGATTCTTTAGTGATCATGATAGTATTAAATGTTAAACTGAGTTTTTTCAGCAGTACTATTTTGCTTTTTAACATATTTCACAAGAAAAACAAATGAATGGGCCATTGGGCCAGCTCAAATTGATTGATAGCACTACAACATTATTTAAATGAAAACGGGCCCATTCCACCTATTAGGGACCCACATTACTAAGACCCAATTTTAGGTCCTGACCCGGAGGTTACGAACCACTGTACTTGAGGCGTAATGTAAGAAATCCTTATCTGGATTTGTGCGTTTGCAGCTTATTTTTTCAGCTGTAGGATGAGCACTCAAAAAAATTAAATAGTAAGGATATTGTTTACATTTAGCAGCTGTGAGACAAGACTTTGTAAACACTTGTGTTATGTAACAAAAAATATTTTAAAAAATTGTACGTACTTTATAAGAGTGATGCTGAAGATATAACATAAAAAATTCAGCACAGACTCCACTAAATTTACTTTAAAGTCAAATACTTCGGTAAACGTATGGGGATTTAATTACAATACAGGATCAAACATTGCATAAGTCAGCTGCATTTTCCTTGGACATCCATCCTCTTGGACCAGTAGTATCTGCCAAAAAAGAGGTACATTTGCATTGTGGTTGGATAATGCAGTGTATGATCATGTACTGTAATTAAAACCTTTTTAGGCTTCAAGTGGAGTGCGCATGAGCATGGATATTATATATATATATATATACACACACACTCACGTATATATTTTTCCTTTTCAGACAAATATTAACGCCTTTGCAAGCATCATGTTTCTAGGTTTACAATGTTTTTCTTTGGTTACATTAAGATGTAACTCAGGGTCAGTACGTAGATGTACCAAATGTACATGAAGCAATAGTCTCATATACATCATTGTACACAATGTACTGATTTGAACCCAGAGCCAATCACCTGGAACATCAGGAGGCAACCAACCTGGTAACTTGAACCTTATAACCTTTATCAGGATAAAAAAGTGAATAAATCTGGTGTCCTCACATGATGCAACAACTATTTAAAATGACAATTTATAAAACTATTTTTGGATTTAGAGTAAGGAATTAAAAATTGACTTCTAAGTTACTGGAAAGCTACATCTTCCAGAATTAAATGTTTAGTCAATGGTCAAAGAATGACCAATCCCTGGTTTAAATGACAAGAGTTACCAGTTGTACACAAAATGTCTTCAATCTGAGACCTTCAGAATTTCATATAATTTCAAGTGAATGTTTAGACTGCAAGTAGAAACTGAAAAGCAATATGTATTGTTACAGAGAGCAAGGTAGGGTAAAGCTTTCAGTCCCGATGGAGGGGACAGATACACCATATTTACAGTTGGCTGAATTCCATTGGTTTACTTTAATAAACCTTGAAGATATTGGAGTGGTCTAACTTAATAAAACAGTAGCACAAAATAGGCAAGAAAAAAAAACACACCAGGCTTTTGGCAATTCACCTGTACCCACATTTTAGGTTTTAGCGATTGTACCCCAATTTACAGTTTTTTAGCCTGGAAAATAACAGTTTTGGTGTCTTAATACATAGCACTCATTACAGTGCTACAAAATTGTACCCAGTAGAACACAGTATGTTTTAATGTGATCTACATTTATTAATGTACTTTGTCTATAAGTGTAAAGCGTCCCTTTAAACACTAGTTGAACCCTGTTGTGAATAAATCATGCTATTTCTATGAGTCATTTGGCCTGTCAGATGAAAATACCATAAATCTTGCACAAGGCGCTCCATTTGTTTGTCCTCCTTAAACAGGAGTGGACTGAAGGGCCTAGAAAAAGCTTATCAGGTTTCTGGGTAAAGCATGTGACAGCAGGACTAAATAACTAATTGAGTTGGTATTTCCTTTCGGATCACAGAAGTTAATATGCTTCACCTTGTTGCTTAGGTCTAACATTAAATGTCCCTTTAACCCCTTAAGGACACATGGCATGTGTGACATGTCATGATTCCCTTTTATTCCAGAAGTTTGGTCCTTGAGGGGTTAAACAGATCATGACGATGTGGTCTAAACAACCCATAATTGTCTGCCATTCATGTGCATGTTGCTAATATTTTATCAAATGGGATTTCAGAAGTATCTAGGGCAGGGGTTCTCAAAAGGTAGATCCCCAAATGCTTTAAAACTACAGCTTCCATGATGCTTTATCATTCTAAAGGTATGCAAAGCATCATGGGAGTTGTGCAACATCTGTGGGATCTACTTTTTGGGCACACTTGGTCTAGGATGTAAAGAACCCAATATTTTTTTTTTCCAATTAAGAAAATAATAAAATAAACAATAAACCTTTTAAGTAACATAAATGGTATTAAAATCACAAAAACATGAGAAAAAAAAACTCACTTCCACTTTCTAACTAAAAACTTTAAGCTTGCTTCGACAGGATTCAAAACAGGCCCATCACCACGTCCTCGCACCATATGCCATTTATTTATATTTTTTAAACAAAATAGCTTTTTTGTTAGCTATTGTACGGAGCTGCTGACTAGGTCTCATCTTCATGAGAGAAAAAAAAGACAATACTGTAGCATCTTCTATGCAACAACTACTGGTAGTTTCATTTTCAATGTTCTTTGATGTACTACAAAAAGGATGGGGATTTCAAAGCAACCTGCATAGGGTTTGGTATGATTTTATAGTATGTAAGTCAGCGGCAGAGCTCTCACTGTATCCTGCCATGATTATATCAGTATTGAGCTTGTATTGTCTGTGTGGATCTTTAAAACCCGCTGCTCAGTTTTAGAAGTGTCTAAATTAACAATCTGTAAAACAACGCAAAAAGATTTGATTCAATTTAGATTATACACTTGTAAGCAGAACTGTTAAAACCAACTGTGTCTGTCAAACTCTGGAATAGCAGTTATGTAAATAAATAATAACAGCATTTAAGTCTACTCCAGAAATCAAAGAGTTAAGGTTGCCCAAATAAGGGACATTTATGCTACTCCAGCTGTAATACAGGGAACAGAAGCTGACTGAGCATACTGGGATTTGTTGATATTAACAGCTGGAATGGCTCTGCCAACACTGTGCAATAAGATTACGTTTCATTGGTTGGCTTTATTATTCAGTCTTATTATTTGGGAGGCTAAAAGCTATAATTCATGCTAAAACAATGGAACACGTGGAATTTGCAGGAACTTTTTCTGACAGCCTGCAAAAAGTTGGGGCGGGACAGGTTCTTTATGTGTACAAGGAATGTCAATGCAAACACTTCAGCAGGACAATAAGTGGCCATTTTCTTTCGGCAGACTATTGCACTTTCCAGATAATGCCACACTATACAAACAAAAACCATTACACAGTGCTGCAGAGCTTTTTCCATACCGTACGATATTAACTATCTATATGCCAACCAGAAGTGGAGGATATTGCAGACAGTAAAATATAGTGATATACTCGTATACTGGATAAGTTTTTGCAGTGAAGGTATATGAAGCAAACATTTCTGACCACCTACACACCCTACCCTGGATATAAAGGGTCAAACTAGCATTAGTTAGGTGTCACTTTTGACATTTAATGGGTTAAATGAATGACTGCAAATACTCCAGAGAATTGTTACCTTGCTACCCAGCATTCAGAACTCACCTAACATCGACACACGCCTTTAGAGTAAACTATACTCTTTGTAGTTAAACAATTAAAGGAATATACAAAAAAAAAAAATCTATGGTGAAAATTCTTAGTAGTGTTCCCTATAACTTTGAAAGGTGAAAATATAATCTTTAAAACATTAAAGCTGCACAGCAGATAGATATACATGTTTTATACCTATAAAGATACATGTATTAAACATTTGCCAACATTTCCAAAGGTTATTTAGGGGTTAATACTCCCAATTAACACGTGTGAAGGTGTTCCCTAGTCCCATTTAGTGTCCGCTATGTGTATGAAGTAGAACAGACAAAAGGTAGCCCACTAGCTATTGAATAACTCCATCTGTGCCATAGCAGCCATCTTGTTTGCTACCCCTAATACAAAGTATCCCTCTGGAATGATGCAGTGTATTGATTTGAAACTAGCCAAGTGTGAGTTATGAGTGCAGTTCTTATACCCTATTGAAGTACCTTAGATGATGACAAAAAGTGAAAAACAAAGTAGAATTTGATGGTAATATTAAAGCCCACGTTACTGGTTTGGCAGTTTAAATATATAGGACTTCCATTAGCTCATGTTGGGAGTTGGTCTACCCATGAACCCATTCACTGCCAGAAAGTTCTAGAATGCATTTGTTTTAGGTCTTTCTGGCAGTCACGAATCTCTGAAGAACAAAGATCTTCCCATGTTATAGCCTCAGGAGCAAATATTAAATTAAACCTAAACAAAAAATGTTTTTAGTGTTACCCAAAGTCAATGTATTGATAGCAAAACTTTACAAAAGCAGCAGTCTCAGGACATGTAAACTAAACCAAGAATGTGTGGAGTCTGAAGGGAAGTCCATATGTTCTGCAGTACAATGTGGTGTGTGTCTATTCACACATGAGACAGTGGCACTTGCTTGTGGTATAAAGCAGAGCTTGGCAATGGAGTCCTCCCAGTCAGTGCAGTGGTAGCTTGACGGTAATCGGAGGCATTCATTGGTTTGGTGGTTCTGCAACATCTACTTGTAAATCGTCTCCAGGATTCTAGAGTCTTTCCAGACCATATCCAGACACCTGAGGTTATTCCAACCACAAGGCACATAAAGTACTTCAGCATAAAAACTGCATATTCAGGCCTGGTTCTCTTTTTGTCCCCCGGGCAAGAGCAGTTGTGGGATTTCTCCCAGTGCTCTCTATAGTGCTGTTCATAGATATAGCATGCAACAACTATGGTTGCAGGCACAGTGTAAAGTACAGTAAAGATACCGATACGGATCATCAGTTTTTCCAGTTTGTCTGTTTTTGTGCCCCCCTTTTTGATAACACTTCTTATTCTAAAGAGGGACACATAACCTGCCAGGAGAAACATGGTCCCTGTGAAAAGATAGACCACCAGGGGAGCCAACACAAACCCACGTAGATTGTCCAGGTTTTGGTTACCTACATAGCAGATACCAGCCACAGGGTCTCCATCCACAGAGCTTAAAGCTAGAACTGCTATGGATTTGACACTTGGTATTAGCCAGGCAGCCATGTGGAAATACTGAGAGTAACTGGCAATGGCCTCGTTGCCCCACTTCATGCCTGCAGCCAGGAACCATGTGAATGATAAGATTACCCACCAAATTGAGCTGGCCATTCCAAAGAAATAAATGAGAAGAAATACAACGGTACATAGTGCAGGCCCTGTGGTCTCGTAATATATGTGGTCCTTATTGCAGGCCACATTTTCATGCCCCACTATAAGTCGTATAATATAGCCTATGGATACAAAAAGATAGCAGGCAGATAGAAAGATTATAGGACGCTCTGGATATCTAAATCTTTCCATGTCAATCAGGAATGTAGCTACAGTAGTGAAGGTTGAGATGAAGCACAGGATGGACCACAGCCCTATCCAAAAAGTGGAAAAGGTCTTCTCATCCGAAGTAAAGTAGGGTTGGAAACATGGCACGGCACAATTGGGGACCTGGCCTGTCTTGATTCGGTTGTAGAGTGGATGGGATTCTTTTGTTATAGAGATAAAAGGTTCCCTGCATTTGCATACACCATCGCAATCCCTGCTTTGTTGTCTATGACTATGCAGAGAAGTCAAGTGTTTTGAACCCCTTGATGGGTAGGTGGGCTTTGGAAACACGGGTTGAAGTGTTGTTGTTTCTGTCCTGTTATAATCCATGCAGAGGTTGTCTGGGTCACCAAACACTGGCAACTTGTCACAGTTCATTCTCTCTGGCCAAGCAAAGCCATATTGTCTCATCAGAGGCGAGCAGCCTGCTTTAGCACCCTCACACACCGACCTGCAAGGTGGCAAAGGCTTTTCATAGTCTTTCATGCAAATAGGTGTATACATACTACAGAGAAAAAATTTCAAGTCAGGCGAGCATTGGATTTCTACAAGAGGCCAAAACTGGTGAACCTCCAAACCTGCTTCATCTTGAGTGTCATGGTTGAATTGGTTGGGCATGTAAGTTAAATTGTATTCAATGCCCTTGCACATGGGCACAGTTATTTCTTGGCAAACCATGGCTTTGGATGCTGCTGGAACACGTAGGGGATACTGTACAAGTAGAAACACGAGGGTCAAAAAGATGATCCAAAAGTTCAGTCTGGCCATGATTTCATCAGGAGTTTGATTTTCCCCTTATCATGGATGGAAACCCCCAAAGGCAATCATACTCGCAGATAAATATCTTCCTAAACTCAGGACAACAAAATTATTTTGTTTATTCACCGTTTATTGTGTTAAATCCTGGGCAATTCTGCATGCCTGTAATAAAAGAAAAAAAATAAATCAATGAGCACTTGCCATTTGCTCAACTTATAAACAAGAACAGAAACAAATGTATTGGTTGAACGAACATTGTTATTACACCAGCTGATAATATACCATTATAAAGTAATTATTAAAAGAAAGTTCAAATCAGGAATATCATGATGAGCGAACATTATCACGCTGCTTACACTATATTTTAAATTATAAAACTGTACATTCATATTTTTTGAATTTAGCAAGATGCTCAAGTGTTATACAAAACGATTACATTTAAAATATATGTATGATTTGAGGGGTATAGCCCTTTAGATCATTAAAGGCGAGTACATATTTTTAAGGCTTGAGACGGAAGGATTTTACAATAGATTCAGTAATGCCAGGGATATTTTGGAGTAAGATATATTATATTTATAATTAGAGCGTAAATAATTAGAGGTTTATTCACCAACTGCAACTTGTAGTGAATTAACATCTGAATTGCAAATGTCAAACAAAAAGTACAAATTTGGAAATTACAGTCTCAACTCTTTTGCTAACATTTTGAATAAATCCACGAAAAACACAAAACGTACAGGGTTTTTCACTAAACTCCACATTTTAGTGAGTAAAAATACAAACTACAAAATTTAAGTAAAATAGCCAAAATAATAATGGTTATTATCCAAACTCAGGACTATCACAAATTCATTCCAAATGGTAAAATTGAGGTTAAAAATAGAGGAGATTTGGAAAACAAAATCTCCAATTCAGCTAAAGTCAGGAATTGACTATTTCTGCCTCAATTTTGCCATTCGGAATTAATTTGCAAAATGTAGGCAAAACTGGTTAATTTGGAAAAATTCTCCAACTCAACCTACAACCACAACCTGGCTAGCATCGCCTAAATTTTACAAATCAGTTGTCAATTCAAAGTTTGGTATTTAGGGAATACATATGATTATTAGCATTACACAGGAACATTAAACTGCTAGTTTACATTTCGTTAACTGTGTAATATAAGGTGATAAACAGTTTATTAAAGAGTGAACTGACAAGAAAAAAAAAGTGAAAAAAAATCTTCCTTGATGTAAAACACAGATTTGCAAAAAGTTATGATGACTGAATTTTTTTTTTTTTCTACACAAAATTAAATTTCATTTGTGAGGAATTATAAAAAGGGACAAAGGTCATATCAATATTAGAAAAGAGGGCTGACAACACCTTGCAATAAAATAAATATATCTGGTTATTAATAAAATATTAATGCAGAAACGTACCTTGCAGTCAGTGCAGGATAGGAAATTTCAAACCATGTGCTGATAATGAAACAAGACAAAGCCATCTTTAAAAAAGTATTTAAAAAAGGGTAAAGAAAAAAAAACATAAAAAAAACAAACTACTTTAAACGTTTTGCAAAATAATACAAAATTAGGGGGGAAGAGTATCTTCTTAATTTCTTTAGCTCCAGGGAACTAAATGTAGCAAGAAGTGTCCATTACTTACAGATTAGACTCAAATCAACAACTTGTCGCCCAAAAGCAGAGTTTAGGTTACAGGTATTCAGGTAAAGTATCCAATAGTCACACCGTCCCCGGTTTATGTGCAAAGGCTATCACAAGAGCCTCCCTTACCAACATGCCCATTTGGGTTTATAAACCAACTTCTGGTTCCCATCAAGTTCCCAGAAAAGCGAGTGTGACAGGTCTCCTGTTCCTTTAACAAGGATCCGCAGAGTTTCATTTCCAGTTCTTAGAATAGAAGTTCATGTATTAATGTATCCTTATATAAGATTAATGCATGTTAACCGCGGTCCTCAATTCAGTGTGAGCAGCAAGTTCTCCTCTGCAAATATCAGTCTCCTGTTCTCAGTCTGTGCAGTGTGATCGCCTGGGCTGAGAGCCTCACATCTCAGATAGTTGTTGTGACCCTGGAGAAGCCAGCACTAGACCCTTTCCCTCCTCCTGGAGTTTGCTTATCTGGCTACCTGTGCTCAAAAGGGTTTGCCAATGACCCCTCCTATTTGTCACTAACAGCCAGCCCCCCTCCATCTGGATGAGCCAATGTCTGCTATCCTCCCTGCCCACTGACTGCTGTGCCTTCCCCTTGTCATTCTCCTATTCTGCTTTTACACTGTGAGTGTGTGCCTCAGAGTTTTACACTGGGGATTAGTGATAGATGCTGCAATCCAGTTAGTAATTCTGTTAATGGTTTAATATTAGGTAATTGAAAACATGCCCCCACAATAAAATGAATCAAAGAGGAATAGAAATCATATTGTCAGAGGTTTATTCACTAAACTCTGAATTGTAGCAATATGGAATCTGAAAGGCAACGTGAAGGAAAAAATGCCTGATCTGGAAAAATCTCAACTAACTCTAAGTCTAATATCACCATTCAATTTTAGCCTCAGTTTTGCAATTCCTATTTCAATTCTGTACAAATGGAGTTTAGAAAAACCTGCATAAGAGTGTACCATATAAGCTAGAGGTGCCCAAAATGTAGATCCCCTTATCTTTTATAACTGCAGCTTCTGTGAAGCTTTGTCATTCTAAAATTATTCTAAAGGCATGCAAAGCATCATAGGAGTTCTAGTTCTTCAACATCTGGGGATCAAACTCTTGGGCACCCCTGATATATAAGCAGGGGTACCCAAAAGGTAGATCCCTAGATGTTTTAAATCTACAGCTTCCGTAATGCTTTGTAATTCTAAAGGGCATTATTAAAGGCAAGCAAAGCATTATGGGGGTTGTAGTTCTACAACATCTGGAGATCTACCTCTTTGGCATTCCTGGTTTAAAGGGACATTGTAGACCCTGTAAATACTTTGTCTCATTGAAGTGGTTTTAGTAGTTCCCTGGCACCATTAATCTGTTTATTGTCAAACCATTTTTAAAGCGACTCTGTCACCCCTGAGTGTTTCACAATGATACAATTTTTATAAATACTTAACTGTGTTGGAATTTCACTGAAATCAAAACATATCATAAAACAAAGTAGGGACTAGTTTGACAAAACTTGATACCAGTTAATGATTTGGGCTCCGGGTTTTTGAAGCGGCGCCCACAGGGGACAGCATCAGGTAGGTATATTTAGTATATTTCACCTGTATTGCCTCCCCAGACCAATACACAACTTCGGGGGTCTTTGCAAATTGTGGTTTAATTTAGCATTAAACATGATTTACTTAATACTAAATGAGAATCCCTAAAAGCCTATCCCCTCAGTGCTGCTGATGCTAATAACAAATCCTTACCCTGAGCAGCAATTGGTGGAGGTGATTGGCTGAGCGTGCCAAATGACAGCCTCCAGCCTATTACAGCATCCTATTGCTGCTTAGAATTGGTATGACTAAGGAAGTGTGTAATCTCTGCTTCAGCCATACCTCCAGCAGGGGCAGTGGACGTCCAATGACCCTTAATCCGTGTTAAAGGGTTAATCCAACCTTCATAATTTTTTGTTTAAAAAATTAATAATGCCTCATTAGGCATTATTCTTTAGACTCCCCCTGCCTTTAATAATTTTAAACAGATGGGGTTGAGAGGTGGGAGGGCTGCAAAGAGGAAAGGGAGACACAAGACAAGAAACCCATTACGTCTGTCGTCAGCGTGATTTGCGCACTTAAGACAGATGTAAAATGTGCACAGCATTGACATTAGGCAGTATGGAACAGAGTTCCAGGCTGTCAAAGTCACATATGCCGAGGTTGTAACTAGCCATGGCACAAAAGTGCACATAATACTGGTTGTGCAGTGTTTCAAGTAGAAACATTGCACAGCCAGATTCCATCATCCATGAACTCTTCAACAATCAGAAGTGGTAATGGACCTTGGAGAAACCCTTTAAACTGTTTGAAAATGGTTCAACGTTGAATGCAGTGATCGTGCCGAGAGACTCTAACCAGTATAAATTATTCAATGAGAATAAATGTCGTTTATATTATCTATAGAGCCCGTTTAATTTTATTATCACACCTATACTATTCTAAAATACAGGCCTAAACACATATTATTATAAGCCCTGGGAAATGACAGTTCCCCTTTAAAAAAAAATGCAACATTTAGCTAAATTAAGTTAGCTTTTAAATAGCAAACTTTTCAGGAGTGGCAAGTCCTCCCTAAACAACAAAACAGGCATGTCAGTTGCATAGGTATTCAACCCCCAGAGCCAATAATTGGTAGAAACAACATTGGCTGTTTCAAACTCTACGTTTTTAGGGGTTAGTGTCCCATTACTTGTGTGTGTCCCATTACTTGTGGCCTTAAAGGACCACTCTAGGCACCCAGACCACTTCAGCTTAATGAAGTGGTCTGGGTGCCAGGTCCAGCTAGGGTTAACCCATTTTTTTTATAAACATAGCAGTTTCAGAGAAACTGCTATGTTTATAAATGGGTTAATCCTTCCTCCAAAGCCTCTAGCGGCTGTCTCATTGACAGCCACTAGAGGCGCTTGCGTGATTCTCACTGTGAAAATCACAGCCGAATGGGCGGAGAGAAGTAGGATCGGAAGAGGAGAGCTCCCCGCCCAGAGCTGGAAAAAGGTAAGTTTCAACCCCTTTCCTCTCCCCAGAGCCGGTCGGGCGGGGGTCCCTGAGGGTGGGGGCACCCTCAGGGCACTATAGTGCCAGGAAAACGAGTATGTTTTCCTGGCACTATAGTGGTCCTTTAATGTCAAAACGGCATCATTTTTCAGCAATGGTCTCGCCCATGGCACCTTCCGTTTCGATCTAGCATCAATTTGGATAGAGTGCAATGCTATCCCACATCTATGCGGCTGCAGACGCTTTCATCGAAAATTACATGATACTGCCTACATCATTTGCCTGACAATGATGTGGCAAGTTTTGGCATCACACAGACTAACACATAGGAGAGTTTCCTGACCTATATAAACCCCTCCTCCTGACATTTGCCCTGTCATGGTTTACTTCTGGTTCCCAAATGATTGAAGATCCTGATTAGCACATTATTATATTCCTATGTGATTCTCTGGCAATTTGACCTTGGATTGTGACTCTGTCTCTCTGTAAACCTGACTTCAGCTAGGTTTCTTATACTTCTTTAACACTGTAATTCTGATCTTGGCTTATTTACAATTTTCTCTCTTTATTGTGTTAAAATCAGACACCTCTAAGGATCAGTAATATCTTCTATTGTACTTTCTCGGTTCTGAATGGTGTGGTATTCTAATCCGACAAGGCCCATTGACCCTACTGGCTTAAGACAGCAGAGAGTCTCTTGTGAGGCAAAGGTGATCATCGTATGCACCAATTTGCTCATGCTCTCCAGACCTTTTTGGCCCGTACAGCCCGCCTGTCACATGAAAGCCAGACCAGAACCTCCTCTTCTCATTTACCCACTGTGATCGGTGTTTCCACTGCCCCAGGTCCATTGGTAAAACAAATCCCTCCTAGATGAAAATGAAACCCCAAAACATGCATGTTTTTTTAAATGGCCATCCATTTTGAGATGTCTCCAAGATGTTTTCCCTCTGACCGAACTAAAGTGGGATTTAGAAGGAGTTTACACACAATAGCCCTGTTGCAAACTAGTTCTAGGAGAGCAACAGGGCTATTGTTTATAACTATTATGAATTATCTGAGGCTGAGAAGCCATTTAGGAGGAAAACAATACCAAGAATATGCCTATGCATTCCATAAATGTACCCACTGCACCTCCTCTGCCTACCGAAATTCCTCCCCAGTATCTTTCTCTCACGAAAGTGTTTGACAAGAAAAGGGCAGATTAATTGCTGTGCCATTGGCCAAATGAATGTACCATTAAACTAGTACCTGATACTATGCCTCCAAAGAGGACGGATATATATATATATATATATATATATATATATATTGTCACCCCAAGAGAATCTTATCATGGAGGAATTAAATACGCATGAGAGATAGATTTTATTAGGACTTCCTCTCCTGCAGGGGGCAAATAAATTTTTCACATCCAAAAAAGAATGTGATTTAAGATCATGTATAGCACACAGAGGCCTTAATAACATTACAATACACTGTGCATAGCCTATCTCTATAATTTATTGTATTTTGGCATTTGTAATGCTTAAGCTGTCTTCCAGGACTTCACTAATGAAGACTGTGTCTGCCCTTTCACACCTATGTTGGTGGCATTCTTTGCAGAAGGACACTTGCAAATATGTCTAGGCTGGTGAAGTGGGTGCCAGACTTTAAGGTGTGGCAGATTGCTATGTGGATTGCTTCAACCTTTACCATTTCCGAACAAATTTTCGCCACACCTAACTATGGGTTTTATTGTAGACCTGCACCATTTTAACGGATGTGCAGTTATTATTTATCATTTTTCTACAATAGCCCATTTTGTTCTCCTCCAAAGGGTGCCCTCTTTATCTGAGTTAGCCAAGATCTTCTCCCAGGAGGAGTTCAGGTTACACGGCATTTCCAATGAAATTGTATCAGATAGAGGTAGCCAGTTAATTTCCTGTTTCTGCATAACATTTTGCCAGGAGATGGCAATTACTCTAGCTTCTTCCTCAGCATACCAACTGTCCAATGGAACTGCCGTAGATGCTCAGCAGTCCCGTTAGGCAGTACATATGCTGTTTTATATCTCACCATCTAAATGACCTGCTTCTTTGGGAAAAGTTTGCCTGGAATAATGCCACCCACGAGTCTTCTGGACACAGTCCATTTTACATGGTCTGTGGCCTGCATCCTACAGTCCTTCCAGCTGCGTTTTCTAATTGGGAATATTAGTTCTGGATGGGTATTTGGCTGATCTACATTGGAGCAGGTTCAGCGTCTCTTGGGGAAATCTATAGTCCCCTAGCCTATTAATATTATAAGAACCCACACCTGCCGCTCATGGGTAGTTGCATACTGGGTCCTGTGGGTTGTTAAAATTTGAGCACCCACGAGGGCCATGGTTGGAGACTAGGATGCCCACACCAGTTTTTTAATGTTATAGCCCCAGCCCCTAACCACGAATGATTTGTCCCTCCCCATTCTTTAATCTGAAGACCACCCTGATGCACAGGGGTTAGCGACTGGGCTGCAAGAATAGTTTATTATTACAGTGAGCATCCACTGACTGCTCTCAGTTTAGTGGACATGAACCCACTCATGGTATAGTGAGTAGGGGCACGGGGGAGGTTTAACATCTCCCTTGTACTAATATTGACCCCTATAGGCTTTTATTTTACTTCTTTTTATAATGACTTACAGGACTAACCTTTATGAAAAGCTGTTCAAATTTGCTTCCAAAGCACTTTTATTGGATGATTTTTTATTGGATGCTGTTAGAATGTCGATAAAAAACAATCAATAATTATCAATTGAGTTTTGCCATTAGAATGTAAACAAGGCCCAAGTTTGAGGTTAAATGTTTGCAAACCCACAGGCAGCTCAACTATGAACCAAAATAGTTTTTCCTAAATGTATGAATTCCATTATCAATCCTGCACCTAACCCTGTTTTGTGAATAAAGCCTGTAAAGAGTACTGGTTAATATTTTGTTAAATGACCAACTTTTTTTGTATTATTACAGTAAATAAAATATTACATTGAATATAATATCATTGTATATTACTTTGTAAAGAATACATATAGATTAATAGTTCTTTTTAGTGCACCTCCGGTCTTATTCTTGCTTTGGGAAGGCGGCCATCTTTAGCCTTCTTTGGTCAGAGGCAACACAATATCTGCTAAGACCGAGATCTGTACCTACCGCAGAGTGTATTTTAGAGATGACAATCTGTGCATGATGTCTGATATGCCCACTAGCACTTGAATACCTGCATGGATTTTGGTTGGAAAAGCAGCACTTCCAACAAGAGACATAAGATGGTTGCCCCATAGAGCAAAGTTAAAGGGACTCTCCAGGTACCAATACAACTTTAATATATTTGAAAGATTTTGGCCTCATAATATGCTGTATTTTTTTTTTTTTTTTGCATGCTCAAGTCTTTATAGTTTTTGCACAAAACAAAATAAAGGTTTTGCTGAATGCTGCACCATAAGCCTGCGTCCTTAGTCACACCCCTCATACCAGAATACTTCCTATGAAATATTCACACATGGTCTCTAACAGCACTGAGTGAGCTGCTTTTACTTCACAACCTGGCTGCAGACAGTTATAGAACCTAGAAACAGGTAGTGATATACTTACTATGTCTCCCTGGGAATTCTCTTGTTTAATGCAGGTATCTTCATAGTTCAGACCATTCAGTACTGTCAGTGGCTGAGCTGTGTGCATATGTTTGATAAGGAAGTCTTTTTTTTGGAGTGAGGGGGCGTGGTCAAAGAGGCGGGTTTATGGTGCAGCATTTTGCAAAACTTTTTTTAATGTAAAAACTATAAAGATTTGAGCATGAAAAAATGCATCATATTAATGAGGCCAATACCTATCAAATGCATTAAAGTTGTGTTGGTGCCTGGAGTGTCCCTTGCACTGAAAAGATTTATATGTATACATTGCAACACGATGCTCATTATAACGGATCCCCTATACTCCGACTAAGTTAAATCCCAAGTAAAGCAGTGATTAAAGCTCTGAGCTACTCAAACATCAGCCTAGACTTGATGAAGGGTGCAACAGGAATCTCTTATTCTGGGCAGTTGGCCTGCTCTTATACACATCAGGGATACAGTCAAACACACCCATAACACTCCCACAGCACGTCCATGAATTTCTTAGGATGACTGTGCATAAAAACTTAAACTATCAAAAATACATTAAAACACATATAAGACATAGAGGAAACCCCACAAATATTAAATCCCTGGATAGCTTGGATCTGAGCACCCAAGCTGTCCAAATAGAGCTCAGATCCCGCAAATACAGCCCAATTGCTAGAGTTTTCACCGACTGCTCGTGAGGCGTCTGCCCAAATCAGTTCCAGAGTTTCAGTGGTCGGTCAATTTTGGGAGTTCCAAACCGAACAAAAAGACGAACGGTTCCCCTGGCTCATAGGTAGCGTTTGTTTGCCTTATTCGTGAAAACAAACCTTCCGAACAGCGCTCTCCTGGCTTGTCGCAGAAAGAAGCAGGCATTCGTATGGTTTTACTGGTGTTCGCGAGGTCGAGTGTCCAACTTAGAGTTCCAGACACTCGACAACCAAGTCCCGTTGCCTGCGTTCGTGCGACAAGATGGACGCTGTTTTCTCCAGCACACGGCGTTCAGTTTTACGAACGGCGACCACACAGAGAGAGCACTTGAGTCTGAGGTTTCTTTGTAGTTAATGAGCCAGGGGGATGGTAAGTGTTCGGTAGTTTTGTCTACCGAACGCAGGGAGATTGTTTTATATATTTCTAGAACAAAAACAAACTAGGGAAATGTCTTGTGAACAGAAGGGAAAAGTATTAAGTTTGGCACAAGGTATATGTCCCATAATCGGTGGGCAGGAGGCTAACTTCAACACTCCTCCAGGAATTCGTGACAAATGTCCAGGGTAAGGAGCATTTGTCACACTCATATAGGCTGTAATGGATATAATATTTTGTTTTATATAAAAATTATGCATGTTTTCTTTAAATGCTTTTAGGGTAGTTTGGCTCTGTTGTTTTGGAGCCACAGTCAAACAGGAAATATGGATTCATATACTGGGACACAGGTAAGGCCTGTGTATACTGGAAGGCATTTAGCTGGCACAGAGACTGCCAATGTCGTATATGGCATCTAATACAAATTTATAAGCATCAGTGATGGCATAAATCTGAAGAGACCATTGCTGGAGCCTTCACTCTGGGTTGACCACAATGCTCTGCACCTCCTAACACCTTTCCCTGGCCAGAGCCCAAGCCAGAAATATTAAACATCTAATAACCAAATACTGGTGCCAAAACCGACTTAATGAAAGCAGTAGGAGGGGGCAGCAATTTGCTTAGGGTACAGAGAACGGGGCTGGTCCTAACTCCATCCCAATCCATGATAAAGCTATCGACTTCTGCTATAATTATTACCATGATAAATTTTGAAGTGCAGGAACGAATGTGTTAAACAAACAGTACTAAGAGAAGTAGAGTCAAAGTTGGTCTGTTAGTATAGAAGTCATTACCATTGTTCTGGTACCTTCTGGAGGAATTTCCTGACAAAGGCTGCTCGCCTGTAACAATATCACACTGAAAGCTTTGTCAGCTTACAGCCTTATTTAGATAGCCAGTTACTTGCTGTAACAGCTCAGTGTATGTTTAAGAGATTAACCAATCAATAAGAATGAGGCCAACAAAGGTTTGCTTTTACCTGTTTTAAGTGACGCAGAAAATTCCAGCTCTGTGTAACTTGTTATATCGTAGTGACACTGTTCTGAACTCAGTAGGTTCACACAGAATCTCTCCCTATATATGTACACTAGCCATAGATTGGTATTTTCAAACTTTTTGAATGTATGTTGATGTTTTAACCCTTTATGGATCTTTATATAGAATTATCAAGATATTATTATTATTACTAGTGTTTCTATAGGACAAACATATTCCATAGCGCTTTACCATTTTATCGTGAGGATATTTGATAAAAAGTAATTTATGTACAAAATGTAACAGAAACAACAGGTAAGGAAGGTCCTGCTTAAACAAGCTTACAGTCTATTATATCTATATAAAGTGGTATTTGAGAGAACGGTCAGAGTCAATAGACAATTGACATGTTTAGTATATGAGATGCCATTACTGTATTGACAGAGAGTAGGCAGTTGATCTGATCAGATTAATCTTCTGTGTGTGTGTAAATGTAAATGAGAATGTGAATGCGTTTATAAAGGGAATTACAGATCTGAGTGTGAAGAGGGAATCGATCAGGTGTGTATATGTGTATGTCTGCAGAGGGAAATTGTTGATGCGTGTTTGTGTATGTGAAAGGGAATTGATGCTATATTTTTATTTGAAAATTAAATTGGTATTGGAAAGGGAATAGGAATTGTGTGTGTAAGTGGGAATTAGATGGAAAATGAGTTGGCACCGTGTTTGTGTGTGGAAAAAGAATAGACAACGTGCAAATGCAATCTATGTGTGGTATGTGCAAAGGGGCCAGTTGTATGCGTGTGTTTCTGAGGGAAGAGAACTGGTTAAATGTGGTTTCAAATTGAATCACTGGTGTGCATACACTGATCAGCCAGAATTTTTACTTCCTCATTTGCTTTGAAGAGCCTCAAAATTATGTGTACAGCATGCAAATGCTTGGACATTCCTCCCATTTTTGACTCTTGTAGAGTGCCAAAGTCCAAGCTCATTCTTTGGCAGTTGGCCCGCTCGGGCACAATTGTCAATGAGGCTGGGAATAAACAGATTGCTGTCGTGGTATGGCGACTATCAAATTATTAAGCGTTTCCACTCATCTGATCTGATGAGTGGAACGTAGACTTGAGGCTGAACCTGGAAGTTTACGGAATTAGAAAACCCCAAAAGACTAGTTTGAAAGGCTCCCGATTAGTACGATGTAAGAAGATGATCTCCAATTCACCTATGAAATACATATACATAGCAAGTTTCCCAAGATGCAATGCACCTGGGAGGTTTATAGTACCGCCCCCTACATGCTGTAGCCTGTGGGTAGCACGTGGCGTCGAGTGTGAAGGTGTTGGAGCGGCTTTTGCATCGAGTTTTGGAGCCATTCTGGAAATTGTTTGCAGTTATTTTTGGACTTTTTGGTGCATTTCTCAAGCTGTGGAAAGGTAGGGAGCTGAGTTTTGTGGTTTGCATGCCTTTTACTGTGTGTTCTGCATTGTGGGTTGGTTTCCATGCCAGCTCATTTTGACTTTTTTTCTGACCTCCAGAACGTATGAATTGTTTTTCAAAGCATTCCTATGGGAAACCGCGTTTCGGTTTACAAATTTTTCGCAATAAGAAACGTCCCGGAGAACGCATTAAATTCGTAAACTGAGGTCCCACATACTAGAAAATGGAATATTGTGAATGAATAGATATAGGCACATACAATGTGGATATTGTGCTTTTTAGCTGCATATTATTTTGGTCATTGGAACTGCAGAAAACTGCAAAATTTGTATATTGATCTACACCAGGGGTGCCCAAAAGATAGATTCCCAGATGTTATAGATACACAAGTCCCATGATGCTTTGAATGCCATTGCATTCCTTTAGAATGCCAAAACATCATGGAAGCTGTAGTTTTAAAACAACTGGGGATCTACCTTTTGGGCTCCCATGATCTACTCAAATTCACATAATAGAGCAGTTCATTAGAACAAGTCTTCAATTTGACCCTTAAGATGCTCTTTGTTTGTACATCCCTACCTACATTGCCTTGGACAATGTATTCATCACAATAGCATTATTTATTTATAACACTAAATAAAAATTACTTTATTCTCCCTGTATAACTTGTATTTTGGGTGAGAATATTGTATTGTATAAGTATATTGGTGTTTTAGTATAGTCAAGAAGTGATGAAATTAAAATTAAATGAGGCTAGTTTAATTCACAGATAGGTGACCAGTAAGTCAATTGTAAGCTCTCCAGGCTATTTACCTCCTGTTGCAGCAAACGGATTGTTGATCCCTTGGAAGAAACACATTATCTGTTACTTAGCATGCTATTGGAGAAATCTGAACCTCATTTGTGCTATTTTGGTTCCTTGCCCATTACCTGTCTCACGCCTTAACTGAGTTTACAAAGTTTGACTATGAAAATTTACTTAGCATTGCTAAGTGGGTTACCCCCCACCACCACATTTACATTAGTGCTCAACAGAGAGTGCACGTTTAATGGAGAGATGATTATATCACATATTTGAGGTGTAACTCATATGAATGGCCTTTGCTAACTAATCCCATTATGTGCTTTATGGCACACAACTTTATTGCTCAAGACAAATATCCTTACAGATATCGAGTGACAGCTCAAGTGTAAATGGCAAACCTCTGTTCATAAAATCTACAGTGATAATTATAACATAGCATCATACATTTAATCTATTAATCAAAAAAAAAAAAAAAAAAGAGCAAAGAATGGAATTACAAATTTATATAAAGTATATAGGCCTGAAATATTCTTGAGCTTGAAGAGGAATACAAAGCATTCTGGGTCAGAAACTGGCAAAAGCTAAACTTCCATGTAGCCATGGCCTATACCCACACACGATACATCCCCTATACCCACACACGATAAACGATTAACAATTTATTTGTAGGTATAATAATAGATTAGATATTAGCAAGCTGTTTGCTCTGTGAAGATATGTAGCAGTTATTAGTAAATATTATAATCATGGAAAGAGCCAGTTTGCCTAATTCTTTTAAACATAAAAGCTAAATGCACCCTTCTCGCTTGAATAAAGTGGTATTATTTTTTATAAATATTCTCCATAGTTAGTTGAGGCTGGTGGAGGTGATTTTTGGGTAGGCATTTAAAATAACTTAAAAGTTTGCTGTTGTCTATGTCACTAATTGTAGATTCTAAAAATTGAAAACTGTCAACTTGTCGTCATGTGACTCCTTTTAAAATCTTCACTCTTACAGTCTTGATTTAGTACAGTTCAACAGATACTTTTTTGGAATTGTAGTAAAAGTACACCAACATTTATATTCACTAACTGAAGTAACTTAGTTGCAACATTAATTAGTAACGCGTTCTGACTAGGGAGTGCGCGCTTAATAGGGAACCATTTACTAAATGGTATATCAATTTTAATGGCTATAAAAAGGGCCCTTTTAATGGCATAAATACTATGCCAAGTGAGACCAGAGCGAAGGTGTCACTAGGTGAGCTACTCTAGTATAATTAACCTTGGCATAAATTAGTCTAATGATGCGCTTGTTCCATGCTTTCTAAGGACTGTCCCCTAGAACTTACATGTCCACTCCTCTCCATACCTTCCTATTAGCAGCCAGAAGCTCCTGTTATACAATCTGGGAAAGAGAAAATGTGAATGCAGTGAGTGTAGAAGAAAGGGAACCACCCACAGAGTTAGAGACTGAAGCAGCAAGAGCATTTGTATAGTGTGCAAAGTCAGATTTACATTAACTAATTTCATTGTCAGCTAGCCCACACAAGTTTTGTTTCCCTACATCCACATGTGAAGAGTAGTAGGAAAAAAAATAAAAAATAAAAATATATATATATATATATATATATATTTTTTTTTTTTTGCAATGGTCCTATTCCATGGGCATGGGCCTGGAGCTCCATCAGCCCTTATGTTAATCTGACCTTGGTTACAGCAGTGTTGGACTGATATCCTGAGTTCATATAGGCAGAGTATTATCACGTGCCCCCAACATCCCACTCTTCCAAACAAAAAAAAAAAACTAAAACATCTTGCTTTTATGATATAAAAATGCTGTGTAAACACAAACAGACTTAGAGAGCTTGTGTGTGTAACTGTGTGACTACATGCATACGTCTGCGTGAGTGTATATGTCTGTGTGTGTCAGTGTGTGTGTAGCAGTCTGTGTGTGAAAACGTGTGGGCGTTGGTGGTTATCTGTTTAATAGTGTGTAATAGTGTGTGTAACAGTGAGTGTGTATAGTGGCAAGTGTAGTAGAATGCTATCATGGAAGTGTTAACAGTGTGGGTAAAGGTAGTACTGTGGGTGTGTTTCCTTGCATGGCTTTACAGGTGGCCATTCTGGCCTCTGTGCTCTCCCTACTATACTGGGGTTTGCTGTGCTAAGTCCAGGGAAGGCAAGGCCATGTAGATTCTGGCTCCTTCAGACTTAAAGGGACACTCCACTGCCTAAACAAATTTAAAAAAAAATCACTGTTTTGATATACCTCCAATGAAAACTTGCATGCTACAAATTATGTATTTTTTCATTGAGTGTATATCTAGGTGCATAAGTTAAGTAGTTAGGCAATGAAGAATCATGCAGAATATACATTATACATACTGCAGGGAAACCTTTTACATGCATTTATATAAATAGGACAACATTATATGTGTCCCTGAAAACATGGTGGATCTGGTAACCCCAGCCCTAAGGGTCTGGATATCAGAGTCGGGCAGACTCAGTTCAGGTCTTTGCTGTTTGGGAAGATGAAAAATCAATGAGGACAGCTGCTTTTAACAGGCAGAGTAGGCACCTGTGGCGTCTCTTTTAGGCATGTGCCTAACTTGGGTGAAATCATATCCATTGTTCCATTTTGACATTCTATGGAAAAGGTCACTTTCTTTGTTATTTATCATAGATTATTTCAAAGAGATGTTTTTAAGGTTGTGTGAAGGTTCTTCTTTGTAGGGATTTGATTGTACAACACCTTAATTAAAGTCGTCATGTTTTTAGGCTCCCAATAGCCCATGCATGTTTTAATTGGTATCCTTCTACTCAAACTCTAACCTCCTACTTGTTTTTATCAAGAACGTCTTACTTATTGAAAAATGGAAAGCCATAAATCGAATACATAGGCAGATGGCCAGTACAGTTGACTAATTCTCCAGAAGAACAAGAAAATATCCAGTGTCCAAATCAAAAAGTAAAGAGAAAATGTTAGTTGGGAAAATGTCCCAAATAATCAAATTTTAACCCTCCAATATTAAGGAATTAACCAACTACAGGTACAACGAGAGCTGCAACACATAAAGATTAGTCAGAGTTGGTCAGGGATGTAAAACTCACCACGGACCTATAAAAATGTTTTATTGTCACGTCTACGCTCAAAGTCAAAAGTGTCACCACAGAAAAGTGCAAAATTGCCCAATAATAAAAATGGGTGACAATATTATTGCTCATGTAAAGCTCTTCCAAAACATAAAAAGAAAGCACACGGGACCATCTAGGCTGCAATGTGCAAGAGTGAATAAGGATAAAAAGCCTATATGGTAGGTCTACTCTATACCAACAAGAAGAAATAAAGTGTGATATGAATGTCATCAAAGAATCGCGTTTAATCACCACTCATTTGCATACACATATTCAGCGTTTAAACAAGCAAAAATGCACTGACATCTCTAGTACCTCATTTGTGTTTCTACATATGTATTGGGGCTTAGCTTACTAACCCTGCTCTATGTTTGTGTTAAACTACATGTCACATACTACTATAAAGCACCACTAGACTAACTCTTGCTTTAAAACCGTGTAAACTAGCAGTAGCCCAAACTGTATAAGCTTGACCAACAATTGACCTGTTACACAATCTGACTCTTAAAACCAAAAATGTGCTATGTTATCAATGCCATGCCAATGTTATAATATGTTTACAAATCTGTCTGCACCAGCTGTCGTGGCAGTGCAAACGTCTGTTTTCTTATTATGCACAAATAAAATAATAAAAAAAAGAAAAAAAAGAATTGCATTTAATTTGTGTAGTGAAAGCATTTATAAAACTGTAATGATATTAAACAAAGGATTAAGAATAACCTGCTTCATCCCTATTTTTCACTGTATTAATTTCTGCCTATTATTTTAATTCATGTCTTATGCAGTTTCACCATACACTGTTATCTACTGCTGATGTAAATGTGAACTATGTTTCTATGAAAGGTTACCTAATAGGAGAAACTTTGTTATTTCCCCCCTCTATTATTTGCAATGCATCCAATGGAAATGCGTGTGATTCTTTAGGCTTGGTAGGTGAGCATGCACACACAAATGCACAACAGGAACATAAGATTCAAAGAATGTATTCACGTGATTAACAACATCACAGGCAAATGGCATTTTTGATGAAACTG
Organism: Pelobates cultripes; assembly: GCA_933207985.1. Classification (NCBI taxonomy): domain Eukaryota; kingdom Metazoa; phylum Chordata; class Amphibia; order Anura; family Pelobatidae; genus Pelobates; species Pelobates cultripes. The sequence goes on along the minus strand of OW240918.1, from coordinate 70,670,102 downwards.
GATGTTTAGTCACTGTCAGATATCAGCAGAGATGTAAACAGCATGGAAGGCAGTTTTTAAAACCACCTATTAGCCTATTATTTTAGTGACAGGCAAATTCTAGTATAATAAAACTATTAGACACATTTGTCTGGGAGGAGATTTTCACAAAATGGCTTTAAAGTACATGGTCTCTTACATAACCAAATTGACAGTGCATTACAGATGATGCACCCTACATTTTAAGGAGATTTCAATTCCTATACGCTCCGGTACATGACATTCTCCTAATGTAAGCGATTTCTATAGAAATAACCTTTGAATAAAAAAATAAAAATTAATTCCTATACGCACATACATACATACACTCTTTCTCACTCACTCACACTTTTCTGATCTACTGAAAGAAAACCCACAAATCATGATGTTAGATTCAGTGGCACACCAGTTATTTATCCCTAGACAGATGAGTTTAACTTTGTAACTTTGCAGGTGAAGAATCACTGTAGTAGTAGAAAGATATGCAAATTCCTCGAAAGACTTAAAGCAGGTTATTGGTAGGTTAATAGGTTACCTTCTGTTATGACCTTTCTGCCTTACTGACTTTGTGTGGGTTTCCTTTTGTATTTAGCGTGCTCAGACAACCTCCTTGCCTAATGCACTGATTGTTTGGAAGAAGTAGATTAATGTAGCATTAAGCCCTCTTTTTTTGTGCTGTTTACAGATCAGGGGTGAATTGGCATCAACGCTTTAAATAAACATGGAGTAATGCAGGATACAGCACTGGAGTGGCTCGGTAATGTAGTTTCATGCATGTCTTACTGGGTGTGCCATCTTTATGGATTAGACAGAAGAATGCACTCATGCAAATGGCTTGTTGACCTCGGTGGTCCAACCTGTCAAACTGCCCAAAGGAAGGAAAGCAGGACTTTGTTATCACAACCATTAGGTCATCTCATCAGTCAAGCCCTAGAACTTGATCAACTGGCTATTTGCTATATCTATTATGACCTTATAACATGAGGTACATGTGTGTAGAAAAAGAGTTTAGCTTTACCCAAGATAATGCATTTCTACATACAGTTTTAATAAACTGACAGTTCCTCGCCACACTTGTGTTCCTGATTGATAGCATTGCTCACTGTAGTCTATCTGTAGGAAATTATTAAAATCTGCATTAAAAAATTTAATTTGTCTTAAAGAACATGCTGAAATTTAAAATGGCATAAGTGAAAAGCAGAAAGACAATATCTTTAGACAAACAAAAATGCATGCGTTCAATATTGTGTGTTGTATAAATGGCAAGCTAAATAAAGAAATATGCATTATATCAACTAGTGCACCCAATTTTTTTTTTTTTTAATGGGAACTTAAAGCAGAAATCTGTACAATCTAGTTTGGGAGTATTCAGTAATAGTGAAGAAACAACGTCCAAATTACCAGTATAGTTAATTATAATTATAGTTACCCATTTCAAGAGTCTGCTTCCGAGACACAGTGAAGATGTGGTCTAAGTGCTGGGACTGAGAAGCAATTAGTTGCATAAATATAGCCATCTGTTCCTACCTCTTGAATGCAATATATAACCCCCAATAGCGCTATATATCAAACAATAAACAGCCCTTGAGTCACAGGATCGAATGTATATAGACATAATATGACGTACAGCATAAATACTCTGATTCCCCATTACGTCACCCTAGTGAACACAACTGCAGCTTTTACTCAAGAGAGTAATGCAGCAGATTTAAGGAAAAAAATGCACAAACCTCTGCAGCATCTTTGTTCATTATTATTATTATTATTGCCATTTATATAGCGCCAACAGATTTCGTAGCGCTTTACAATATTGTGAGACGGGGGATTTAATAATAGATAGGACAATTACAAGAAAACTCACAGGAACGATAGGTTGAAGAGAACCCTGCTCAAACGAGCTTACAGTCTATAGGAGGCAGAGGCGGCTCTCTAATTAGGTGATTTAGGCGGCCGCCTAAGGCCTCGCGCTGATGGGGGCCTCACGGCTGCCTAAATTGCCTTAGGGCCGTGTGACATGTCGTGTCCTCGGTCAGAGACCAAGGACCTGACACAGGAGGTAGCCCGGCGGCTTGCCCTTTATGCTGCAGGGTGCGAGGCCCCTCCACACCGCCTGCCCGGGAGAGAACCAGCCTGTCTGCAGCTCAACCGAGTACAGAGCTGCAGACTGAGGGGGTCTCGTGATCTCAGCCAATCAGAGCGTTTCCACGGGTTACCACGGCAAAGCTCTGACTGGCTGAGATCGTGAGACTAGACTTACCACATGGTCTGCAGCTCTGCACCCGACGGAGCAGACCGTAAAGGGAGCCCGACGGACCACCAGGGATACAGCCTGCCCATCGGCCCACCAGGGAATAAGTTTATCATAAAGGTATGTATGCCTACCCTGTCACAGTCTCAGCTCCCCACCCCCTAGCCTGTCACTGCCCTCCTACTACCCTTTACCCCAGCCACCCTCTGACCCCCTACATCCCCCTACCCTGTCACTGCCCTCCTACCACCCTCTACCCCAGCCACCCTCTGCCCTCCTATCACCCCCTAACCTGTCACTGCCCTCCTACCAGCACTGCAAGCTCGTCCTTAAATACAACTACAGCACCTTATACACACAATGCAACCCCTATTTTTAAAAACATTTTTTTTTAACTTTAGGTGTTAGTGGGGGCCTCATGTTTGAGTTTCGCCTAAGGCCTCACAAAGTCTAGAGCCGCCACTGATAGGAGGTGGGGTATAAAACACATTAGGGCAGGAAATAGTAATAAAATAAGGTGGGAGTGAAGCAGAGCTAGAGGAGAGAGTAAAGTGCTGCCCTTTAGGAGAGAGCAAGAGACAGGTATGTGAGGCAACTTACTCATCCCATGATGCTTTGACCAATCTCATGCTTGCTCAGGCATCTACGGAGAACAGTGTCAAAGAGCATGGTATACTTTGACTCTACCACAACATCTAGGCATAAAATGTAAAATAAAAAATTAAACACGGTCAGAATTAAAAAAAAAAAAAAGCAAAGAAAAGCACAGCCTATAGGTAACTTTTAACTAGCTGCCAAGTTGTGAAAAAAACTTGATACTTGAAAGTTCAACTTTAAAAAAATGATATAGGTATCAGCATACGCTGTACATATTTCTTCTAGCTGGTTACTTGTATTATATCACTTTGAGTTTTCTTCC
>OW240918.1:70566957-70666817 GCA_933207985.1 Pelobates cultripes | reverse complement strand
GGCAAACACAACTGAGCCTTCCTTCTTGACACTTTGTATCCTGCCTTCCAGAGAATGTGTAGTAGATCGTGCGTTGCTTGCTGACATACTTCCTTTGTAACTGCTGCTATCAACAAGTCATCTACATATTGTAATAATACACACCCTCCTGGGATAGACTCGAAATCTAGTAGATCTTGACTTAGAGCTGAACCAAATAGGGTAGGTGAATTTTTAAACCCCTGGGGCAATCTTGTCCAGGTCATTTGGCGCTTCGAGACCGTTACAGCATTTTCCCATTGGAAAGCGAAGATACATTGGCTTTCTGCGGCAATTCGGAGGCAAAAGAAGGCATCTTTGAGATCTAAGACTGTAAAGTAAGTAGCCCTGCCCGGAATTAAAGCAAGCAGGTTATATGGATTGGGCACGACTGGATGTATACTAACAACCGCGTCATTGACTGCTCTCAAGTCCTGCACAGGTCGATACTCATCTGTACCGGGCTTTTGAACAGGCAGCAATGGGGTGTTCCAGGGGGAAGTACAGAATTTTAGGATAACATACCGTATGAACTTATCCAGATAAGATTGGATGTTCTTCTTAGCCTTCTGCGGAATATGATATTGTCTCAGGCTTACTGGATAAACCCCAAGTTTTAGTTCGATTTTAATAGGTGGAATATTGCGGGCCAGTCCTGGTGGGTTGTTCTCTGCCCAAACTCCTGGTATGTTAAATAAGGATTCATCACTCCTCGGGTTTTGGCTAGTCAACACTGTATAAAGTCGCTACTCTTCTTCCTTTGGTACGGACAATGTCATAATACCTGAGGTTCCATTAAACTTTAAGGATGTTGTTCCATTTGGTAGGAACGTAATCTGCGCTTGTAATTTGGATAGCATATCACGTCCCAGCAATTGGACTGGACACTCAGGCATATAAAGGAATTGATGTTTTACTACGTGGCCTCCCAATGTACAGAGTCGACTTTAAGAACCGGTTTTTCAGCACTTCTTCCAGTTGCTCCTATTACAGTAATAGTTCTTCCAGATGGAGGAGCAACTTGATTAGTCACCACCGAATGTTCAGCACCAGTGTCGATCATGAACGCACACCTTTTTCCCCCTATTGATACATCGACCATAGGCTCCGCTCGACCAAGGGGGATGGAGCCCGGTCGGTATCAATAGTCCTCCATGACCGTGTCAGCCAATCCCACAAAGTCCCTACCTTCTCTATCGCGGGACCTTTGCGCCGCTGGATAGTACCTATCTTCCCTTACACTTCCTCTGTTCCCATTACTCCCTCTATTACCATTACTCCCTCCGGGGCCTCCTCTACCTCTCGCTCTGCCTCTAAAGTTTCCGTAACCTGCCCTGGGTAAGTCTCTCTCATACTGCTCTCTTTGCGGACACTCGTTCCTCCAATGCCCTTCTTCCTTACAGTACGCGCACTGATTCCTACTCAAAGGCTCCCTATTCCATCTACCATCGCCTCTATCTGGGCCCCGTCTATCTACGCCTGCGATCGCTACCGCTAGCATATCTGCCTTTCTACGCATCTTGCGCTCTTCCTCTTTCTTACTTTCTGTTTCCCTATTCATATATACTTTGTTCGCTACCTCCATTAGTTGGGTGATAGACATACCTGCAAACCTTTCTAATTTCTGTAGCTTGCGCTTAATATCTCCGTAAGCTTGGCTGACAAAGGCGGAGTTTACCATTCGGGAATTATCAGCGTCTTCCGGATTAAAGGGGGTATACAAGCTGTATGCCTCCAATAATCGGTCATAAAAGACACTGGGCGCTTCATCACTTTTCTGAATCACCTCAACTGTCTTCGACATGTTAATAGCTTTCTTCCCTCCGGCTTTCATGCCAGCAATTATAGCATCTCTATAGGCTTTAAGTTGAGCCATATCTGCGCCATTTACATTCCAGTCAGGATCGGTGTTAGGGTAATGTGTTGCGGCCCATGCTGCCGGATTGGCTTGATTTAAAGCACGGGTTCTCTCCTCTAGCGCCTTAATGGCCGCTTGGTTAATCCTTGTCCTTTCCTCATTATTGAACAATGTCATTAATAACTGCTGGCAATCAGCCCATGTCGGGTTATGTGTCTGAACTATCGAGGTGAACAGATCGGTCATAGCTTGTGGTTTCTCAGTGTACGAGGAATTGTGGGTCTTCCAATTCAAGAGATCGGTAGTCGTGAACGGGACATATACGAAGACTGGGTCAGCATGTGCCATTTGACCTGCGGCATCGATATAGGCTGACCCAGGATTCAGACGAAGAGGCATCTGATAATGTTTTAATTGTTGGGTACCGGTCAGTTGTCGGGTTAGTATGGGGCTACGTGGAGGGGCGTCAGTTAAAGGTTCCGGTCGAGAGGTAATAGGGCATGAGGATGTGGGAACTTGATTTTGGGAAAAGTTAGTGAATAGTATACTCCGAGCCGAGCTAGAAGAAGCTTGACCGGAAGTTTGAAGTGGCGCCAAATCAGGATATTCAGATCTAATGGGGGTTGGTCCTGGTTCCGGAAGGGGAGTTTTAATACGAGGGGGGGTGGATTCTGTACTGGAGGAGGAAGCGGAAGTGGATGGGGGCAATAGGGGAAGGGGTGCAGAGCTTCCTGCATTCGCGTCACTTCCTCTTAAAGGAAAGTAAGGGGGCGGCAAAGGGATCTCGGACTCAGGGGGCGTGTCCAAAATGGGCCTAACACCAGTCCTAGTGGACAAACAAGTCCTGGCCACCATGAGGCGACATTGCTCCTCGTGGCATATCCGGATCCATTTTGGCGAGTCGTTTACGGCCTGCCCCAACAATCAATGTATGGAAACTGTCCGTAAAGTTCAGGCCTACCTGATACAGCCACGTGTACACGCTGTACCAGGGTTGGATCCAAACTGCCACGCGGCGGCCATGCCGCAACCAAAATAGGCCACTCCCTAGTGCACAAAGTGACCAAACGTACAGGAGACATTTTAACCCCAAAATCACATGTTTTGAATCCCTTTTTAAAATTCTTTACCATACAACCTAAGGGATCCGAAATCGTTGACTCTGACGCGCCCATACTTATCAATGGAACGTCGTTGACAACGAATACTATGCACGCGTTCTTATTCAACAGTCACACCCGTTTCCTCTGGCAACAGCACCACGTGGTACAGTTACCGAGTGAAACGTACACAATAACACAATAATCACTCAGGGAATTCCCGTACACACACAGCTGTTACACCAGTCACTAAATAATCAATATTATGCCCTTTGGCGAAACTATACAGTCACCCACGCTATAATTCTCTATATATGAATTACCCGTCTATAACACACCCCAGTAACATCGCCTTTTACTAGTATCGGTTACAGTACGGTTAGCATAGGTCAAAGCACAATTTAAGGTCACAATACAATTATTAGTGGTTACGGTGTTAAACATGCAATAGACGACAATGATAGTACTTATATACAGTGTCAGTAAATATACAGGGTTATGGTACCGTGCACTATGATACAGCAACACACTATTAACACTCTCGCTAGACGGCTGAGCTCGCGCCATCTAACAAGATATACACTTTACTAACAATCTTTAACACATTTACAATCCCAACTAAACTATTGGCCAGTACCTTGAATGGACTACCTAAAACTATATACACCCGTTTTGGTTAGCCACACTGCCCAAACACCACATATAGCGAACTAGAGGGCGAAATTTACAACATTGCCCTTCTAGTCTATTTACTCTATCAAAAGTCTAGTGGGTTCCAAATTTACACGCCTTCCCACTTAGCCAAGATAGGTTGAGAGCTAGCGAACCGAATTTACACAGGCGCCGCTTAGTCTCCCGGTCCCTCCGACCTAGCGAACGTAATATACACCCTAGAACGCTAGTCTAGACAAGACACCGGTGTCCGGCTAGGGCTATTTACACAGGACCCCGCCTGACTAACCAGATCAAAACGGTCTTACTAAAGAGCGTTCGATCGAGCGGTGCGCCTTCGCTCCTTCCCTCCGACAGAGGGGGCAGATTCCATACACAGATTTAAACCCCTTTTGGGCCTACCGCACAATCGGTATACCCCTAGTGGGTCTGCCGTCTAAAACAGCAGTTGTCTTACCTCCTCGTTCCTGAACCTGAGTTCACACTCATCGACGGGGACACCCCAGCACTTCTTACGTAGAGGCCGATGATCTCCTGGACAACAGACCAGTGGCGCCGAGACGAAGGGAGGTCCACGCAGAAGTTCAGGGGTGCAGCCGTAGAGAACGTGGGCAAAGATAGACCGTCTCACGCCTCTGCCTCTCAGCTACCGTTGAACGATGAGCTTCCCGGCCAATGCACCAAATGATACCGGAGAAACTGACGGAAGCAAAGCACAGAGAGATGGACACAGGTTTCTTCAGGAAGGAAGAGATTCTTTATTGGATCACCGATCGGGACTCAGAGGGACTAATGTCACCAAAAATACAGCAAGTTCTGAGCCCTGAACAATAGTGCAGGCTCCCTATATAGGCACATAACTCCTCCCATATTAAGCTCCACCCGCACATTCTCTTGACCAATCATTACAAATAAGAATTAACTTCCTGCTTGACCGCATGGCTTGTCCAGCACAATGGAGGAGGGGAATACTACATCCTGTATTCTTGCACATGCTCCGTACACTACTGATCGTATCTTGTCTCGTGCAACCAACTGATCGATACGTCAGCATATGCACGTACACATGCCACGTGGTAATCTCGGCCTACTAAATTTATTTTTACCGAGATTCCACCACAACAGAGTTAGAGACTGAAGCAGCAAGAGCATTTGTATAGTGTGCAAAGTCAGATTTACATTAACTAATTTCATTGTCAGCTAGCCCACACAAGTTTTGTTTCCCTACATCCACATGTGAAGAGTAGTAGGAAAAAAATAAATAAAATATATATATATATATATATATATATTTTTTTTTTTTTGCAATGGGCCTATTCCATGGGCATGGGCCTGGAGCTCCATCAGCCCTTATGTTAATCTGACCTTGGTTACAGCAGTGTTGGACTGATATCCTGAGTTCATATAGGCAGAGTATTATCACGTGCCCCCAACATCCCACTCTTCCAAACAAAAAAAAAAAACTAAAACATCTTGCTTTTATGATATAAAAATGCTGTGTAAACACAAACAGACTTAGAGAGCTTGTGTGTGTAACTGTGTGACTACATGCATACGTCTGCGTGAGTGTATATGTCTGTGTGTGTCAGTGTGTGTGTAGCAGTCTGTGTGTGAAAACGTGTGGGCGTTGGTGGTTATCTGTTTAATAGTGTGTTATAGTGTGTGTGACAGTGAGTGTGTATAGTGGCAAGTGTAGTAGAATGCTATCATGGAAGTGTTAACAGTGTGGATAAAGGTAGTACTGTGGGTGTGTTTTCTTGCATGGCTTTACAGGTGGCCATTCTGGCCTCTATGCTCTCCCTACTATACTGGGGTTTGCTGTGCTAAGTCCAGGGAAGGCAAGGCCATGTAGATTCTGGCTCCTTCAGACTTAAAGGGACACTCCACTGCCTAAACAAATTTAAAAAAAAATCACTGTTTTGATATACCTCCAATGAAAACTTGCATGCTACAAATTATGTATTTTTTCATTGAGTGTATATCTAGGTGCATAAGTTAAGTAGTTAGGCAATGAAGAATCATGCAGAATATACATTATACATACTGCAGGGAAACCTTTTACATGCATTTATATAAATAGGACAACATTATATGTGTCCCTGAAAACATGGTGGATCTGGTAACCCCAGCCCTAAGGGTCTGGATATCAGAGTCGGGCAGACTCAGTTCAGGTCTTTGCTGTTTGGGAAGATGAAAAATCAATGAGGACAGCTGCTTTTAACAGGCAGAGTAGGCACCTGTGGCGTCTCTTTTAGGCATGTGCCTAACTTGGGTGAAATCATATCCATTGTTCCATTTTGACATTCTATGGAAAAGGTCACTTTCTTTGTTATTTATCATAGATTATTTCAAAGAGATGTTTTTAAGGTTGTGTGAAGGTTCTTCTTTGTAGGGATTTGATTGTACAACACCTTAATTAAAGTCGTCATGTTTTTAGGCTCCCAATAGCCCATGCATGTTTTAATTGGTATCCTTCTACTCAAACTCTAACCTCCTACTTGTTTTTATCAAGAACGTCTTACTTATTGAAAAATGGAAAGCCATAAATCGAATACATAGGCAGATGGCCAGTACAGTTGACTAATTCTCCAGAAGAACAAGAAAATATCCAGTGTCCAAATCAAAAAGTAAAGAGAAAATGTTAGTTGGGAAAATGTCCCAAATAATCAAATTTTAACCCTCCAATATTAAGGAATTAACCAACTACAGGTACAACGAGAGCTGCAACACATAAAGATTAGTCAGAGTTGGTCAGGGATGTAAAACTCACCACGGACCTATAAAAATGTTTTATTGTCACGTCTACGCTCAAAGTCAAAAGTGTCACCACAGAAAAGTGCAAAATTGCCCAATAATAAAAATGGGTGACAATATTATTGCTCATGTAAAGCTCTTCCAAAACATAAAAAGAAAGCACACGGGACCATCTAGGCTGCAATGTGCAAGAGTGAATAAGGATAAAAAGCCTATATGGTAGGTCTACTCTATACCAACAAGAAGAAATAAAGTGTGATATGAATGTCATCAAAGAATCGCGTTTAATCACCACTCATTTGCATACACATATTCAGCGTTTAAACAAGCAAAAATGCACTGACATCTCTAGTACCTCGTTTGTGTTTCTACATATGTATTGGGGCTTAGCTTACTAACCCTGCTCTATGTTTGTGTTAAACTACATGTCACATACTACTATAAAGCACCACTAGACTAACTCTTGCTTTAAAACCGTGTAAACTAGCAGTAGCCCAAACTGTATAAGCTTGACCAACAATTGACCTGTTACACAATCTGACTCTTAAAACCAAAAATGTGCTATGTTGTCAATGCCATGCCAATGTTATAATATGTTTACAAATCTGTCTGCACCAGCTGTCGTGGCAGTGCAAACGTATGTTTTCTTATTATGCACAAATAAAAAAAAAAGAAAAAAAAGAATTGCATTTAATTTGTGTAGTGAAAGCATTTATAAAAGTGTAATGATATTAAACAAAGGATTAAGAATAACCTGCTTCATCCCTATTTTTCACTGTATTAATTTCTGCCTATTATTTTAATTCATGTCTTATGCAGTTTCACCATACACTGTTATCTACTGCTGATGTAAATGTGAACTATGTTTCTATGAAAGGTTACCTAATAGGAGAAACTTTGTTATTTCCCCCCTCTATTATTTGCAATGCATCCAATGGAAATGCGTGTGATTCTTTAGGCTTGGTAGGTGAGCATGCACACACAAATGAACAGGAACATAAGATTCAAAGAATGTATTCACGTGATTAACAACATCACAGGCAAATGGCATTTTTGATGAAACTGGATGTTTAGTCACTGTCAGATATCAGCAGAGATGTAAACAGCATGGAAGGCAGTTTTTAAAACCACCTATTAGCCTATTATTTTAGTGACAGGCAAATTCTAGTATAATAAAACTATTAGACACATTTGTCTGGGAGGAGATTTTCACAAAATGGCTTTAAAGTACATGGTCTCTTACATAACCAAATTGACAGTGCATTACAGATGATGCACCCTACATTTTAAGGAGATTTCAATTCCTATACGCTCCGGTACATGACATTCTCCTAATGTAAGCGATTTCTATAGAAATAACCTTTGAATAAAAAAATAAAAATTAATTCCTATACGCACATACATACATACACTCTTTCTCACTCACTCACACTTTTCTGATCTACTGAAAGAAAACCCACAAATCATGATGTTAGATTCAGTGGCACACCAGTTATTTATCCCTAGACAGATGAGTTTAACTTTGTAACTTTGCAGGTGAAGAATCACTGTAGTAGTAGAAAGATATGCAAATTCCTCGAAAGACTTAAAGCAGGTTATTGGTAGGTTAATAGGTTACCTTCTGTTATGACCTTTCTGCCTTACTGACTTTGTGTGGGTTTCCTTTTGTATTTAGCGTGCTCAGACAACCTCCTTGCCTAATGCACTGATTGTTTGGAAGAAGTAGATTAATGTAGCATTAAGCCCTCTTTTTTTGTGCTGTTTACAGATCAGGGGTGAATTGGCATCAACGCTTTAAATAAACATGGAGTAATGCAGGATACAGCACTGGAGTGGCTCGGTAATGTAGTTTCATGCATGTCTTACTGGGTGTGCCATCTTTATGGATTAGACAGAAGAATGCACTCATGCAAATGGCTTGTTGACCTCGGTGGTCCAACCTGTCAAACTGCCCAAAGGAAGGAAAGCAGGACTTTGTTATCACAACCATTAGGTCATCTCATCAGTCAAGCCCTAGAACTTGATCAACTGGCTATTTGCTATATCTATTATGACCTTATAACATGAGGTACATGTGTGTAGAAAAAGAGTTTAGCTTTACCCAAGATAATGCATTTCTACATACAGTTTTAATAAACTGACAGTTCCTCGCCACACTTGTGTTCCTGATTGATAGCATTGCTCACTGTAGTCTATCTGTAGGAAATTATTAAAATCTGCATTAAAAAATTTAATTTGTCTTAAAGAACATGCTGAAATTTAAAATGGCATAAGTGAAAAGCAGAAAGACAATATCTTTAGACAAACAAAAATGCATGCGTTCAATATTGTGTGTTGTATAAATGGCAAGCTAAATAAAGAAATATGCATTATATCAACTAGTGCACCCAATTTTTTTTTTTTTTAATGGGAACTTAAAGCAGAAATCTGTACAATCTAGTTTGGGAGTATTCAGTAATAGTGAAGAAACAACGTCCAAATTACCAGTATAGTTAATTATAATTATAGTTACCCATTTCAAGAGTCTGCTTCCGAGACACAGTGAAGATGTGGTCTAAGTGCTGGGACTGAGAAGCAATTAGTTGCATAAATATAGCCATCTGTTCCTACCTCTTGAATGCAATATATAACCCCCAATAGCGCTATATATCAAACAATAAACAGCCCTTGAGTCACAGGATCGAATGTATATAGACATAATATGACGTACAGCATAAATACTCTGATTCCCCATTACGTCACCCTAGTGAACACAACTGCAGCTTTTACTCGAGAGAGTAATGCAGCAGATTTAAGGAAAAAAATGCACAAACCTCTGCAGCATCTTTGTTCATTATTATTATTATTATTGCCATTTATATAGCGCCAACAGATTTCGTAGCGCTTTACAATATTGTGAGACGGGGGATTTAATTATAGATAGGACAATTACAAGAAAACTCACAGGAACGATAGGTTGAAGAGAACCCTGCTCAAACGAGCTTACAGTCTATAGGAGGCAGAGGCGGCTCTCTAATTAGGCGATTTAGGCGGCCGCCTAAGGCTGATGGGGGCCTCACGGCTGCCTAAATTGCCTTAGGGCCGTGTGACATGTCGTGTCCTCGGTCAGAGACCAAGGACCTGACACAGGAGGTAGCCCGGCGGCTTGCCCTTTATGCTGCAGGGTGCGAGGCCCCTCCACACCGCCTGCCCGGGAGAGAACCAGCCTGTCTGCAGCTCAACCGAGTACAGAGCTGCAGACTGAGGGGGTCTCGTGATCTCAGCCAATCAGAGCGTTTCCACGGGTTACCACGGCAAAGCTCTGACTGGCTGAGATCGTGAGACTAGACTTACCACATGGTCTGCAGCTCTGCACCCGACGGAGCAGACCGTAAAGGGAGCCCGACGGACCACCAGGGATACAGCCTGCCCATCGGCCCACCAGGGAATAAGTTTATCATAAAGGTATGTATGCCTACCCTGTCACAGTCTCAGCTCCCCACCCCCTAGCCTGTCACTGCCCTCCTACTACCCTTTACCCCAGCCACCCTCTGACCCCCTACATCCCCCTACCCTGTCACTGCCCTCCTACCACCCTCTACCCCAGCCACCCTCTGCCCTCCTATCACCCCCTAACCTGTCACTGCCCTCCTACCAGCACTGCAAGCTCGTCCTTAAATACAACTACAGCACCTTATACACACAATGCAACCCCTATTTTTAAAAACATTTTTTTTTAACTTTAGGTGTTAGTGGGGGCCTCATGTTTGAGTTTCGCCTAAGGCCTCACAAAGTCTAGAGCCGCCACTGATAGGAGGTGGGGTATAAAACACATTAGGGCAGGAAATAGTAATAAAATAAGGTGGGAGTGAAGCAGAGCTAGAGGAGAGAGTAAAGTGCTGCCCTTTAGGAGAGAGCAAGAGACAGGTATGTGAGGCAACTTACTCATCCCATGATGCTTTGACCAATCTCATGCTTGCTCAGGCATCTACGGAGAACAGTGTCAAAGAGCATGGTATACTTTGACTCTACCACAACATCTAGGCATAAAATGTAAAATAAAAAATTAAACACGGTCAGAATTAAAAAAAAAAAAAAGCAAAGAAAAGCACAGCCTATAGGTAACTTTTAACTAGCTGCCAAGTTGTGAAAAAAACTTGATACTTGAAAGTTCAACTTTAAAAAAATGATATAGGTATCAGCATACGCTGTACATATTTCTTCTAGCTGGTTACTTGTATTATATCACTTTGAGTTTTCTTCCTTTGTTTATGGCTATAAAATACAGAGCTAATTTTTGAGGAACTTAACTGGCCATTGATTATTGTGTCTCTAATAGTGAGATTGACATTTACTAATGTAATACGTATAAAACCACAGAGTAATTTTTTGCAATATAAACATAATATAAATAGCCTCTTAGAGTGTATTTGAAAACGGTTTCAAAGATTTGGAATTCTGTTATGGCATTCTCAAGTCTTGGGTTAACCAATTCACCCATGATCCGTGGACTTTTTTCCTCTCCAGGGCCGGTTAAAGTTCGGAGGAAGGCTGAAAATTAGCTTATCTCTTAATTGGTCTTTGCAGCTAGAAGACTATTATCTGACATTGGAACCAACAAATAATAACAACCATATTGATCTTCACAATATGCTGTCAAAGGTTAGGGGTATGGAATAACTCACAGCTCGGCTACATGACTCTCCACAACAATATAACAACATTTGGTAATTTTATGGCAAGACAGGAGGCTTCATATTTGCTTATCTTTCTTTACTGAACCTCCCAGCAGCAAAGAAATGGTTAACAGTAATGTAAAACAAATTCAACCAATCAGAGTGTATAACAGTAGTATATGGCGTCATGAAGCTCCTCCCAAATCCTCTTTCTTTGCTGCTTGCCTCCCAGGTGAGTCTATTCCAATTATACAGCTATTTCATTCTGCCTATAATACAATATTTGAATATTTTCTTTGGTACAAATTTTAGTTTTAGCATCATACATTCATGTTCACATATTGAACAAACTTTTTCTCTGGTAACCAACACTAACCATCACTCAAGTCCCTATAATTTCTCTTCACATTTCTTTCATCAAACCAATGCTTACAATGTTATGGTGAATAATTTTTTTATATTTTATTTATCATTCATGTCTCTTTAATTTGCCAGAGGCTTGCCTCCGCGACCTTTTCCACTGGTCTTCTGCCTACACCTATGTTACATTTGTGGCCGCGGGGTTTTCCCGCGATTCTACGGTGACTGAGGCATTAAGCCTCTGCTTCATTCAGTGCCGCGAACTCCATTTCCCAGGAGTCCGCGGCTCACTATTTCGCGCCTTTTTCGCCTACCCGCCCTCCCGCGTCTGTCACTCATACAGACGCGCGTCTTCCCGCCCTTTGCAGCGGCGGCCATCTTAGATCGCGGTCTTACTTCGTTTCGGCACGCTCGCTCCCCCTAATGTTGGATCCGGTAAGTACTTTGTTTTTACGTTGAATAGCACCCTTAAAGTGCTACTCCTCTATTTCAATTATTTATTTTGCTTATTTCTTTTTTTCCTTTAACAGGCTGTCAGTTGAAAAAAATCCTGTTGTAATGTTTGCTAATAAAGAAGGCCCTGTGGGTGACCCCCACCTTTATTATCCCTCAATTTATTTAATGAGTGCTTATTGTGGGTGACCCCCACCTTTTATTCACTCTTCAGTTATAATAGGTGCCTATACACCACCTTTACAGTGGGTGAACCCCACTTCTACACATAAGGAAACACAAAGTGGAAACACAAAGTGATCCCATATATTTCAAGACATAACCATCTGTCTAAGTAAATTGAGTGACGAATCCCACTCACTGTTGTTATAGTGGTACAATCCACTTGTCTATTTTAGTGGTTACCCCACTAAATTTTGTATGCCGCCATTTACCTATTATCTACAAAATAATTCGGGTGACCCCCATTTATAAAACTTAATTTGATAATATTGGGTGTACCCCACTTATTACCTATTCTACCAGTCAAACCACTTAGGACATATCATGTCTGATAACACGGAGCCCGCAATCTCCCAAGAACTTAGAGATTGGCTGGTCTCAACCATTGCCGAATCCATTCCCATGGCGTTAGCTGCCTTTCATGAGAAGACTTCTGCCAAAGTCAATACTACCGCACGCTTGCCTTCTGACTCCGAGGATTCTCAACCCACGGATCAGGAGACCACACGTAAGTGCCCTTGGAAAGGGGATAGTAGGTCTGCGGGCAAGGGTAAGGTTCCTGCCAAGTCCCTAAAATTGACTGCCACTCAACCCGCCCACGCCATCTCCGACCCCTTAGAGGGCTCTACTTCCCACACGGGCGATAGGGTTGAAGATTATTGCCTTGATTATTCTGATGAGGACCCTTCGGCGAATGTGCTAGGGGATTCCCCATCAGAGTTTGTCAAGGAGACTTTCATATCACACAAAGAATCAGATGCAAAAGTTAATATGCAGAAGGGACCCGATTCAGACATTCTTCTGGATGCTTCGGGTGTCCCTTTTTTCGACCCCAGGGTCATTAAGCATCCACGCTCGGCCGAATGGGCCCCACCGGACCACATTTCTAACTTTTGCAGAATGTGGTTACGTAAACCACTTGAAAAAGACATCAGGGCGAAACTCAGAGCCGAGTGCCCTCGACCAACCATTCCAAACAAGGTGGCCCTCACACCAGAGTTTGATCCTCTATTTGTAACATTCCTCACTAAGACGGGGAAAGATCCCTGCAAAGGCATTGAGCAGGGTCTTAAGACGGCCCAAGATAAACTCCTGGACATTGCTGGTCCAATCATTCAAATTTTTATACTGGCAGACGAAGCCATAACTAATGGCGAATTTGACCCCAACACAGTGAGAGAGTGGGCCCAGAGAGCCCTATGTTTCCTAGGCAACGCAAACGTGGCTATGTCCACTGAGAGACGCAGGGCGGCATTGCACAAACTAGATGCTAAATTAGCTGATCTGAGCTCCCGAGAACTGGGACCTGAGGCCAATGGTCTGCTGTTTGGCGATTCATTTATGAGGGATCTCTCCAAACATGTAGCGGTATTCACTACCCTAAATAAGGCCCAATCCTCCTTGCGCAGGGTTTTTCGTTCCCAGTCAGGTCGTTTTTCTGGGAGAGCTGGACGTTTTCGAGGCCGAACGAACAGCAGAATTGCCTTCACAGGCTACAGGCCTCGCCCTTCAGAAAATTATTGGCACTCGGGACAACCCCGACCCTACCACAGGCAGTTATTCTCCAATAGAGGATCTATCCGGGGACGTGGATCTGCCTCCTTACGCGGACGCACTGCTTCAGGTAATAAACCTTCCTTTTTCAAATGTACCTATTGCAGGCCGTTTAACCCATTTTTTCCAACAGTGGGAACTGCTTTCACAAGACATATGGATCCTACACACAGTCCAGGGGTTCACAATAGATTTTCTTTCCACTCCCTTCCAAGACACACCACCTACTCCAATGCAGATATCTGCATCAGACAACCTGACACTGCAAACAGAGTTGCACAAATTACTAAAAAAAGGGGCAATAGAGAAATCCCCGTTCCCACATACCTTTCTCAGCAACATTTTCCTGGTCCACAAAAAAACACGAGACTTACGTCCAATTATCAATTTGAAAGACCTGAATCACTTTGTCAGGTATTGTCATTTCAAGATGGAGGGCATCCATCTACTCAGGGACCTCCTTTGCGTGGGAGATTGGTTCTCCAGATTCGATCTCAAAGACGCATATCTCATAGTCCCGGTTGCCCGCAACCATCGGGCCTTCCTCCAGTTTCTCTGGCAGGAAGAAATCTGGCAGTTCACATGCCTGCCGTTCGGTCTTTGTTCTGCACCATGGTGCTTCACAAAACTGATGAAACCAGTGATGGCATTGCTCCGATCATAGGGGATTCGGTCCATTATATATTTGGACGACATCCTGATAATGGCTCAAGACTCAAATCTTTTACGCAAACACACAGACATGACGACGGCCTTACTACAAAACCTTGGGTTTGTGATCAATTTCCAGAAATCAGCACTGAACCCTTCTCAGAAGGTTCAGTTTCTCGGATTTCTGATAGACTCCGTACAGGTGATTTTACAACTACCCTCCGCAAAGGTCAAATCTATAAAAAAAGACATTTGCAAATTGCTATCAGCCCACCAGATTCGTCTACGTCATCTGGCCCATACTATAGGCCTACTGTCCTCCTCTATTCAAGCCATTTACCCGGGACCTCTGCATTACCGAGCCATGCAACAGCTCAAGACATACTACCTACACCGTTCCACTTCCTACGACCAACCCATCTACCTCACAGACGAGGTTCGGATAGAACTTCATTGGTGGCTTCATAACATGGAAGCCTGGAATGGCAAAGCCATTTTCGGATCGCAACCAGACTTCATTCTTGAATCCGATGCCAGTCTCCTGGGATGGGGCGCCACGTGCGCCGACAGGTCCACTGGGGGACTATGGTCCCCCTCCGAATGAGCACTGCACATCAATTGCCTAGAATTGATTGCGGGATCTTTTGCGATTCGCAGTTTCGCAAAAGATTGTTTCAATTGTTCACTAGTACTACGCATGGACAACGTCTCTGCAGTGCGTTATGTGAATCGGTTAGGAGGTTCCCGATCCAAACTACTGTCCGACCTTACCAAGGAACTTTACCAATTATGCCTAGAGCGGAATTTAGCCATAAGAGCGGAATATCTCCCAGGCACAGACAACCTAGTCGCAGACTGGTTCTCTCGCCATTGGAGGGATGTAAGCGACTGGCAATTGGACCCCCGCTTGTTCTATCAAATTCTTTGTCTTCGCGGGCCCCTCACACTGGACCTGTTTGCATCTCGACTGAATCACCAGATGGAGGCTTTTATCAGCTGGCTTCCAGATCCCCTGTCCTAGGCAGTCGATGCCTTTCTACACCCTTGGCCAGAGAAGGGAGCTTATGCTTTTCCGCCTTTCTCCATGATCCAACGCACCCTTTACCGGGTCAAAGCTCTAGTAGTGACAATAGTTATTGTCACTCCGTTATGGAGAGCCCAGACTTGGTTTCCAACTTTGCTAGAAATGTCTGTGAATTGCCCAATTCTATTACCTCGATCCCCCGACATCCTCAAGAATCCAGCAGGGCACTGTCACCCACTCGCCCTTCAAGGGCGACTCCAGCTTGTAGCTTGGACCGTTTCAGGGGATCCTGGAATGTCTCGGTACTTTCAGAGACAGCTCAGACTCTCCTATGGGACTCCTGGGCCCCAGGCACTAGACGTGCTTACCTCGCTGCATGGCGAACATGGGTCAGCTGGTGTTTGGAAAGGGATACCGATCCCTTTTCAGCACCTCTGATGATTATCCTAAACTTTCTGTCTACCCTATTTGATCAAGGCAAGTCCTATAGATCAATTAATGTTTTTAGATCAGCTATTTCTGCGGCCCACAACCCTATTGACAATACATCAATAGGCAAACATCCTTCAGTCTGTAGACTTTTACGAGGGATCAGGCTTGCCAGGCCCCCTCTTCCCAAATATTCCAATTTCTGGGCTGTCGCTCAGGTTTTTTCCCTTTTAGAATCCTGGCCCTCTAATGAGAATTTGACGTTAAGTCAACTCTCTGCCAAACTGGCCTTACTTTTATGTCTGGTGTCCTTCCGTAGGGTCTCCGACATTCGAGCATTTGATTCCCATGCTATAGCCTTCTTGCCGGAAGGCGTCAAATTTCACATCACGAGGCGAACAAAGACCAATTCTACCGCCGTTTTTTACCCTTACTTTCCGACTAGACAGTCACTCTGTGTGGCGCTCTGCTTAAGGCACTATATAGCTGCCACAGCCACTCTGCGTCCCCCTACAGGACCCCTTCTCGTGTCCTATGTCAAACCACACAAACCGGTGTCCGCTCCCACAGTCGCGCGGTGGATCAGATGGATACTAGCCCAAGCAGACATTGACTCTTCTTTTGGGGCGCATTCAGTCAGAGGAGCAGCCACATCCTCAGCGTTTCGTGCGGGTAGCTCCCTCTCGGACATTCTGGCATCTGCGGATTGTTCCAGGGAGTCTACATTTCGTACATTCTACTTCAAACCTATGCCACATGCTGCATCTTCTATAATATAGGAGCGTTAAAACAGCAAATATGAAGCCTCCTGTCTTGCCATAAAATTAGGGATTATTCTAGCCCTGGTGACTGAATAATCTAAATTTTATTAACAACAGGAGGCGAATATTTTCCCTCCCTTCTTGTCTTCAGTATTATTTCTACCCACCCTAAGGTAAGTTGCTAGGTATTCGTCCCTAGTCGATCTGTTTCAGACATACTCACACATCATCTGACATAGGTTTATACCACAACACTTTAACCAGGCATTTGATATATTTAATATCATTTCACATGAAATGTTTGGGGATTGTTAGTCCTAGTATGCTTGCCATAAACTTGCATTCAATCAGTATAAGAGCCTATACTCTCATAGTTTTTTCTCTACTTGCCTTTAGTGTGAAGAACCCCAACGCTTGGGATTTATGGATCTATCAACCCGCTGCAAGTTTACAAGGTTGACTGCATCAGGACTCCGGCTTAGTCCACAGTTCATTATTTTGGTTTACATGGTTGATACTCGGGTGCCGTCGGCTACAGCAAGAAAGAGGATTTGGGAGGAGCTTCATGACACCATATACTACTGTTATACACTCTGATTGGTTGAATTTGTTTTACATTACTGTTAACCATTTCTTTGCTGCTGGGAGGTTCAGTAAAGAAAGATAAGCAAATATTTGCCTCCTGTCGTTAATAAAATTTAGATTATTCAGTCACCAGGGCTAGAATAATCCCTAATTGTCAATACAACATCATTTTTTCCTCTCATGGGGTGTTTGTTGTGGACCTATAGGTGATGTGTTCTTATTCCCCCCCTTTTTTTTTTGTTATGAGTAATTTTTGAGTAGTATAATAACCCATGTTATGTTATTATGCTTGTTGATGTACTGTGAGTTGGACTTCCTTTGTCTACTCATATGAATCTGACTATCTTAATGATACCTGTTTTACTGACCAACGACTTGTTACTAAATATTTGTTGAAATGTATTAACAATTCTATAAAAAAAAAAAAAAAGAATTTACGAAAAAAGATTTGGATTTGCAATGAGGCAGAACAGTCACATTTTGGAAGAAGCAACAGGGATATAACAATGACAGAATTGGGTGGTTTCTGGTTATGCGATTAGGACAATGGGAGCTATTTAGTAGTAGTGGTGACAGATATCAGATGATGCCCATTAAAAATGTAATTGTGTGTTCGGGTTTTAAATTGAATTATGAATTACTTTTATTCAGAAATTAGGCTGACAGAAGACGTTTTACAAGATGAGTGGGGTCATAAAAGCTGACATAATAAGCTTTACACTGATCGGCCAGAAAATTAAAACCACTGACAGCTGAAGTGAATAACATTGATTATATCGTAACAATGGCACCTGTCAAGAGGTGGGATATATTAGACAGCAGGTGAAAAATCAGATGAATTTCATGTGTAAGCAGCAGGAAAAATGGACAAGCGAAAAAAACTGAGTGATTTTGACAAGGGCCAAATAATAATGGCAAGATGACTGGGTTAGAGCATCTCCAAAATGGCAAGTCTTGTGGGGGTGTTCCTCTTATGCAGTGGTTAGGAGCTGACATGCTGAAGGCAGGAGGATGCAGAGACCTACTGACTTCAAACATATATCCTGAGGTGGGGATCACACCACCAACGCTGATACCATAGTGCAGTTTGCCTGCACTCCACTTGTGAGTACATTTTTATTTATTGCATATTTTATTCTACTGAGAGCACTATTAGTTGTCTTTTATTTATCCCTCTCCTGAGAGTTTAACACCACCCCTCTGGAGGACTCCCATCACATATCCTTTAAAGCAGGGATTATTCCGCTGTACGCTCTTCACACCAGAGCTGGATATAGCTCTTTTAAATGTGAGTTGACTACATATATCCGTTTATTTTATCTTCACTTGCCTGTACATACTGCACCGTTTGTTTTTTCTATTCTTGTTTCACATACAAGCAAGGCGGTTGAACCACTAAAGAAATTGAGGACACTACACCCAAAATAAGCACCTTATCAAGACATTTACCTCTGAGTGAGACCAAATCTTTGGATCTCATTTTTTGGTGATTTTATTAGAACTTTAGTCCGACTGGTTCAGTGAGACCACACATATTGTATTGTCCTAAAAGTATTGTGAATATTATTATTTTTATCATTACTACCTCTTGGCGCAGCCCTTTATCTGTTATTTTCTGTGTCACATGCAGTCGTTAGTACCTACCAAAAGTGATGCAAGGAAGGACAAGTGGTGAACCTGCTTAAGCGAAAGCTAGCCCAACTGGTCTCATCACACAAAAGAGCAACTTTAGCTCAAATTGCTGAATAACTTAATGCTAAGACATAAGTGTCAGAACTGGATAATGGAGCAATAGAAGAAGGTTGTCTGGTCTGATGAATTACATTTTGTTTTAGATCAGGTAGATGGCCGGGTGCACGTGCATAATTTACCTGAGGAATAGATGGCAGCACAATGCACTATGGGAAGACAGGCAGTGTTATACTATGTGTCCTGGCATTCATTTGGATGTTACATTAAAAATTGTTGCAGACCATGTACACACCTTCATGGCAATGGTGTTCCCCAAAGGCAGTTGCTTCTTTCAGCAGGATAATGGTCCCTGCAACCAGGGCCGGATTAACATAGGGGCTGATGGAGCTGCAGCTCCAGGCCCAGGCCCATGGAATAGGCCCATTGAATTATTAAAAAAAAATAAAAAAATTTTGTTTGTTTTTTACATTTTTTTTTTCACACACTACTCTTAGGGATTCCACCAGGCTTTTATTTTATTGGCACAGCCAGTATTTGAGGCTGCCTGGCTGGTGCCAATATTACAGTGATACTGGAAATACAAATGCTGGTATTTTTCTCAGTATAAACAAGAGATTACTATGCAATACCAGCACTGGCCAGTAGGGGTCACTGTGTGCGGAGACAGGCAGGGATAGGAAGTTCCAGCATATCCCTCCCTGCCTATCTATACTCATTGATCTGCAGGGGTGCAGCTACAGAGAGTCCAGACAGCAACTCCCACCCTGCAGAGACAGCCTACAGCTCAGGGAAGTAAGGGATGGGGGGAAAGGCTGCAAGGAGACATGAGGACACTGAGACACTAAGGGACATTGGGAGACATTATGACACAGACACATGGGGACACAGTGTCCCCATGTCTCCCAGTGTCCCTGATGTCTCAGTGCCCCCTAGTCTCCCAGTGCCACCAGTCTGCCAGGGTCTCACTGTCCCCATGTCTCCTAGTGCCTCCATGTCTCCCAGTGCCTCAAGTATCTCAATGTCCCCATGTCTTCAAGCTAGTGTCCCTAGTGTCTGTGGCCCTGGTGCCTCCTTGTCTCCATGTCTCCCAGTGCCCCCATGTCTCAATGTCCCCCAGCCAGTGTCTCTAATGTCTGTGTTCATGGTGTCTGTGTCCCCATGTCTTCAAGTGTCCCCTATTTTCCCAGTGTCCCCATGCGTCCCAGCCAGAGTCCCCTAGTCTCCCAGTGTCACTGGTGTCTCTGTGTCCCTAGGTCTCCCCGTGTCCTGAGGTCTTCCCGCTTTCCTAGTGACATGGGGACCCTGGGATACATGGGGACACAGGGAGACATGGGGCATTGAGACACTGTGATACCTAGGATATTCCTGTCCTAATGTGTTATTCCTGTCCTAATGTGTTTTACACCCCACCTCCTATAGAATGTAAGCTCGATTGAGCAGGGTTCTCTTCAACCTATTGTTCCTGTAAGTTTATTTGTAATTGTCCTATTTATAGTTAAATCCCCTTTCATAATATTGTAAAGTGCTACGGAATCTGTTGGCGCTATATAAATGGCAATAATAATAATAATCACTGGGAGACCTGGGGACACGACACTAGGGGACACTGGGAGACATGGGGCACTGAGACACTGATACATAGGAACACTGAGACTTGGAGTAATCGACACATGGGGCACTGGGAGACATGGGGCCACTGGGAGGAATCCATCTATACAGCAGAATCAAACTAAGTAGTTTTTTGGTGATTTTACAGAATTTTCTCTTATGTCACTCCTTGTGATTTACATCATCTGATGTCACCCATACATATTTAATTATGCAAATTAGAAAGGCCGGTATGTTTTTCCAAGAATGGTGGCAACTCTAACTACTTTTCACATACTCTTACTTAAGTATGGAAACTTAAGAGGGATGTATGGGAACAAAACTTGTGTGGACTGGCTGACAATGAATATAGTTAAAGAAACACTATAGTCACCAGAACAACTACAGCTTATTGAATTTGTTCTGGTGAGTAGAATCATTACCATCAGGCTTTTTGCTGTAAACACTGTCTTTTCAGAGAAAATGCAGTCTTTACATTACAGCCTAGTGATAACTTCACTGGCCACTCCTTAGATGGCTGTTAAAGATCCTTCCTGGGTCATGGCTGCCTAAAATGCATCCAAACATTCAGTGTCTCCTCTCTCTGCATGCAGACACTGAACTTTCCTCATAGAGATTCATTGATTCAATGAATCTCTATGAGGAGATGCTGATTGGCCAGGGCTGTGTTTGAATCATGCTGGCTCTGCCCCTGATATGCCTCTTTGTCAGTCTCAGCCAATCCTATAGGGAAGCACTGTGATTGGATCAGGCCACCACTTCTAATGATGTCAGCAGACTGCCTGTTTTTCTGAGTCTAACAGCATGCAGAGTTACAGCTTCAGGCTTGAATACAGTAAGATTTTGCTATATTTATGGAGGCATGAGGGGCCCAGGGGGGCTAGATGGTGGGGTTATCACTATAGGGTCATGAATTCATGTTTGTGTTCCTGACCCTATAGTGATCCTTTAAGGTAATGCTGACTTTGGTCTTTCTAACACTGTGGGATGTTCCCTTTCTTCTACACTCACTACATCTTTTCTATGTCCCAGACTATATACCAGGAGCTTCTGCCTGCTAGTAAGAAGGTAAGGAGACAAGTGGACCAGCGAGTGCTAGGGGACAGTCCTTAGAAAGCGTTGAGCAAGCGCATCATTAGATGCATTTATGCCAAGCTCAGGGTGCTGTCTGCATAGTATGCCCTTAGTTGGCCAGCTGCATGATTGGCAGGCAGCCTGACATGCATTCATGCCAGGCTGGCCTTCTAATTCTTTGGGCAGACATGTCCTCTTTTTGGGCATGTTCGCCCCTTTTGGCAGGTTACGTGATTTGTGTCAGTGGCACACCCTTTTACCATGCCCATTGACTTCCTGCCTGACTGGACACTGCTGTTAGGGGTTATGGATTTACTTGAAAGATGAAAACATAAATTAGAGAGAGATTAGCCTAGGGTATGTGTTTTCTTATAGCTGCTGTTTTCTTTCTCTCCAGCACCATCTCCATCAGATACATGATGCTTGGGAGTGTTTTACTGTTTTTGGTCGATATGATTCTGTAATTAGGCCCGTCATAATTGCCAGCACCAGGCCCACTGGGCTCTTAATCTGGCCCTGCCTGCAACACTGCAAAAATTGTTCTGGAATGGTTTGAGGAACATGATAAAGGTGTTACCTGGTCCTTCAAATTCCATAGATCTCAATTCAATTGAGCATCTGTGGGATGTGCTTGAACAACAAATTCAAACCACTTCCCAACTTGCACGACTTAAATGATCTGCTGCTAATGTACCACAAGACACGGTCAAAGGTCTTGTGGAGTCCATACCTCAATGCATTAGAGTGGTTTTGACAGCACAAGAGGGACCTACATGATATTAGGCAGGCGGTTTTAATGTTGTGGCTGATCAGTGTGTATGCAAATTATAATTTGGTAAGTACAGAAAAAGAAAATGACAACCTCAAGAAACATATACTTTTAGGCCAAATTTTAAATTAAGGCACAATACATTGAATACATCTATTATATTCGCCCCTTCTCTTCTTCCCTACCTGTAATCTTTTCTTTATTTGGTATGCTATATGACCATTTCTCTGTGTACAAATGTGAGTCTAATGCATGGGTCGTCAACCTGGTCCCTACCGCCCACTAGTGGGCGTTTCAGGATTCCAGGTGGGCGGTAGGGATTTTCTAATTTTGAGAGACCGGGCGGGTGCGATCCGGCAGTACCCTTGCAATCGGGTACCCCCATCACCATTTCCACCGATGGATGTGGATTGTAAGGGGGCCCAGTCAGCGTAGGGCGCTTTAACAGCGCGACCGGGCCCCCTGTGATTACATCACTGAGCTGTGAGGAAGTGACTGCACGTCACTCCTCCCAGCTAACACTGAGAGCCGTGCGGGAGGAAGACCAGGGAGTCAGAGTGGGAACTCTGACCCCCATCCACCTGAGCCACCACTGGACCCCAGGGAAAGTCAAAAATATTGTGTGTGTCTTTGTATGTATGTCTTGTGTGTGTGTGTGTCTGTGTGTGTATGTCTTTGTATGTATGTGTGTGTCTTATGTATGTGTCTTTGTATGTATGTATGTGTGTCTTTGTGTGTATGTGTGTCTTGTCTTTGTGTGTATGTGTTTGTATGTGTATGTGTCTTTGTATGTATGTGTGTCGTATGTATGTGTGTCTTGTGTCTGTGTGTATGTGCCTTTGTATGTCTTATGTGTGTCTTTATGCATGTCTGTGTGTGTCTGTTTGTATGTGTGTATGTATGTATGTATGTGTGCCTGTCTGTTATAGTGGGCTATAGTAAGTAATAGTAAGTGGGATACCTAGCTCAGCCTTCCTACTGGGCATTGCTATAAGGAAGGTTAAAAACAAAATTTAAAAAAGGGGAAAAAAAAGGTGGGGAGGGGAATTGAGGAGGGGAGCTGACGCACAAATGAGAAATCATATTATGCGCAAATAGAGAAGTCGTCTGAATATCATCGAAAGAGGAGACCTTCGTTTGTTCCTTACGAAAATCGAACCAGATATCGAATATTTAGTCTTGCAGCATCAACCTCAAGGATCTCATTAATCACTAGTAAAGGTCATTTCAATTTACTTTATTGTTTTCTCATTAAACTTTATAAAGTTAAAAACATTATAAACCTGCATTAAGTAGAAATAAAAAGATAAATGTACGCACATTTATTATTTTTAAAACACCCTGCTTTCTAAAAAATATTACGCACTTGCGCGAAAACTGGTGGGCGGTAAGGACATTTTTTCAACCAAAAAGATGCATTAGTGGGCGGTAGGTAGAAAAAGGTTGCCTACCACTGGTCTAATGTAATCCCGCGCTATTCAAATTCTGTACTTAGTCTGAAACTAAGTAAACAATTGAAAAATAAGAAATGAATTAAGTTAAAATGTACTTGTCACAATTTCAGGTTTACAGTTACAACATACAATATACAGTTGCATAACAAAAAATGTTACAAAGGTCTCATTATGAATGGGTCATCATCAAATTAAACTTCTGCACTGAGAGAGTTAACCTGCAAAATTAGAGAGCAGTTGAATGAAAGGCCTCAGACTGCCAAGCATAGTGGCCCCCTTTTTTTTATTTGATTGGCGGGAAGGAGTGTAAACATGGGACAATTGGTAATACAGGAGCAGTGGACATTGCACAGTTAGAGCACTAATTACTGCTATGGCCTAGCTGGTCTTTGTGTTTGAGAGAGGAGATTTCTATGTTAAGCCTGCACATTGGCCCTTTCACCAAGTTGGGCTAACACTTGAATAGCATTCATGCTCCAGCTTTGGTCCTCCTCAAACACTCATCTACCCCCTCCCCTTTCCTTTTTCTTTCTTTTGCTTTTCTGATGGCATTTTCTGTCCATGTTATGCGCAGCCTTAAATGAAACTTGACTGCCCCCACGGCCGACTGGAGATTCATAAAAGCAGACCATCCACTGGCTACAGTAACGCCATTGTGTATGTTAACAATGCACTAATTGGCAGTGACAATTGGGTGTTTGTGAAGGAGACTTGCAAAAGAGAAAAGATGAGGTGGGGTGGGGGCATTTCCAGTTTTCAAATAGGCAAACTTTCAAACCTGAGTGGAGAAATGGGAACGACGTACATGTGTTGCCATAAATTGGATTTGCTCTTGCAGGACTGTTAAGAAATCAGTATAAAAATTGATTGCCTCTAGGGAGGAAGGGGAAAAAAAGAGGGGGCCGTGGAGTTTGGAGGATGGGGACTAGGATGCTGTGGTTGAATGGTACTGAACATAGTCTTTCTAGTTGTGCCAGCTTTTCTGAGAGTGCTGCATTTGAAGAGCTAGAGTGTGATGTAGGGGACCACTTGTATGTTCATGGGAAAGAAACACAAACAAAAAACAGTAGTAGCCGGTACCACATTTCTTCATTATGTTTGAATATCCAACAGCACTTGGCTTTTACATACAATGCATTGACATTCACATACTGGCATTGCTGGGCTTTTAGTTATTCAATTGCCTGAAACGCCAAACTAAATTGAACTTAGTCCTTCCAAATGAACACGTAGATTGCTTAGAACATTTTAGAACATACTGTATTCTATCACTTTTTTAAAAGCTTATTTGCAGTTATTTAGTAATGCAAAGTTCTAGTAAACATCTTACCAAATGGAGACAAAATGGTACCATTCTTCATGGTAAAATAATGTGAGTATAAAAAGTATGGAGCCATATTTATCAAAGCAATACTGTAATTCTGAAGAAAAACACCGGAACACTCAGGTGAAATAGTGTGTTGTCACATATGAAATGTTCTAATTAACCTCTGAACTTCAGTCCAGTTTTGTATTGGTAAATGTAGATTATGAAATGATGAAATAATTCCCAGAGAAAGAGGTGTTTTTCTTCATGGGCAAAACACAAACTTTTATAGGCAATAATATCAGGTTACATAAAAAGTAAGTAAGTGCGTGTGATGAGCAGGAAATGAGGTTAAATCAGTATTTTGGGGAGAACGAAGAAGTCAAGAAAAGGTGATACAGATGAAACACTTAATTTCTAATTGGATTTAGTGATAGGTCATTCCAGAATGCAAATCTACTCCACAGCAGTAGGAGGTTAAATCAGGCACTGCTAATCTTGGATAAAAATATATTTTGGACAATAGTTTATAGCTGGATGAACTGATTAGACATCCGGAAATACACTGTGAAATGTTCTACTTGTGTTAATTTGCAAGAATAGAATAGTACTAATCAAATCTCTCTCTCAAGGTGGTGTATCGCATCAGTTATATTACTTTGTATGAGTGGGACCGTTACAAAGCGTAATGGAGAATATGTGTTTTCTGAGGTACATTTGAAGATATGTGGTGGTGGAAATACTCTTAATATTCATTTTTATTTGGCAAAAGGTATTTTAACTGGTTAATAACATATTTGGCAAAACTGTACCATTTGAGAAAGGTCTGACAAGTTAGTTGGGTAACTTTTTACACCTACATTATGTTACCATGAAGAATAGTATCACTTCTGGTCTTCCCCCACTTTGATTTCTGTTAATTTCTGTCCTACCTGTCCCACCCCTACGTTCTTGCTATTCTTAGTTAAAAAAATAAAAAAAGGTAAACTATGATTCACTTGTAATATCCTTTATTTACATTGATCAACTCTGTTCTCCTCTGCTGACTTAAAGGGACACTATAATCACCTGAACAACTTCAGCTTAATGAGGTTGTTCAGGTGAGAACTATAGCTCCCTTTTCTGAGAAAACACAGTGTTTACATTGAAAACTAGGAACGCCTCCAGTTGCAGTCACTCAGAGCGAACCAGAGGGAATTCTGAGTTGATGGAGGCATAATATGCCTCCATCCACTCAGATCTGCTGTGCACGAGCATCCTGTGATTCAGTATCTCCTCCAACTGCATGCAGACACTGAACTTTCCTCATAGAGATTCATTGATTCAATTCATCTCTATGAGGAGATGCTGATTGGCCAGGGCTGTGTTTGAATCATGCTGGCTCTGCCTCCTTGTCAGTCTCAGCCAATCCTATGGGGAAGCATTGTGATTGGATCAGGCTACAACTTCTGATGATGTCAGCAGGCTTTTTTTTTTTTTTTAAGCAAACAGCATGCAAAGTTACAGCTTCTGGCTTGAATACAGTAAGATTTTTACAATATTTATGGAGGCATGAAGTTAGAACATTGCTGATGAAAGAAAGGATACATTTTGGAGAGAGGACTAAACATCATCAATAATTTTGCATGTAACATTTGTGGTCACAGGATGTTGTATAGGTATGATTGTATGTACATCAATTATGATGGCAAATGAGCCACATGCAGGCAATGTGTATCTATCACAGTTCTACAGACATAATGTCTTGCTTCTGAGGTAGAAATATAATCTAGCCCTGGGGTCTCAGACCCCTCCAGAGATATGACTGGTTTCTAGCCTGTCTTTCACAAAGCAGTGTGGGAGTTAAGAAATGTAAATATAATATTACACACAGACGGTATAGCATCTCTCTATTGAGCATTTGTATGAGTAGATGTAATGGTTATTATCACATGCTGAATATAAGCAGGAAAAGCTCCAGTCTTCGTGCTAAGAACACTTGTCTCTAGAAATAGACAGGAAGGGAATTTAAAAAAAAAAGAAAAAGGATTATTCTCCCTGTGCTGGGTGTGATGTTTGTTTAGCCAGTCTTAACTTGGTTGTTTCTTTTTCAGTTAACCCCTACTACTGTATCAATGTACGCTACTAGCACAAAACAATAGGAGGCTCTATCCTAGGGGGTGGGGGGATCAGTGGGTGTAGAACTAAACATTTATCATCCTGAGATGGAATGAACTGTTGAGTACTGGGCATGTAATACATGTATATCTTTGTATTTCTCTTTACTTCACAGTTGGACAGAAATAAAAGTAAAAAAAAAAAAAAGAAAACAAAAGTTTGAAATATGTGTGTGTCATCTTAAGCACCAACGTTGACATAGATTTCCAATGCCCGGATGCCAATGGGTATTATGCTACATCTTTTTAAAAGCTTTATGGATTACTATGTCATTGTGCACTTGAATTACCTGATGTTGGTGCATCAGCACAGGTTTTTTTTTTTTTTTTTAACTAAAGTAAGAATTCTCATGAATTAATGGGATACTATAGTGCTAGGAATACAAAGTTGTAGGACTAGCAGTATAGTTCCCTCTAGTCCTTTCTCTCCCCATGCAGCCAGCCAGCCAGCCTCCCCCCCGCTCCCCTCAGCAAAAATATAGTTAAAAAAATATTTAAACACTTACCTGATTCAGCGCCGATGCCACTTAATTGTTGAGTCAGTGCTTCCCCTCCTCTGACATCATCTGACGAGGGGGACTAATGAACATGCATGGCAAGCGCTACAATTGCATGAGGCTCTACCTATATGAAAGCATTGAGTTAAAAATGTAGGACTAAGTGTGACAGGGACAGTGCACTCAGACCACTTCAATGAGGTGAAGTGGTCAGGGTGCTTATAGTGTCCCTTTAATGCCAAAATTTGAATGTCGTACAATTCTCATTTTAGCAAATAACTATTACAGTTGGGAGTATAGAGATGGTACTTGATTTACCGATGCAATGTAAGTTAATACAATCTAACAGTATGTAATAATGTTACTAAAGCATGCTTAGCATTATTATATGAATCACCAGTGTATAAATCGTTATTCACTTGGAAAATACTTGTAAAACTGTTTCTTTTTTGTTTTTATCAGTCAAACTTTACAGATCCAAGTTTTTTTTATATAGACGTAATATGCCACCCACACTCTTAATCTCTCAAGAATACAAACTACATTTTGGAACACTCCAAGGATTGTACACATTAGGTGGATTAACACATGGCTATCTCTTTAAAGAATCAATGAAAAATGTACTTTGACTTTATTTGACTTGTATGCAAATTATCCCTATTCAAATAGACTTAGCAATTGATTGTAACTCGGGAGCGATTTCCTGTGCAAACAAATATCTCATCTCTATGGGAACCCTGTTGAAAAAAAATGTTTAAAGCTGTGGTTTGTGGCTGGTGTAATTCTAGTTAAAGAAAAATAGAAAAGAAAAGGGGAATATTAATTCTCAATGAATCAGTTTGTACAATTATTAACCTTAACACATGTCTGCCAAGGACAAAATAACTTAGAGACATTGATTGATTCCTCCCCCCTCCCTTATAGACATCAACATGGACAGTATCGGTCTATTCCAGACCTGCAACATTTTATTTTCAAGTGTGACTTTTGGCAACAGTCCACAACTGAGACTCATCCTAATTAATGACTGTATTTAACTCATCCTAATTAATGATTAGTTTATGCATTTGTTCTATAACTTTGTAAGATACATTATGACTTATAGAAACATTGTTATGTGATTTAAAAGGCACTCTAAGTACAATAATCATGAGAGCTGCTGTAGTTGTTATGGTGCCAAGAGTCTACTGGAGCTACCCCATGATGAGGTGTTAAAACAAAGTGGTCATTTATTTATTTTTTATAGAGAAGCTTTCAAATGCATCTGTCTTGAATAACATGACTTAGTTTCAATATACAACATCCAGTGCACTCACTCACAAGATCCAGTGCAATCTCAAAGTTTACAGAATGTAACTTAAAAAAACAAAAAACACCTCACCTTGGGAAAAATAATGGGGGTTTAGAACAGTATATGGTCATACATTGCATAAGCCGTCCACAGGAAAAGTCATTCTAAGTTGCATTCGGGGAAACCACTTGAAGCATTCGTTGTGTTCCGCTATTTTAACTGCTTTTGTTTGAGTAGTTAATTGCAAACAGCTGAAAGTCTGTGACTTTTGAAAAGAAACCATATTGGGGGTTGAATAATTATGATTACAACTGTATATGGACTATATATTCAACTCGGTGTAACTTTTAGGTTATACATTGAAAGAAAGGAGCCAACATAGAAAATAGATTCAGAAAAAAATTAGAATGATGCATTATTCTTGGACCTCAGAAACATTCTGCTGCTGGAACTACTTCTATTACTATATGGAAACAGTTATCTAAATTTTCGGAGTATGTGAGCATAGAAGCCACATGTGAGACTGGTCTACCACCAATGGAGTCAAGTGACAGATATGGTAAATCTGGATAAAGCTAAAGGTCAACATAAGTAGGAAATCAAAAGGCTTGACGAGGAAGAATAACGTTTCTGGGATATGCTGAATCTAATATCCTAAAGTATATTTCTGTGGATATAGTCAAGCATTGATCAAACAGTTACTGCAATGACAAAAGGCCCCCAGACGTGGACAAAAAAAGTTATATCTGAAACAAACATATGGTTACAGAAATATTTGTACAGGAGAGATTTTACGAAGTTAAATCTACAGGTTTTTATTGGACTAAGTTGTCTACAGCAGTTAAGCAAAACTTACTTTCTATTGTATTACAATTGACTGATGATGCCTCGTGTCAAAGTACCCCACAAGGATTACCGCTCATTATGTGCATCGGATTTCAAAATGTGTCAGTACTGTCTTGCTTTGGTACAAATATAAATACAATTTTATTTCTTCCCTTTTCTAAAAAGCTCTTTAAGTGTACCTCAAAGGCTGCGCTACGATATGGTTTTTAGAGCTGTATCCTATATATTCATGTTATTTTCTCTGAAGGGTTTTCACTGAACCTATGGAATATATGTCCTTGTTCACAGCACCATTCCTCAACCATACCAATGCTGTATTCAGTATCTACTTGTCTTGTTTAATAAAGAGATAAAAAAAAAAATAGGTTAGTCAACACTTTATACTAATTAGTACAGCAAATTGGTAATTTAACAATGTTGTAAATAAATCTCTTAATTACTTCTGTGAATCCAAAATTAGCTATACAAAGCTATTGATTGGTTCCAGTGTATTCTTATTTATTACGCCTGTGAATTGTTCTAACCTGTCACCAAAAGACAAAAGAACTTCCACTGGAGTGTCACATGATACACTTTGGCATTAAAACGGTTTGCTACGTTGCCCATATATGGCCTTATGTGACACCTTTTACTACAATTGCCTGTACACATTACAATATAGTGTGAAATTATTAAGTCTTGCGGAATATATAAATATATTTATTTTTAAACCTTGGCATTCAAAGGGTTAATTACGCTATTACAAGTGTGTAACAAAGAGTATGCAAAGAGTTAAGAGTGAGGGAGCGATTACACTCTCTGCCAAAAGTCTGATGCCCAAAAAACTGTACCTATTCATTATCGGTGGTAGGAGTGCTGAGCAATGAAACTGAGGCAATAAAAAACATATTTTATGGTAAAATTATAAAGTACAAATCATGTTAGCAGTTTTTTTTTTCTTTCCTTATTTTAGTCCCTGAAACCCACAAGCTATAGGGAAAGTATGTTAAGTGACTGCTAGTTCCCCAACAGAAATAGAGATTTCACATGTTGTTTTTACATAAATATGCATACACTCCAGTACAGAGTTTAATGCCACACTATATTTGAAGTAAACTTGCAGAAAAACAGGCTTCGAGTGCTGTAAAAAACAATGGTGCACAGCATATGCAATACATTCACCTGGTGCTAAGCAGTTCAGCGCAAAATCCCCAGTATTTAGGTACCGTTATTCTTCTCCATCTCTGAGGAGCTGCAACATTGTATTTTTGTAGTAAGCAGTAATGGTACTAATCACACTCCTTGCGTGCCTGGTCACTCTGTAGATAGTAGTGCACTAATGGCAAACTCTCCAGCTGGTGAGAACTACACTTCCCATGATGCTCGGCAGGGCCGCCACCCCTGGGGCCCGCCTCCAAATACCACCCACAGGGTCCACCTCCAAATACCGCCCACAGGAATACACACACAGACACATACACACACACTGTTACAAAAGGACACAGATACATACTAACAGACACACATACTGAAACAGACATACACGCATACAGGCATCCATACTGACACACACATACTGAGACATACACACATATAAAGACATACAGGCATACATATTACTCCATATTGATAACGCCGTGTTGGCGAAACTTGTTTATGGATATTATTTTGCGTATTTTTATATATTATAGCATTTTTGGTTACTTTTTATTTGTGCCATTTATCTTTTTATACACACTTATTTTTTTTTAAATCTGATTTTATTGAGGAAAGTTCAATAAAAAAAGGAGACATAGAGAATGAGGCTCGCAGGCCTCCATGTAAAAGGTTGTGGTATAACATATCATGCATTATACAGCAGTCCATAATATCCAACAAATTATTGCTACAGGTAACATTTGCGGCTTTAAGGTAATGCGTAATAAGATAAGCATAAGACATGACTAGTGTATATGCGGTATGTAATTATATGGTATGAGGGTGTTTTCCCACTGGTCAGATTCGGGATGGAACCCTATATGTATCCATTGGTTACACTTCATGTTCTTATCGCGACCTCCTGTGTGATTGTATACACCGCATTTAGTCATCTAGTGTGGATCCCGTGTTCCTATGCCATGGATCGGTTAAATGGGGGGGGGGGAGGTAATTGTAGTAGAAAGTAGAAATGAAAGGGGGAGAAAGGTTTCGTAGGTCTAGAAGAGTCCTTCCTTGGGTTCCACTTTTCCTCCTCGTATCGGAGTGGGTGAGTAGTCGGTATGTGGTGTTTGGGAATTATCTAGTTGTTTTGTGGTGGATCGTGGTGAGTGTGTAAGGTAATGTAGTTTAGACCGCTGTCAGGTTACTGTCTCCCGTTATAGGCATGTCAGGGGTCTGATCTAGTATGTTGTGTCAGTCCCCTGGTCGCCCGTTGGTGTGCTGTGTCCCGTAATTTACGTTGGGATTCCAGGTACGTGTTAACCGTCCGTGTGGTTATTGAGTGGGGTTATGTAACGCCGTGCTGACGTTCGTTCAGCGCGTGTGTGTCCTGTAAAAGGTCTACGTTAACAAGGGAGTGTGTGATTCCATGTGCTTTGTCTCCCACCGGGGCAAGGTGTCCCATAGGGGGGTCATGGCCAGTAATAGGAAGGATCTGGGATCCACCCACCAGCCCTCCACTCCTTATGTGCGTGATGGAGGCCCACTATCTACCCGCTTGATACGAGAACCAGGGTCGCCACGACTTATTCATTTTTTTACCTGGCATCTTCTCTACATCCTGGACTCCAAGTAATCCTAGGTGGGGATTATACCACCAGCGCTAATGTTTAGGAGCAGTTGGTCTGCTCCTGTCTTGTGAGTACCCAATTTTATTTTATTTTATCACCAATATTTTACTCAGTGTACACTATTGGCTGTTTCTTGTTCCCTTTATCCGAGTGTTGAATATACCACTGACGGAGGAAACTCACCGTATATCCCATAAGCGGGGATTAAACCGCTGTACGCCCTTCATACTAGAGCGAGTCAAACACTCTGATAAATGTGAGTTTTATTTCAGCCTTTTATTATTTTTATCCTTTTATTCTGAAACATATTGCACTATTTGGTTCTCCACCTTTTTATCTTCTATATACGAGTGGACCCATACGGAGGATAACACAAAGTACTACTGTTCTGGACCAAGCACGGATAGATTCTACGATCCCAATAAGAACATTTTAGATAAGACTTTTCAAATTCTTCTCACTCTCCTGGACTATTTTTTATTTTCCATATCAAGTTCTCCTTAGCGCAGCCCTTATTTCTTATTCTTTCTCCTTTTTAGTGTTATTTCTAAGGGCTTTTGAGGGATTCCCTTATAGGGTTGCTGCCTACATATTAGTCAGTGCTTACTCACTGTTTTGTTTTTATACATGGTGACAGATAGACACATACTAACATACAGACACATGCATGAGGACATAAAGACACATATATACATACGCATTGACATACATACATACAGACATACTGACAGACATACAGACACTGACATCCATACACACATACATTCATAATGACATACAGACATATACATACATACATTCATAATGGCATACAGACATACATACATACATACAGACTGATATACATACATATATACAGATATACTGACAGACATACATACATACTGACATACATGCATACAGACATCCATACACACAGGCATACGTTCATAATATGCATTCATACTGACATACATATATACATACATAGACATGCATACAGACATACATGCATGCATACAGACATACATGCATGCATACATACAAACAGACATGCATACATACATAGACATACATGCAGACAGACAGACAGGCATACATAGAAATATACACACACACAGAGCTCATTTTCCAGCCACCCTCCTGTTTCTTACCTTTACTTTGCAGGAGGGTGGCTGGGGCTGATGGGAGTAGTCGGCTGGCTCTCCCTCACTGCCTGGCTTGTGTTCCTACCGTGCGGAGTGAGCTGGGAGGAAGTGACCACTTCCTCCCAGCAGCACTTGCTGCGGCTGCTTTTTTTTTTTTTTAAGGGGCCCGGTCGCGCTATTGCACGGCCACAGCTCTGACCGGGCCACTGAAGATATAGAGCCCATCAGGTGGCCCTAAGTGCGTGGGCCACCCAATAGGCCCCATCAGCGGGCGGGTCCCGGTGCAAGTGCACCGGCGGCAGTTCCGCCGCTACACATGGGGCCCGGGCAGCCGGGCCCGTGACAACCGTTACACCCCCTGATGGCGGCCCTGATGCTCGGTTATAGCTAATTTTTAGCACTCTAGATGTTTTTTTTTTTTAAATATACCAGCCACAGCTAACCATCCCAACTCTAGCCGTATGTGTGTGCAAGGGGTTTGCTTAATGCAGGCCAAATTATTCTCCCTTTACTCTGTTTAGGTCTCTATGAGAACTTTTGTGCTGGTTTGCTTTTAAAGGGTAAAATGATGGCTGTCACCTGTTTATAAACTGATCAAAGAAATTGCATTTTGTATCTTGTTTCTTAAATTTCTCTTTTGAAACAAAGTTTAAATGGTAGTTTTCTCTGAGTGCACACTATTATTCTCCACACACTTATGAGTCTAGCTGTTGAGGAGGCTGGTGGTTATTTATGGGTAATGTCTGGCACTATAGCTTTCAACCACATCACTCTTTAAGTATCTTGATGTTCTTATTAACACAGCCTCTTCCGAGCATCATTGCCTGCAACATTTCGAGTTGCAATGGTTAGCCATTTATGCATTGATGCTAAGAAATCAGAAAAGATTCTGTGAGCACAGGAAGGAGAAATGCACTCATTTGTTTAAAGGAAAACTACTTTTTAGAAATATACAAGATAACAGAAACATCTAGTAAATGATATCAAGGACCTTATTAGGAGTACAGACATTTTTCAGAACATGTGTAACCGTTCTTAGAAGACTATCAGAGGAGTCCTTAATTGTGGGTAGTGGGGCAGTGTAATATTCATCAGGAAGAATGCAACACTCCAAGTTGGTCTACAATATCCTATAAAGGATTAGTGAGGTCTAGATATGGCTATTGAAGAGGTTTTGCCCAGCTGTGGCATAAGCTAACAAAATGTTTGAGACTGTTCCCCTTTACAGAAAATAATTCTGCGTTTTTGGCAAACAATGTACTTGTAATTTTGGCACTGATTATATGAGCTCTTTGGGGCTCTCTTAATTGTTGTGTTGAATTTGAAAATTTAATCTGTGCACAAAGCTGTTAAACCTCGTTAATAGCTCAAACATGCTGCTAATTCCCAACTATCATAATCTGATTAACCTGTGCAGCTGATTCGGCAATTTTAATTTAGTTTGAACAAAATTGAACTTTTATTCAATGCAAAGTTTCCATAATTATATTATTTCTCAACACTTAAATTACACTTCCAATATCATAACAACCAGAGCTCGTTATAGATGTTATGATGCAATATGATATGGGTGCCTTCTCATCATTCCTTTGCCAAACAATTTTAGGGGCAGTATGCAAAAAAATAATCTCTCTCTTTCACTCATAGACTGTAGCCCCTTCAGCTGCACTGATAATGCAGAATTACCATTCAGAATTAATTCTGTCTAATTTGTTATAATGGTAATCCCCTTTATAGTATAAAACTGCAGTGTGAAAAGAGTTGGAAGATGGGGTCAAATTTGTTTTGAAACCCAAGATGTGCAAATAAGAGATTTGAAAGTACGGTAGGCTCCATATTCTGCCATTGTCATCTGTTTGAAAGACTATACAATGTGCAGGGATTTATGCATGATAATATTTCAACACCTATGGAATTCGCAAGGCATCATAAATCTTGATAATCAATACAGTTGAGTAAATTTGTGAATGCTTTACTTGCCAAGTACAGTAATGCAATATTTATTGGCCAACCCAAGATAAGGTTAGCATTGCACCACTGGTGTATGTCTGTGTCTAGATTACAATAAGTAGCTATATAACTCAGATTAAACAAGGTCTCCGGGCCTATCTAGCTGATGGTACATTCCAATGCACGTCATTGAGGACTGATGCCCAAACGCATTGAGCACTGCACCTGCATCAAATTTCCTAGTAGGAAAGGATTGAATCAATGCTTTTCTATGAGCTGCATTTAGTCAAATGTCAATGTATAGGAAGTACCTCTAGAGGTTGTCAGGAAGACAGTCACTAGAGGTGTGTCTAACTCTACAATGTAAACATTGCAGATTCTACAAAAGTTCAAAGTTTTAAACCGCACCAAGACCATTTTATTCAGATGATGTGGTCTGGGTGACTTTAGTGGTCCTTTACAATTGTATCATACTGATCAGTGATTAAACGCGATATAATGATACTTCAACCAGAAATGAGATATTCCATGCTTTTATTGAAACACGAACACTGAATTTCATAATTCCATAAATACTGTCCAAGTTTTACTAAGACCTGTTCATGTGTAAGGGTAGCACAACAGTCCATTTATTTTGAGATATCACTAAATTAAATAGGAAGATATTGAGCTTTCTTGAAACAAGAAAACCATGACACATTTCCCCAAATGTTTCTTTGGAGCTGGCTGTGACCTCCATAAGTACCAACAGCATACTAATAAGCAGATTAGTATAGATGAGGTATAACAAATGAGTTTACTCTATAGTCCAGTATAGTTAAATTAGTGCCTGCGAGTAAGGAACTTTACACAGAACAGCAATGTAATTTCTGCATTCTAGAAAATTATGTATGAATTGTTTCTCCTAGCAAATGCACAGTATTGTGACGATGAGTTCAATAATTTTTTTTTCTAATTATTTATTAATATTTCCACAATGTAGTTTATTAAATATTACACATGTACTTGAGTTTGCCCATAGCATAAAAAACTCTTGATAATTTACTGCAAACAAATAAAACAAATACAATTGTTTCTTCCCCGTTAAAGTAGAGGAATAGTGCGAGCATTAGCAAATCAATCCACTTAGATCTGCTGTAATTATTAACCTGCTGTGTGTAAAGGTACAACTACACATATTTGGACTAACATGACCACCCCATGTTTTTTTAAGCCATATTTCATTTTTCACAGGCCATTTTCGATCACAGTCTCGCATTAAGCACCTGTGCAAAATTATCTGCTCACAGTTTTACCACCCATGAGTCGCAGCTGTACGTTCACTTGTACGCACATTAAACTCCTGCAGACTTTAGCTATTCTGCAAATTCTGTATTTGCTAACAAAGCCTTGCATACCTCCCCAGTCATTAATGGACTTGATTAATACACTTCAC
Source organism: Pelobates cultripes (assembly GCA_933207985.1). NCBI lineage: Eukaryota > Metazoa > Chordata > Amphibia > Anura > Pelobatidae > Pelobates > Pelobates cultripes. The sequence goes on along the minus strand of OW240918.1, from coordinate 70,629,769 downwards.
AAAGCTTGTTCTTGCTTTGTTTCTTTGTGTGCTGGAAAAGAAAAACATAAGGCAACTAAACATTGTTCTTTGACGTAAATTCCATCACCTTGATGGTGAGAAAAGAAAAGATAGCATAGCAAAGTATATGTAGAACACCTGCACTGCCTTTCATCCAACACATCACATATTGTTTATTGGTTCCAAAACGTTAATGACATTTAACATATATAAATAACTTAGTTTCTTTTCCTTGGGAGAAAACAGCATCAAAACTATTTTGCATATAAAGCATAATCAAGGTCTCGTTTGTTAAAAACCTTGAGTGAAATGTTTTATTCTACAAGTGTTCTAGTGCCATGAGCCCTGTTTCAATGTATTTGCAACACAAATATTGCAAATGTTATGACAACTTGTATCAAATCCATTTTAGGGAAAGACAAAGCTATGTTCCTTGGAGACACAGTAAAACGTATGCTAAATCCCTTTTATTTGCATCTCTCCAAGAATAAATAGGTTATGAATGATCTACCACAGATAACCTAGACGTAGAGCATGAACATGCATAAATTATTACATTTCTTCTTTCAAGATAATGTTTTCGTAGAACTGTAACCCAGACAAAAAGGGTCAATAAAATTGTGCACATTAAAAGCGAGCACTTGAGTTATAAGGACACTAATAGTAAGGAGATCTAATTCTAAACTAGCCATAGGTTCCTATTCAGTAGTTCCCCCATTTATTTGAGGATAAAAGCATAGGTACTGTCATTTCTAGATCGGACATCTAAAAAGGAGCAAAGGCATAATTAGTTAAGCAGAGACCAGGTGGGAGAACCAGAAGATAGTGCTTGGATGTTGCATACAGTTAGATGTCATGTACTCGGGTAAGACAAATCGAACATGTTGCAGGACTCATCAAGGTTGTCATCCACATTCAAAGTTTGCCAGAAAGACTTCTGCTTCTTCTGTAGCTCCTTTCTCACACACCTGGGACACGGCAGTGTTTTGACTTTACAATCGGAGTGGAATACAGCAGCACAATTTTCACACCTAAAGAATGGGAGGGGTGGACAGATATGGAAATTTCAGTGATGTTTTCCAAACCGAATACGTATATCATACAATAATTTGCAGTAGACACAAATTAAACATCAGTCATTTTGATTGCAGACAAACACGAGGCATATACATACAATATCCTTTTAAATTTTAGGTAAATCCAACATTGAGTAGAAAAGGACATGATAACCACTAGACACAAGTTTAGTAGTCTTTCATGTTTCACATAAGCAAAATAACAAGAAAGGTTACAAATGCTTACTTTGAGCTTTCTTATGTTCCCGATAGAGTGTGTTTGGTTGCACAGTTCCACTGCGATGACAATTTTATACTGGATATTAAGGTAAGATAATATGTTTTGGAGATTTTAATTTATCTGCTGATAAACCACACTTTTTTTCATTCTGTACCTCTATACATAAAACCTACATATATAGACAAAATTCTAACTAATTCTTTATAGATATATTGTATTCTACTAATTGTTTACGATAGTGTTATGTAATTATAAATAATTTAAAAAAAAATATTTGAAAAGAATTCTAACCCTGAAGTAGATGTGCCACTACTGTGGAGTAGTGATGTCCCGAACGGTTCGCCATTGAGTAAACTTTGACCCTTTACCTCACAGTCAGGAGACACATTCCAGCCAATCAGCAGCAGACCCTCCCTCCCAGACCCTCCCACCTCCTGGACAGCTCACTAAGAATGCAGCTTCACAATGAATGTAAAATGGATGCTGTCCAGGAGGTGAGAGGGTCTGGGAGGGAGGGTCTGCTGCTGATTGGCTGGAATGTGTCTGCTGACTGTGAGGTACAGGGTCAAAGTTTACTCAATGATGAGTAAACGGCGAACCGTTCGGGACATCACTACTGTGGAGTGTTCTTGACTTCAATAAATCTTAAAATTTTTATATATATTGTTGTTTGCCCTCATGTCACCCAGAGTTGTCCTATATTTTATTTTGTTTTGTAATTTTCTCTTTATATTTGGATCAGATGTTTAATGTCTCTTCTATGGTTCACAAAGCTTAAATTCTGTAACATCACAGCGCAGAAACAACGTTAGTTTAATGATGAGTTGATGAGTGGAATTAGGATGTCTATTTTATTCCTTTCAACTTGACAGATTTTAGAGTTGATTATCTTCCTTTTTGTAATAAAGGTACAAAACTCTCAGCGTGTTAGAAAACAGCTTTTATGGATGAAACTAATTGCCCTTCTTATATCTCAGGAATTCAGTCATTGACCTTAATACAGTCAGTGCTAATATCACATTAGAAGGGCTGTGTAAGTGCAAATACACCTCAGATTGTCTGTCTGTGTTATGATGCAGAGGAAATAGCTGTTAATTGGCTTTACTCTCTGTGATAGAAAGCAAATAGATGTTGCCTAGTGTCAAACCAGGGGTCTAATGGACAGTAAATAGACATCAATTTTCTTCACTGGATATAATAGGAAACAAATATTCCACAGTTTGCTCTATTACCTACAACAGGGATAAAATGGATGGCAATTTGCTGCAATTGGGACACTGAAATACAATAGTCCAAAGATGTAGACATGAAATTCACGTGTGCCTAAACAAATCGTGCCTGGCATGTAAATACAAATAAGTACTCAAGAAAGGAATTAAGGTCACACTTTTAATTATATTTATCCTTCTATGCCCTTTATTAGATTTACACTATATTTCCCTTGAAGAACATAAATTATTTTTATTAAAGGGATATTATAAGTGCCAGGAATACAATTATTCCTGGCACTATAGCTCCCTTTGCCGCCCTCCCTCCCCCCTTACCCCAGCGCTGATGTCAAGCAGTGTTGTGTCGTCGCTCCGTCTCCTCCAACGTCCTGCGCCGAGTGGGCGCTAATGCTCATGCACAGCTAATGTGAATGCGCAGCAAATTACACGTGTGCATTAGACCTTCCCATAGGAAAGCATTGAATCAATGCTTTCCTATAGGGAAAAATCTGATGCTGGATGTCCTCATGCAGACCAAAGGACCGTTAGGATCCAGGAAGCGCCTCTGGGAGACCGCCACTGGAGGCAGACTTAGTACTGTAATGTAAACATTGCAGTTTCTCTGGAACTACAATGTGTAACATTACTGCACTAAATGCAATAGGGACAATGAGCTCAAGTGGTCTGGGTGCCTACAGTGTCCCTTAAAGACACAATAAGAGTTGAAGTTTCCTCTCCATGCCTATGCCCTTCAATTGCACCTACTTAATAAATAAATGATAGATAAAATATATAGTTTTTATTTGAATTATTTTGGATCTCTGAATAGTAGTTAATGTCCTATTTCACTGTTTATATCATTCTGATGGTCTTGCAGTTAGGTTGATCCAATAATAAGAGCATCAGGTACTATCTTGTTATCTGGAGTTGTTTAGATTGGAAGGCACATTTTGATATCTCACAGCATATTAAATACTTTTTCTTAAAGGGCCCCCAAAATTATGATGTGTGACAAATGCAGTGCTAGAGTTATTTAACTCGAGGTTTTAACACCATTGTCCTTTCTCCTTATTTGCTCCTACTGTACGGAGATTTCAGTGGGGTAAACTGTAGTTGTACAGTGCATAGAGGTATTCTCTGCTTGCAATACATGCACAAGCTGTTTCCACCATTCATTTCATTATAAAAGCATTGTGCGTCCACATTCTACCGAGTTTGATAAATTAGGGCATTAAAGGGACACTATAATCACCATAACAGCTACAGGCTATCTGAAGTAAACATTGTCTTTTCAGAGAAAGGCAGTGCATTACAGCCTAGGAACATCTTTAGTGGTTACTCCTCAGATAGCCACTACAGGTGCTTCCTGGGTCATTACTGCACAGTCTGCTCTGCATGGAGACGCTGAGATTTCCTCATAGAGATCTATCTGTATGAGGAGATGCTGATTGGCGAGGGTGGCATTTGGCTCTGCCCCCACCCTGCCTCCTTGGCTGAGATCATCAGAATTGACAATCTCAGCCAATCCAATGTTTTCCTATGGAAATAAGGTAATATTTCACTCTATTTATGGGAGCAAGGAGGGGGCAGAGGACCAGGAATCCACGTTTGTTTTCCTGGCCCTATAGTGTTCCTTTAAAGGACCACTATAGTACCAAGAAAACAAACTCCTTTTCCTGGCTCTATAGTGTTAATAGGTCTACCCTCATGGCCCCCGTCCTGCTGGGTTGAAGGGGTTAAACACTTACCTTTCTCCAGCGCCGGGTTCCCTCTGCGCTGGGGAACTCTCCTTCTTCTGCCGAATGCGCATGCACGACAAGAGCCGCGCGTGCATTCAAAAATTATTTTGTAAAGCATTTTTCAATGCTTTCTTATGGACGTCAGCGTCTTCTCACTGTGAGACAGCCACGAGGGGCTGGATTAACCCTCAGTGGAAACATAGCAGTTTCTCTGAAACTGCTATGTTTTCAGCTGCAGGGTTAACACTAGATGGACCTGGCACCCAGACCACTTCATTGAGCTGAAGTGGTCTGGGTGCCTATAGTGGTCCTTTAAGCATGCATGCCTGTGGTGTTGTCGTCTTGGACGTGATATTTTATTTATTTACTTTTGAGACCAATTAGATTGACATGACATCCTTAACACTAATCCTTTCATGCCAATACTCTTTTGAAGAGCCAGGGATGGAGAAAACAATGGAACTGACATTCATAGTCCATATCCTATAATGATCTTCCAGGGAAAGGTACTGTAAATCAAGTTTATTGATTGATTTTATATAGCAATACATTACATAGGTCAACAATGTCTAATAACCAACTTCGGGGTGCATTCCAAACAACATATTTATAATGAGGAGTTATTAACAATGTTATAGAGATCACAATGAGACTACTCTGCTACTTTTTAATAGAACGTTATATCAGTTCTTATTAAAAAAAGTAAGAATTACTGGAAATAAAAAGTAATTTCAAATGACATTCAACTAGATCTACTTTATTAAGCTAAACTAGATGAACTTGAAAATTTTCCAAGTCCACTAGGCTTTCATTTCAGCTAAATTGGCCTTAAACTTGAAATTAGCTTTGAATTCATTTTGAACTATTGACAATTCTCATTTTAGTAAATAACCTTGTTAGCAAATTTAACGGCAAAATCTGCTTCAAAATTCACTCAAAGCACCTTTTTTTCTAATAAATAAAACCAAATATCCCCAAACATTCCCCACATGTTAAAGCATGCAAATTATGTTTGACTAACGATTACTCAATAACAAAGTAAATAGCAAATTAACTCTGCATCTACACTATAATATATTAAAATGATGAATACAGCAAATACGCAAGAGCACAATACTTGAAATGTCCGTTCAGAGATACCTTAAAACAAACAAACAAACAAACAAAACAAAAAACGTGCAATGTCAACACATAAATTAATCAAACCACAAAAAAATAAAGAGTGGGCACCAAATGCCAGTATTAGGTATTATATACACCACAGTACGGCTACTGAACACTGGTATTTGGTGCCCTCTGTTTCTGACGAGTTATCCTTGTAGTGGCTGCACTTCACCAGTTAACACTTTTTCTTTTCCTTGGTTTTTACATGATTATGATCCTTTTTCTTTTGGTTTACCATAAATTAATGACACATCTGTCACCTATTAACATCAATGAACTTGGCTGTCCACATCGGTGAAAAGCCCTCACTCATTTAAAAACAAAACAATTTTTGTCGGTACCGATGTGTAAATATCAAGTTCATAGAGAAGAATTTCACACAGAGCACAATAAATAGAAATTTTCACAATGCAACTCTTGATAAGATACAAAACAGAGACATGATGTATACTGTAAACTGAGACTGTGTATACCATTGACTGACAATATTTTTCTTCAAAGCTTCCTAGCACTGCTCAGATGTGTGTACTATTGCACATGAAAGTAAGCATGCTTTCTGTGTTTTGCTCTGCAGAACACGGACTTGCCCAATGTTGCTCAGACACCATAAACCTACAATCTAGTCATATCAGAAATAGCTTACTCCAACCACCATGTGAGCGTTACTTCAGTGATTTGACATGGTCAAGATGCTTGTAATCTGTATATGAATTAATTTAATACGAAATGCTATACATATAGAGATATTTAATGTTACTGCCGGAGCTGTAACTACACCTCTGGAAGCATCATTAGCCAGCCTGGAACATGATATTCTATATTCTATGCATTGACTGAGAGTGCTCAGCTGATGTTCTGCAGAAGCCAGATACGGCTTAGCCGCCACTGTGGGACCCTCAGCACCTGGCGAGACCCAGGTAAAAGAAACACCATTGTAACGGTTTGCCCCTTTACTGGGAGAGAGTGCCAGGGTACCTCTAACATCATACCTACCAGAATGCAATCCTTTCATCTACTTTTTTTTTTGTTCCGTTTTATTAGGAGTGTAAAACTAATATTAATTTATATTGGTATAGTGATATTCAATATAGTAAGAAAGTAGTAGAATAATGTATGAGAAGGTGTGAGTATGAGTTTTTGGTTAAAACCTCATTAATCAAGGCTTTATCTGCAAAACTTCCCAGAGTAGTGATATATAGAGAGCTAAATGCAGCTGTGCATGGATGTGTGAACATGGGAGAATGATTGATTTGTGTTCCTTACCTAGCACACCCTTCCTCTTGGCTGATGCCACTGTTAACCCACAGCTCTTATCAACTACTATTGGTACAATTGCCACCTATAAAATAGTAAAGCAGCTAGAGACACCTGCTTTCTATCCAAAGGTCTCTGCTCAGCAAAGGAAATAGAAGATAAAAGGTGAACTATTGCAAAATAAAACCACACATACAAGAAAAATAAGTCATAGATTTTGACACTTATTAACTTGGAGCGCGGCAGGCACGGTCGGAGCCAGAACATATTGCTTCAGATTTCAAAATTCACGAACACAATGAAATAGCTATAATATGACATTCTTTTAAATGGGCGCTAACAGAGTAAAATACAATTTTGTAGGATGGATAAAACAGTCGTGGGGCCCAGTGAATTGAGATATCACTTATATATATATTTAGAATACATTTTCTGAAGTTGGAAACAGGTTTCTTCTTCAATACAGTTTCCATACTTTTTAAGGGACCAAAACCCAGGGTATCGTCCCTTCTTGCTATCTTTGGGACCAAATTCTTACAAGCCCAGCATACATGGTGTGCTCAAAGATGTTCAAAGTTTGAATATTTTTATAACCAAACCCTGTTTGATGCTTTTCCAGAACAACTTCAGTAGTAAGTTGGTCTTGATACAGTTTGTTTAGTTATGCCCTCTAACAGATTCCATGGTCTTCCAGAAAAAAATGTAAACATTTTGAGATCATGTGCAGGTTTGGACAAGCTTATGGATAAACTGGGCAAGAGGCCAATGGTTTGATGGTCATGGGCCTGGCAGGAGGGGATCAGGGTATCGCCCCAATGGGTTCCCCAATAAAACAAACACTGCTGCACACATATTCTCTACACACACACACACACACACACACACACACTGACACAGACATATGTACTCGCATAGACATGCACTCAGACATTTACATACTGCTATGTGTACACACTACACACACAATATACATACACATTCACACTTTTATTTCTCTATGTGTGCGCATATACAAAAAAACGTATTTTTAAATAGTCAAGTTTTTTTTTTTTTGCCTTTTATTTTTATTTATTTTAAGGGGTAGGAGATTTGGATGCTCTTAAGAACTCGTATTATGAATCAGGCCCCACTCCTGGCTGTGACTCACACAGCTTCCCCACACATGTCCTCAAATGAGGCCTAATTTTTAAACTTCACTTTTTCGCTCAGGGTGTTTAATTTACAAATTCTTATAACCTGCTCTGTTAATCGCTTGCTAGAACTTGCAGCAGCCTCCTGTGCGTAACAAAAGATCAATTATAGGAATTTGTAAAGTAAACACATTGTGCTCTAATACAAAGTTTGAAAAGGAAACTTTTTTTCCATGGAGGTTGTGTAAGTCACAGCTAAGAGAGCTGTAGCTAGGGCTGCATAATCAAAGTGATTAACTCCTAAATAGCACAGAACTGAGCATTGAGATGGTGTGATCTACACAGCAAAACTGGTGCTTATGGCATCCATTTCAGCATTATTATATCTTAGAATTTGCAATTAGCTCATAATATAGATTATATGGTAGCCAGATATTTCCAGAGACAAGAGTTCTTGTTCTTTGATTGTGTTTTAAAGACTGTCTAAGTGCCATAAAACCTTGGTTTATTGCAAACATAGTGGTGCAAAGAGAATCATACTAGTTGTCTCCCTATGACGAGGTGGGTTATAAAATCGAATTTTAGTTCCAACAACTGATTAGGATTGAAATGAACTCACTAAACGTTTATGGGGTGAAAAAGTGAACATTTGCAAAACGGATGGCAACCTGTTATAAAGTCAAAACAGTATTCTTCACATTCTTTCTCTAGAAGTCTCTTATCATCCCTCAGACTGAAAAACTTGTGTTGGCAACTACAGAGATCAACTGAGAACAGGCAAACTATATTCTCCTTAATCAGAGAAGTAGAAAATGCCAACATGGATGATCAGCTTATTAAACAACGCAGGTCAGACAGGACATTATAAAACTCAGTTTGCTAACAATTTAAGTTACATAGTAACTAAAGTCCATAAAAAGGGATAAGAAGTTCACTACAATGTTTACAAGATTTGTGGGTGTACGGAGAAAGTAACTCCAAGGTTCACCCATGTTGGCGCCTTCGGCTGACTAATAAAATAAATAAAGAATGAAATAAATAAAAAGTTAACATTTTCACTACCAGTGTGCTGAAAAAAAATAAGAAAAAAAATATTTACAAAGACGAATGAAAGAGAGGCAGAAATATTTTCATAAAAAGGTGTGTGGAAGCTTAAATGGACACTATAACCAGATAACTACTAGATCACTGTTGTGTTTATGGACTGTAACGTTCTGGGCACTGTACCCCCATACTTCCCCCCTCTTCAGCCATACTTAAAAAAATTTAACTTCCACATTTATAAGTAGGAACCAGTCCATCCTGGACTGCAACGATTGAGAGTGCAGTGATACCTTGGCTACAAGAACTGGGCCAACGTACAAAGATATGTTTACTAAACCAGAGAGGGCGAGAAGCTTACTGGAAACAAATGGCCTGATGATGAAATGGAAAGGCTCTGCTCCTAGACAAATGTGATGTCAGACATTAAAGAAAATTGAAAGATATTCAACTTTATTACTTGGAAAAAAGAAAACAAAAAAACAACTACAATGTTTGGCAGTGGCAGGGGTAAGAGACACTTTACTTTTAGTGGTGAGTGGGGCTGTTCTGAGAAATTTTAGGTGACTTACTAATAACAATGTATGGGATTAAAATGTAATTTAGAGCAAGAACAATGTATTTTACTTAGACAGACTGATTTCTAAACATATTTACTGTAGTTTAAAAATACATTACTGTGAGTATTATTGTCGTGGAGCTCTTTTATACACCCAGACACAGCAACACTATGGAATTCCTAGGAAAAAAAAAAGAGCAATAGATTTGGGCCCACAACACAGACTGTCCCTCCTAAAGAGAGACACTTGGAAGGTATGTAAGAAAGTTAAATATGAATTGATATGGTGCATACATTTGTATTCTGATAGTGCTTACAAAAAGTTTAAGATTTTCATTGCCAGAATTTAAGTGTTTCTGAGAAAAATGGGAATATTTACTTAAAGGACCACTCTAGGCACCCCGACCACTTCAGCTTAATGAAGTGGTCTGGGTGCCTGGTCCAGCTAGGGTTAACCCATTTTTTTTAATAAAAATAGCAGTTTCAGAGAAACTGCTATGTTTATGAATGGGTTAAGCCTTCCCCCTAATCCTCTAGTGGCTGTCTCATTGACAGCCACTAGAGGCGCTTGCGTGCTTCTCACTGTGATTTTCACAGTGAGAGCACGCAAGCGTCCATAGGAAAGCATTGTAAATGCTTTCCTATGCGACGGGCTGAATGCGCGCGCAGCTCTTGCCGCGCGTGCGCATTCAGTCCAGGAGGAGGATCGGAGGAGGAGAGGAGGCAGAGAGCTCCCCGCCCAGCGCTGGAAAAAGGTAAGTTTTAACCCCTTTCCCCTTTCCAGAGCCGGGCGGGAGGGGGACCCTGAGGGTGGGGGCACCCTCAGGGCACTATAGTGCCAGGAAAACGAATATGTTTTCCTGGCACTATAGTGGTCCTTTAAACAACTAAAACTGCCATAGATGTGCAAGAAACCATGAGAATTTGGTAATGAGTGCACAACTCATTGTGAGAGGCATCTCATTAAAAATGACATCACGTTTGCAATACGTGTTTCATATGCAATTGTTTTTTATTCTTTTTGTTAGAAAATGTATAAGATTAGAAACAAAACTCTGTTTTCAATTTCCAAATTACCCCAGTCACTAACAGTCTCATGCCTGTTTTATCGTGAAGTTGTATGCTTACAAAAGCTTTTGCACAGTATCCTCACAATAATGAATGAGGTAATTACTGTACATGTACAGCTTCTGTCCCATTCATTGCAAAAGGATACAGACAAATGACAAACTCACAACCACTATTGCTTTTTTTTCAGCAACAAAGAGGGAATATAAGGACATGAATGCAAATGGAGTTAACTTTTTGTATCTATTTACAAAGCAACTAGTCCCCTGCAGTTTCTTAATTGTTATACTAAGTGCTCATTACTGAAAGTGGAAATCTCTGGGTATTACATATAATGTAGTAAAACAATAGACATTGTTTTGTTTATATTTACATTAAATTGACATTACTTGATCACTAAAGGTGATAATCATATGATAATTAAGTGTCCCCCTCAGGGCCATCTTAACAGCATTATGGGCCCCCGGGCAAAGCAGTGCACTGGGGCCCTGCCTGCACAACCACTCACAGGAATAGGAGTGCAAATTATTGATAAAATGAGGCTTATATTTATTGGTACCCATAAGAAAATCAGTGTTTAAACATTAAAGAACATACTGTAAAGTAGATACATTTGGACATTTGTGTTACAATGTAACACAATCCTTGAAGTTGAAAACCAATAAATTCAACTTAAAAATGGTACTAAATTGGTAAATTATACAGACGGAGATGGCATAGTATGAAATTACTATGATTTATATAAATCAAGTGATCAACACAAACATTTGCAAAATTTCTTTGCAGAGAATTGCTTTATATTTGGTTCAAGTCAATGGTCTTCAGGCCAGCAAGATCGCATGTACAGATAACAGCTTATACTGAGGTGATTAGTCCACCTAATCGTTTTAAGAAAGAAGGTGTGAAGAAGGAGAAGAAATCTCCTGGAATAATATACTGAAAAGCTGGCAAGCCTATGGGGTTCCTGTGCTTGTGGGGAGCCTAGACAACTGCCCAGTGTGCCTATGTTCTGGTCCCCCTCTCTTTCCAATATTGATTGTTATACAACAAAATCCTGTTATACAACAAAATTGCCTTCAAGACTTCTCTAAGGCTGCAGAACTCCCTTCCATTCTCCGTTAGATGCTCACCCAGTCTCCACTCTCAATAAATTATTAAAAACTCACTTCTTCACAGAAGCATATCAACTAAACTGTTAATAGCTCCCAACTGATTACTCTCCTGCAACTGTCATATAAAAAAAACAAAAAAAAACACACTAAGTCTTCAGTGAATTCTATTCTACCAATCTACTTCTCTAATACTATCCTTACCTTTTGTGTCACTTTACCCCACTCCTTCTAGCATGTAAGCTCATTAAGCAGGGTCCTCAACCTCTGTTCCTGTGCTCAAACATGTCTGGTTCAATTACATATTTGTGGGGGGCGGAGTCTGACCTCAAAGCGAGCCAGACGTGGTGAGCCGGAGCTCCTGACTATTTGGCTGGAAATCGAGCTATAATCCAACAAATACGGCTAATACGCAAAGCCAAATGTGCCCTCCAGGTCAGGGGAGCCCAGACAAGCTTATAGACGTCTCACATACCGGGAACCTGGGCCCCCTGCAGTGGCCTACCTGGAACGATGCTGAAGGGAAGCGGCCGGTCTCCTCGTGCTTTGGACGGGGGTCTGGACTTGAAGCAATCCTACCCTCCTCCCCCTTTGGACTGGTGTGGGTCATCCTGGTCCCCCCCAAAGCAAAGCATTGTTAGCCCCCGCAACACTACCCGGGCTGTACTGCCTCGATCAGAGGCATCCAAGATGGCGGACGAGCCAGGCCTAGCTACATGTGGCCTCCAGCAACAAATGCATGACTTTGCGAGGCCCAGTACGGCAGCAAAGGACCCCCTGGAAGTTATCATTGAGAGATTTTGGGGTCAGCTGCTGGAACGCAAGAGACAAGCTACGTCTATTCATAAGCCACCGCAAAGGGAGCAAGAGTGAGGCACGAGGAAGCGTGGGACACCTCTCACGGGCGCAAGACCGCGCCCAGCTTAATTCACCTGCACATGCCACCCACCTGGGCTGAGAGCGAAGGGGGTTTCGATACAAAGGTACCAAGTCACACTCACGAAGGGCCACGAGGAGTAAACGAAGGTACATACCAGCAACCCACAACGCCCACTGTGCTATCCCACAAGGGAAGACTCTGGACCTCGACGTACCCCAGGTTCGTGGCTGGAGGGTACCAGCTCTACAAAAACCGGCGCATTGCTCCCCTCAACAGAACTCAATACCCTCCCGCCCGCTGCATACCTGGGACACCTGGAAGCAGTTCCCATCTGCACCACCGGGCACTCCACTGGAATCGGTCTCGCGCAGGGGTGTTGGCTAAAGAACTCACCTGTAAAACTGTTCCTCGTGCGGGTGGCAATTTCTGTGGCTACTACCCCAAGTAGAGTATACACACACGAGGACTCCTGGGTCCCGAAAGGGTATTCATCTGCCACAGTACAGTTATAGTACAATAGTTTTACTAGCTTGTTTTTTTCTCTCTCTCTTTTCGTTTGTACACGTTTTAGTTTTTTTATTACTTTCTCACTAATGCCCTACATGCCATGCTCGCACAGTCTGAGGCTCGCATGCCCACTGACACAGCTTGTTCACAAAATATTCACACTGTCTAGAATACCTACTGGGATTGAGTATATAATCTTACTATGCACATTAGACAAGTGAGCCCATCCTGATCTCTACGATAAAATTGTGCTCAATACCCTACATGCTATGTAATGCACACTCAACCAAGTTATATGACACTATGTGATCTGTTTTAATCTGTTTAACAGCTTGAGATGGCTCCTTACACCCCCGGTTTCAGCCTGTTTAATTCTCAATATATGGTCAATCAGCTTAGCATAACATGTTTATTACATAACAAATGTGCAGATTACATGTGCCATGATAATGTCTTTGATGAAAATCTCATGTGTGCTGTTGTGGCACTTTCAATTTGTCTGTAAATCACTTGCACAGAAAATAAAGAATTATAAAAATTTTTTTTTTTAAATGACATATTTGTTAGTCCACCCATTGTAAAGCGCTGTGGTATTTGTTGGCACTAAATAAAATAATAATAATAATAATAATAAATGTACCTCTTCTGCAGTCCACATTTGGAAGATTATACCCCAATATACCCACTGTCCACCACAAGAGAAAAATAATCACTCTATAAATCTATGTAACCAATTAATACGAGATGAAATGTTTAAAAACAAAGAATATAACTTGTAAATTAGAGTAAAAAAAAAATGTGTAATTACTTCTAAATAGATAATTAAAGGGAAGAACCATAACCACTAAAGCCCATTACGCAGGCTTGACTTTTCATATTTGGCTAAATGGGAGCTTTTTGTATAAGACATTCTCTGCTCCCACAATTACAAAAGGTTTTCACAGTTTTGAAATATATGAAATTGACCTGCTTGCATGAATGAGTAAGAACTGGGTGCAATTTGCAAACAAGTCCATTCAATGAGCATATTGGCTTGAGATGTTAAATGTGTATATACAAAGTATTTTTCCCATGTGTTGAGATTGTACTTATTTAATATGCATTAGAATGGGTACAGCAGTAGTTTTTCAACTTCTAGTGCCTGTTCACAGACCACACATGTTAAATTAGTAAGGGAACCAAACATTCATATACTACAGAATGCACACTATAACCACTATGAGTAAAAAATGCTATTTATTATGTACATAAATAGTACCACGTAGAAACGATACAAAAATGAATAAACAAAGTGACAGCAGCAAGGGCAAATATAATAAGAAATAGTACAATACCAACAAAGCTTCACATAGCCCTAGGACAGAAACACGAGCCACCAAATCCCCCAACGTTTCGGCAACCAACCACTGCCTTTATCAAGGGTACCTGATATGTTTGGATACCTTGAACACTTGAGGGAGTGTATATATGGTTTGCACCTAGCTTTTTGATGTGTTTTGTCTCCCCATGTGCCTCTTATTTGAAATTAGTATGGGAAACCACCACATTTTATAGATTTGCATTACTTGTAACCCCATTTAGCTGCAAGACATTAACCCCTTAGTGACCAGACCGCTTTTCAATTTTCTTACCTTTTGGGACCAGGGCTGTTGTTTACATTTCTGCATTGTTTGTGGTTAGCTGTAATTTTCCTCTTACTCATTTACGGTACCCACGTTTTTCTTGCCATTAAATGGTCTTTCTAACGATACCATTATTTTCATCAAATCATATAAATTACTATAAAAAATATATATGATGAAACAATGTAAAAAAAACACACCTTTTCTAACTGACCCCCAAAATCTATTACGCATCTACAACCACCAAAAAAACACCCATGATAAATAGTTTATAAATTTTGTCCTGAGTTTAGAAATACCCAATGTTAACATGTTCTTAGCTTTTTTTGTGTGCAAGTTATAGGGCAATAAGTACAAGTAGCACTGTGCTATTTCCAAACCATTTGTTTTCAAAATTAACGCAAGTTACATTATAACACTGATATCTGTCAGGAAAGCCTGAATAACCCTTCACATTTTTTTTAAAAGAAGACAACATAAGGTATTAAACTTGGGGTATTTTGACTCTTTTCATGTAACCATTTTACCACCAATCTATGCCAACTGAAAAAAAAATTATTGATAATTCTTTTTGACACACATAACAATTTAGGAATACATGTACTGAGAATATTAAGGGTTACTGCCAAAGAACACCCCAATATGTGTTCAGCAACATCTCCTGAGTACAGTGATACCACCCATGTATAGGAGGGTGCGCATTCCAGTTTTCCAACTTGGAATTTGCACAGCTGGTAATCATGCACCCATGTCCTATTTGGGACATTGTTGAAGCCGGCCAATGTAATCTACCCCCACAAAACCATAAATATTTTTAAAGTAGACAACCCAGGGTATTCAATATGGGTTATGTCCAGTCTGTTTTAGTAGCCACTTAGTCACAAACACTGGCCAAAGTTAGCATTTGAATTTGAGTGTTAAAAACGCAAAAAACTATTATGAACGCTAACTTTGGCCGGTGTTTGTAACTAAATCGCTACTAAAAGAGACTGAACATACACCATTTGCAATACCTTGGGTTGTCTTCTTTTACAAATGGTATGCCATCATGGGGGTAATTCTCATTACTGGGCTACCATACACTCTCAAAGGCAACATAACCAATCTGGCAAATTGAAAAAACCCCAGAAAAATCAAGCCCTATATTTGACTCTGTAACTTTCAAAAACACTATAAAGCCTGTACATGGGGGGTAAAGTTATAATCAAGAGACTTCGCTGAACACAAATATTAGAGTTTCAAAACAGTAAAACGTATCACAACAATATCATCAGTGAAAGTGCCGTTTGTGTGTGAAAAATGCAAAAAATGTCACTTTCACTGACAATATCAATCGCTGTGATATGTTTTACAGTTTTGAAACACTAATATTTGTGTTCAGCGAAGTCTACTGAATAAAAAAGTACCCGGTTTTAGGGTGTCTTGGAAAGTTACAGGGTTAAATATAGTGCTAGCAAATTAAATTCTCTGGACTTTAGGCCTGGGTTGTCAGGCAGGTTCCACAAACTGCAATCAATAAAATTACTTAATTATGAAAAAATATTACATAAATATGCACGTAGAATTTAAAGAATCACTATAGTGTCAGGAAAACAAACTCGTTTGCCCCCCAGGGCCCTCCTCTCGCTGGGCTGAAGGGGTTAAAACCCCTTCAGACACTTACCTTTATCCAGCGCCTCGGCGCTGGTGACCTCTCCTCCCTCTCCGACGTCAGCTCCTGAGTGGAGCCGAATGCGCAATCGCATCCAGAGCCGCGCGCGCATTAAAAAGGCCCATAGGAAAGCATTTCTCAATGCTTTCCTATGAACGTTCTGCATGCTGAATGCGACTTTCGCATTGAGCGTCGGGGAGGCGCCTCTAGTGGCTGTCAGGAAGACAGCCACTAGAGGCTGGATTAACCTTGAAATGTAAACATAGCAGTTTCTCTGAATCTATTATGTTTACAGCTGCCGGCTTAAAACCTGGGGGACCTGGCACCCAGACCACTTCATTGAGCTGAAGTGGTCTGGGTGACTATAGTGGTCCTTTAAATATATATACATATTTATATATTTTAAGTCTACATGTATATTTATTAAATAATTTATGTAATTATGTATATGGACATATGTACATTTCACATTATTTTTATTAATATATACATATATATATATATATATATATATATATATATATATATAGAATTTCATTCGAAGTGTATTTTGATATAAATATATATTCATATCAAAATACAGTTAGAATACAATTACATATATAATTTTCTTTAATTTTTAATTATATATTTTTTATAATATATATACAATATATATAGTTATTATATATTATATATATAAACGTGTGTAATTTTACTCTGTGTATTTTCATATCATTATATATATATATATATTATAATATTAAAAAAATACACTTAGTATGACGTTATATATAAGATATATATATATTTTTTTTTTGGTTAAACATTTATTACTTTTTTTAAATTATTTTTAATCTGTCTTTTTACTTTTTTCACCAGCATGAGGACTGCATTTCAGGTCAGGCAGTCCTCCTGCAGGCAAAACTATGGACGCCTATTGCGGCCATGTGATCGCTCTTTCAGAGCAATCACATGACCCTTGGGGAACTATTTTGCCGATGGGGGAACTATCTGGGAGTTAAGGGGTTTACATCGTCAGAAAATGAAGTTTCGCTGAATTATTTTTACTGCTCGCTCAGTGCCCACCAATGATTATCATTTGTGTATTGCTCAAAATCCAAATGGACACATATCAGTTCTCCAGTCGAGTGGATAGTACATGAAAACTGTTGAACTGTAACATGTGAAATTGATATCCTGCAGGAGGTACATTAAAAGGATATTCTAAGCACCAAATCAACTTTAGATTAATGAAACAGTTTTGGTGTGTATATTGTGCCACTGTTGTCTCACATATTTGATTACCTGCCTTTCAGGTTTTAAATTACTTTGTTTATGCAGACCTAGCCACACCTCCCCTGGCTGCACACTGCCTAAATGAAAAAAAGAGGGGGGAAAAAAAAGTAAAATTTTTACAGCACCGTGTTTTTACTTTAAAAGTGATCTTCTCCTCTGTTAATTGAACTTTAATCACACACAGAAGGCTGCTGCAAGCTCTAGTTGGCAACTAACAGAATAGGAGAGAAGACATTAAACACACTGTGAAATAAGTGAAGATAAAATATTTGATCTCCTTTTTAGGAAGTGTGCAAAGAGATTGCGTAAGTGTCTAGCCAGGGGAGGTATGACTAGTCTGACCAACACTGTCTGACCCAAAGGGTATGTATATGGCGGAAGGATCCTGTCATATACTAAAGGAAGGGATGAGTTTTCCTATTTTTACATCTACTTCATTTAAAGGGACACTATAGTCATTTAAAGGGACACTATAGTTACCAGAACAACTACAACCTTTTCAGAGAAAAGGCAGTGTTTACATTACAGCCTAGTAACACCTCTAGTGACCACTCCTCAGACAGCCACTAGTGATGCTTCCTGGGTAAGTGCTGCACAGTACTGGGTGCAGTACGGACATTCAGCGTCTCCACGCTCTGCATGGAGACACTGAACTTTCATCATAGAGACGCATTGATTCAATGCATCTCTATTAGGAAATGCTGATTTGCCAGGGTGTTTTTGGCACCGCCCCTGGCCTGCCTCCTTAACTGAGATAATCAGAATTGACAATCTCAGCTGATTAGTTGAGATAATCAATTCTGATGATGTCAGCCAAGCAGGAAGATCGGGTGCGGAGCTGGAGCCAGAGCCAGAGCCATTGGACCTGTGTGGAGCTTCAAATAAAGTGAGTTTTCTAGTTATTTAAGAGGGGCTAAGTAGTTTAACACTATTGGGGCAGAATACATATCTATGTTCCTGACCCTATAGTGTTCCTTTCACACAGAATCTATTTACTTTCAAAATCTGATGAAAAGGCTCAAAATATTAACACATAGTGTTGAGGTGACAGTTGTCCTTTAAAGAGCACAATAAATACAAGTATGACAAGTATGAATAATGGAGATGAAATGAAATTGAGATTTAGGTGGGACATGTAAGAAACAGGGAATATGGAGGTGGGTTATACAGGGAAATGTGCATAAAAGAGTTAATAAAATACTGGTTTTGTTGGTGCCCATTTGTATCGTGTGTGTGCTTGTGTATATATATATTTATATATCTTTCATGGTATAGTTAAAAAGCTGTTGTCTACCTGATTTGTATAGGTAAAATTATAAAGAAACAATATTTGGACAGAGACTTAGTATAAAGAACTGCTGAGAGTTTTTATTCTTCGCCAGATTGTAGAATTATTTGCCAAGATAAGCCGGTCAAGTTAGACACAGTTTTATTAGTAGTCAGCTTCCTGGTGACTCTGCCTTATGGAAAAGCATGATAGGATCACAATGAATTCCACCTAAAAAGCCTCTTACTTAATTCACTTGCACTCTGCACATTCCAAAGAAACCACTTAATACTCACATAATTACTGTGTAATCTCTATGATCATTATAAGGCTCATTAATATTGTTATTATTATTTTTATGAGCATGAACATTTTTAGGCATTCTGAAAGTAGAGTATGCTAAGTAAAACACAAAGATAGGCACTTCATCTATAAAATTAAACTGAAAAGCTGAAAGTTTTAGAATGCTAATTATTTTTTACACAGGAACAAGAAGTTCATTTGGATTTTATTTTTTTCAGTTTCAGTCTCTCAACTGCGTTAAAGTGACACTCTGGACACCATATTCATTTATACCTTAAGGGGTTAAATGGCTTATGAATTGCTTAACCCTAAACCTTCGAAGGTCCGTGGAGTCAATCATGAAGCCTGGGGTAGGGACCTGCTGTAGAGAGTGTCAAGTGACGCTATTAGCCTGTTACTAGTTCCCCATCTATGAAATGGAGTGAAAATATTACATATTTTAACTCAATTTTATGATTAGACAGCTAGTGATAGGCTGTGAGTGTCAGCTTCAATCAAAAAGCCTTGGACCGACAAAGGAAGTTGTTGGTCAGAACGATCAGGGGCCTTCTTGGGGTTAAACAGTTCCTAACCAGTTTAACCCTTTAAGGAAAGACGGTACCCAAGACCTCCTGGCGCTGTCTCAACTTCATTACAATGATGGGGTGATTATTAAAACATCTATAACCTAAAGGTCTTGCTTATGCTTGAGAAAGATTGAAAACTAAAAAACTATTTTTACTTAGCATTCGTCACTGGTCTCTTAGGTAGTGGATTCCAAACGCTTTTAAATGACAACCAATGTTCATTTTTAACTTTTGTTTCTTTAAAATAAGTAAAAGTTAAAATTAATTTGCTGTCTAATCCAGACATCTGTGAAGATAAATTGAGTTTTGCATTCGGGGAGCCCTCACAGCTGCTTCGGCTGAATGTGTGTGTTTACAGTATTTGCACATATTCTTATTAAAAGGGTACTCTAAGCACCATGATTCAAGCAATTCACTTGAACTAGTGGTTATGGTGCTACAAGTCAAGCAACCCAGTCCTACAATTTTTTGTCAAAACTTTTTTCAATTGGTTTGACAAATAAAAAAAACATGTGTATCGCTGATACCCATAGTCCACCTCTACTTTAGCCACACTGTTAAAATATAGCATGGTTTGTCAAATTATTGAGCCCTGCTGGGAACCCGTTCTGCATAAGCTGCATCCGGCAGGAGAATACGGAAAGCTCTGTATAACAAAGCACAGCCAAAGCAGGACCACACTCATTGGCTTGGAGTGTTCAGCTGATGCTCTCAGTCAATAAGTGCTGTCCTGCTGAGTTCAACTTTATTTTATAAAAAAGGGAGAAGACTGGATACAACTGATGCGTCACTAGAGCAAGGTGGGAGTTGGGAAAACTATGCTAGCATGGTTTGACATCTAAGCGTGGGATGTTGCCAGGACACTCCTGCACCGTTGCCAATACAGCTGGCTGTAGTGGTCCTTGAGCTTGGAGTAATTTATTTTTACATTCTTTATGACGGGCAGCATGTACATGAGTAGGCAATGACAAATAACATAGACTTGCATAGGAATATGAGACATGTGGTTACAACTTTCTTTGACAAGATGAACTGCCCTCTTTTGTGGTAAAAAATATACTATAGTGCCATTGTACCAGGAAAACAAAGTCATTTTCCTGGCTCTATGGGTTCCTACCGTGCCCTCCCTTGTGTGCTTGTATTTCCAGGATTATGCGGTAGCCCACGTAAAACATCTCTCTGCCATGATGGTCAGGACCCGCCCCCTTTGATGTGATGTCTTAATAAGAAATCCCTGAGTTACACAATACATTGGCTTAGCTGTCTTTTCCCATGGGGGTTGCAGATCCATACTCGAAAAACATACATATACAGCTACCCACTCCAAACACATACAAGATGAATGCTGTCTCTGATGAAGTGCACAAAATGCGTAAGTATCATTATGGTGGTGTTTTCCCCCCTGGTGCACAGCACCAGCCACAAATTTTAAATGAAGAAATAAAAGGTATTTTGCTTTTAAAATGTATTATGCACAATTTGGGTGTCATTTTCTCCCTGATTATTTGGCTGTCTTAACCTTGTAAAGTTGCAATACAGGTTCAGAACCTGCTATAGCCCCAGTGCCCTATATTATTGAGACAATTACAACATATAGCCAGGCGCAATTTATATTGCATGATGAACACTCCCTCTCCCAGAACCTGTAACATGGGTGAATTTTCGTTGATAGCTACTTCCTTGCACTGTGTGCACCATCCAGTCTCTTCACTAAAGTTCTGACCTGTGACTGCAGAATGCTTACATTTTCCCAAAGGCTGACCTAAGCACATGCCACAGGCAAACTCAGCTCTCTGGTCTAGCCTCCTGATATACATTAAAGAGGCTCTGTAACCCCCCTCCCCCACCCTAACCCACCCATCCAAAATGAGTATTTTATAAAGAAAAAAATGTTTTAGAGATACTTGCATTGACTGTGTTGTAATTTCACTGAAATTCCATCCCAGTCAAAAGATATACTAAGACAAGGTAGGGACAAACAAGGTAGGGACAAGTAGTATATTTATTATGCTTGACTAGTGACTGCTGAGGGGAAAAGGGCTCTGGAGGATCCTGCAGTCTTGCGCATGCGTGAGAGTACACGGCTGAGCTTAGCTGCTGGAAGTTTCTGCCAGGAGCTGAAAGGACAGGCAAGAAGAAGATCGTAGTGGCCATGATGAACAGGTTCAGCAGAGCAGTCACCATCGGGGTACTTTGCGAATTATGAAAAGACCCCCGGATGGCGACAGAGCCGCTTTAACTGAGGGGCCAATCGTGGCCCTGACGTGGACCACGCCAGTAGCAATATAAAACAGAAATACCTTTGTCCTGGTAAAACTGGGAAGGATTGGCTGCTGGCCACATGAAAATCTTTAGGGGTTCTGCTTTGTTGGATTGGTAATAGCCTGCGAACTGGTACTTCGAGACCCTTGCTGTAGCACTTTAGAGCTAGAGAATACGTTTATTGTTCGTTACAGTTGTTCTGAAAGCAGACAATCAGGGGCCATAAGCTCTTCAGCTCAAAGGTAAGCGAATAAAGAGAGAGAATTCAGCAACCGTGGGGTACATCTGTCCCTTACAAATAAGTACAGGGGCCCTAGTCAAAGAAAAAAATATAGAGTAGAACTGAGAAAGGATATTGGGAACATAATGGTAATGATGATAGTTTGATTTAGTTGAAATCTTTCAGTGATTATAAAAAAGGTTCATAATCCGAGCCAGTAAAAATAAGCAATTTAATGTAAATTAAAACTGTCAGATTTAAGTCCATTATTCTTTGGGGCTGTTTATACTTGCCTTTTATATGACATGTGTTAACCCTTAATCACTCTGCAATCAGAGTATATATCGTAGCTGGTTTAAACTTGGTTAATTGCTAGATGTCAGGTTTAAATCGTCATGCACAGTTTCTACATGCATTCAGAACATAAGACCCTATCAAAACAAACATTGTTCACCTGTGCATATTGAAATATGCCTGGAAATCCCATGACGCGTAAAGTCTGGAAAACTGTCTCCAAAACAGCATTTCATGCTTAGCCAGTTACTCACAAGGTAGATCTTAACCTCTTAGGTGCGTTTAAAAAAAATAAAAAAATAATATTTTGTCTATAGCAATGGTTACGAAACTTTTTAGGTTCAAGGCGCCCTTAATATTTCAGTATTTTTCCTAGGCACCCCAAGTCAAAATTTCTAGGCTGTATATCTGTACAGCGCTGCCGCATTTACTGGCGCTGTAACGTAATGTACAGTATTGGTGTTTGAAGGGGTGCTTGTATACATTTATTGTGTTTTAATACAGGGGTGTATTTGTATGTAATGTTTACTTTTAAATGTGAATGTACATTTGTGTGTAGTAGTTGTGTTTGTATATGTTACTGTTTTGTTTGAATGCAGGGATGTGTTTGTATGTAATATTTGTGTTAGATTGCAGGAATGTGCTTGTATGTTGTGCTGCTGTTTGACTGCTTGGATGAATGCAAATACATACATACATACACAGATATTCATGCACATTAACACAGAGATGCATATAAATACACCGACACATACACACAAATTAATATAGACACCGACACATACACACATATAGATACAAACCGACACATACACATATGCACCCTGACACACACAAACATTGATACATGCCCACACCATGACATAGATGCACACACCGACATAAAAACACACACCCTGACACACAAATGCACATACAACACAGACACAGCAGCACACTGACCTATATATACACAAACAGATGCACACCCTGACACAGACACACCCCCAAACACCCTGACACACACACAGACACACATAGTCGTACACACACTCAAACTCACACACCCATACACATACACTCATACTCACACTTATACTCATACAAACACCCATACACACACACATACTCACACTAATACACACACTCACACTTTTTTCTTTTTTTAATATCTCCAGCCACCCTCCTGTTAGCTTACCTTAAGTGCCAGGAGGGTGGCTTGGAGTCCTGCTGCTGATGGGAGTGAGGGGCATGGAGGTCTACATGATCCTCTCCCCTCACGCTGCGGCTGCCTCCTCCTGCGCTGTCTCCCTGCAGAGTGCTTGGAGGAAGTGACAGGCTGTCACTTCCTCCCAGCCGGCCGACATTACAGGGGCACGGTCGCGGTCATAAAGTACCGCGGCACTCTACCGGGCCCCTGTTGAGTAGTAATTTTTCCCAGGTGCTATAATCCTAGCACCGGAGAAATATTGCGCGGCACCCCTGTGTGCACGTAGCGCGTCCGATATAAGCATAAGCCAAGATATTTTATAAAACCGCAATAAAGGCACCTATCATTTAAATCAAACTAAGCTAAAGCCAACATAAATAAAACTAAACTAAAAGGCAACATAAATAAAAAATGATCTAAAACTAAATGGAAAATTGGGGAGGGTATACAGAGATAGAGGTTGGCAAGAGAGAAGGGTGTTTATGAGTGGAGGATATGAAACAAATCAATTAAGATGAATCAGGAATCAACAATGACTTTTTTTTTTTGCCAATAGAACAAATCATTGATGTAGTAGATAGTCAAGTTGATAAAAAGTCTGTGAAAAAGTCTATTTGAAGGCATTTCAGGAAGGCTGGATGGGTATAAATAAAATGCTGTGATATAGAGAATTTGAATAAGTTGAATATGTTTTAAGGTTTAGAGAGGTGGCCTAGTTAGACTTTTAATAAGAAAGAAAAGCATGTTGGTCATAAAGTTGAGTTAAAGGTAGGGATTATAGCATTATTATATACTATTCAGTGGTCTTGAAGGAGATAAGTAATCTTTGTTGGGTGTTTGTCTAAAGCGAACATATGTCACAATTTTCTATAGTTACTGTTTTTATCTCAGAAAGTAAAAATATTTTTTTGGGGGGAAAGTTTGAAATGCAGCAACATTCACCCTGTCTTTACAAAGAATCATCAAAGTCACCAAAACAACGTTAGCTTAATGAAGCAGTTTTGATGTACAGATCATGCTCATGCAGTCTCACTGCACAAGTTCCTGCCACTTAGGAGTTAAATTACTTTGCTTATGCAGCCCTAGTCACACATCCCTGCACGTAACATGCACAGCATTCCAAAACACTTCCTGTAAAGTGAGATCTAATGTTTAAATTTCCTTTATTTAACAGTGTGTGCTCCTGTAAGTGACTAAAATTCAATTTACAGGGCAGGAGAAAAAAAATAAGTAAGTTAACATCTAAACGGGAATGACACCATTTGTTTTTTCATGCAGGCTGTGAGAGTCACAGCAAAGGAAAGTGTGGCTAGGGCTGCATGGAAAGAAACAAAAGTGTTTTAACCCCTAATTGTCAGAGAATTAAGTGAGTTAGTCGTCAGATGCATGATCTCTTCACAAAAACGGTTTCCTTAAGCAAAAGTTGTTTTGGTGACTTTGGTGCATCAAGATTAAATACTCTAAATATTAGTTTTTTGGACAAACAGTAACGTACACACAGTGCAATATATGAGTGAGTATAAATACTACCAATAATAATTGGGATAAAACAACATAGTATCTGTTAAAAAAAGATAAACATAGGCAGCTCATAGTGTAGTATATATTTCACAATGTGACATGTGTAATACTAATCAGAACCACTCAAATGGCCCAGAGCCGTGAATAGGCTCTGTGGAAACAGGATAAGGGTGACCCCTCAATTTTATCCCCATCATTATTGAGGAGAGTATTTAGATTTATATTACTTGTGGGATATACTCACCCACACATTGCACTGTGTGCACTTTACTTTTTATTTGTATTGTGTATACTTTTGTTTTGAGGATTTTTGTGTAGTTTATCGCTGCATGTGCACATTATTGTTAATTTATAAAAAGTGCCTAAGCGCTTTCTTGATTTTTAATAATTTTTGGATGTCTGAGGACAGGATGTTCTATTGCAGGGGTAGGCAACCTACGGCACTAGTGCCATGCACGGCACTCAAGGTGTCTTTGCACGGCACTTAAGGCTGCTAGAGCCAAACAGGCTCTATCCTATCTGGAGTCCCAGTAAAACTTCAAATATCTGCTAATACGAAAAGATGGTGAAGGACAATCCTCAATTTATGCATTGCAGCACATAGAAGAAGTGATCTCAGCTCAGTTCCTCCTAGCACTTATTAATGGGAATCCACACTGTAGTAGAGCAGCCCACAGCTGCTGTTGCAGCTCCTGTCCTTGACCTGTACCTGGCCAGCCTGGTCCCCACTGGAACCCAGGGAAGCCACCAGCACTGCTAGATATACAAAGAAATGCAGAATAACCCTCCCCTCACACAAACAATACAAATAGCCCACAAACAAACATACACACAATCCGCACAATCGTAACCCGCTAACAATCCACATACATGCACACAACCCAACATGCAGCCTCTCACATGCAATACCCCAAACAGCCCCACATACACACACACTACCAAACACACAATGTGACATATCCATCCACTCACAATTCAACAAGCAGCCCTCATACACAACCCACATTCATAGGTATCATACACTATACCACAAACTACTAATGAAAATATACAAAATAATAGCTCATATACGCACAAATACAACGATACAAAGCAATTACAGTAAAAATAACACAAGCAGCATACACACCTCAATTTAAAAAAATAGGACCGGCACGCTACGGGACATCTCAATCCTATATCGGCACAGTGCTGCTAAAAGGTTGCCTACCCCTGTTCTATTGGCTTTCAATGTGAGCATTCATTTAAAGGAACACTATATTGTAAGGAATCGTGCATGTACACACTCTAGTGTAACTAGCTAATTAAGTGTTTACATTACTGCTTAGTAACACCTCTAGTTGCGGTCACTAAGCAGTAATGTAAACTATGCCTTTTCTATAAAAAGGCAGTGTTTACATTCCTGAATTTGCAGACACAGGCCAAAGACACCAAAACCACTACTTTAAGCTGCAGTGGGTTTGGTGACAATGGTGTGAATTTAAGTAAACTGAATTAGCAGACATGTTCATGTCAAAGTGCTCTGAAACTCCATTGCCAATAAGGAACCACACATGTTCCAAAAAATTATTTGCCCTCATTACAACATTACCATCACAAACACATAGAGTTAACACAAGGCAGAATTGCATGGTTCACAAAAATTTGTTTAGAATCTTTTTTTTCTAAACTTAAATAGACACTATAGTCACCAACACAACTTTAGTTTAAATAAGCAGTTTTGGTGTATAGGTCATGCCCCTGCAGTCTCACTGCTCAATTCTCTGCCATTCTCTGCCAATTTTTATACTTCCTTTATGGCAAATTCTATTTAATTTTTAATTTCTCATCTCCTGCTCTGTTAAAAGCTTGCTATATCCTGCAGGAGCCTGCAGTATGTAATTAAAGTTCAATTTACAGAGCAGGAGATAAGAACTTTTAAAGGAAGTTATATCTGATTGAAAGTGAAACCATTGTTTTCATGCAGGATATGTCAGTGATTTAACTCCTAAATAGCAGTGAATTGAACAGCGAGACTGCAGGGGAATGATCTATACACCAAAATTGCTTTATTAAGCTAAATATGTTTTGGTGCCTATAGTGTCCCTTTAAATTGTTTGCTTTGGTGACCACAGGCCTACTTTAGTCTTATCTTGTTTTGAGTGTGGTTAAATGGGCTACAAAAATCAATTAAGTGAGAAGTGCATTAAAGCAGAACCTCAGGGGAATATGACGATCTGCAGAAATAGCACTTCTGCTTGAGTCTGAGATGTAAAATACACACAGGAATGCATTTTTGTTTTATACTAGCATGCACTTGAAACAGTTTGTTAAGGGTAAAATAACACATACCATCAGCCATCTTTGATATCAGAATATATGTAAAATATTTACAGTTAAGGGGAAGATCAACTAAGTTTTACATATCACAAAATAGTGTTAACATAATACTTAGTAAGTGAATTATTTGACTGAAACCTAATAAACCTCTTTACGCTCACCTTTGCGGACTATGACTGCTCTCACCTACCTCCCATCCTTGTTCCATACATTTCACAAAACTCATATATATTGTACCGAAAAAAGCAAGGACAAAGACAATATGAAGGAAAATTGGCAAAAAGAAAGCACATGATCAAAAGGGTCAGGAATTGAAAGAGTGTAGGTTATGGACTTTTTAGATTTCGAGTTATAAAAAGCTAAATAATGTGATAAAGTAGTCTCAACTAACTCAAAGATGATACAAGATACAGATGATACAATGCAGTTTGGAGACGTGTTCCATGTTCTAAGAGAAAAATATTATAGCATATATAGATGTGTGTATTAGAATTTTAGTCGTGGAGGAAAATGGAGTGGCTAATTGCCCTGGCCTATGGGTAGAAAATAAGATAATACTTAACTTTTAATTTTAGATAATAATAATAATAAAAAAGCATACCAATGGTATGACCGCTAAATATCGGAAGCCAAAACAAAATATTATATTTTAGAATTTTAGTCATTTCACATCGACTTTTTTGTGGGCATCATGCAAAATAACTTTATATAAAACATTAAGACACTAGTGCACCATTGTCTTTTTTTCATAAAGAAAGCTGAGATGTAGTTATTCTCATAGACCATTGGTTTACTTAAAATAAAAATCTCAAGATTTTATAAATAATATTATTTTATATTTTCTATTTTGATATTTAGATGCACACTTGCTGAGATACCTTACCGATAAGTGATCAGTGCACATCACTTAAAGGGTTACTCCAACCACAATGACCACTTCAGTGATTTGTAGTGGTCATGGTGGAGAGAATCTGTGTGTCTAGCGTTTCTGCTTGAAACGCTGCACATACAGAGTAATCTTCACTTGTTTGCAGGGCATAGTTACGCTATATATCGGTCATCAGTGCGCATTCCACGCCGGCAATGGGCGTATTGCGCTTCTCCCAAAGCATGAATGTCCCCTCCCTGCCTCCCTATCACCTCAATAAAGCTTTTTTTCCACCCTCCCTCGCTGACTTAGATGGTACATGTGCTGTGGCAAAAAGGTCCAATCATACAAGCCTATTATTGGACTATGCAAGGCACTTTGGTCATGTCAAGTGGAGGAATGGAAGGCAGTCCAGGGAGCTTTGCCCGGAGCTGGTTTCCAAGTAAGTAAAAAAAAACAACTTTTTTTTTGCAGGTTTAATGCTATATGTAGAGGGAGGACCTAATAGGGCATTTTAAAAAGAAAAACATCTCCATCACTCCCCCCCAAAGGGGGGAAGATTACACTCAGCCTTACTTTGTAAATAAGGGATAAAAAAACCAAAAACAAAACAGGTTGGCAGCTGCTTCCACCGATTTCATAATCTACTGGCGTTAATTCAAGTCTTCACTCCTCCCCTGGTTAAGTGATTTTTTTTTTTTTACAGGTTCTTGCCATTTACAGCTTAGCAGAGTAAGCCGGTTCTCTTGTTTTATTGCTGGGCAGGATGTGACAGGATAGCTAAGCAGGGGTTTCCAAAAGCTGCTAATTAGCTGTACTGATTCTGTTTGGTTTGGATCCATTTACTAACAAAAGAATGTGTCACGCTGATTAAGTGAGAGCAGGGGGGTATGTAATGTGTGTGCTAAGACCCAGGTGAGTGCATGAGCCAGGTATTCTCCCTGTTTGCTTAAGGACTGACACAAATTAATGTTCTGCAAACAAGTGGCCGGGTAAAAAGACTAGACTATTCAGAGGGGCGACAATATGATGTTTCCCTAACTCCTCTCTCATTTCCACCTCCTCCCAATAAAGAAAAATGACCTGTCTAAACCTGGCCCATCTCTTACAATTTGAAGAACGATGGCAAACAGACGCGACCGAGATATTTTCTCTTGTTGACAAGGTGGATA
Source organism: Pelobates cultripes (assembly GCA_933207985.1). NCBI lineage: Eukaryota > Metazoa > Chordata > Amphibia > Anura > Pelobatidae > Pelobates > Pelobates cultripes. The sequence goes on along the minus strand of OW240918.1, from coordinate 70,600,282 downwards.
TGTCTAAGAAGAAAAATGCTATTTGCACAAGTGGCACTCACCTTAATGAGCTTTGTGGGTTTTAAGTCTTATGCTGATGGAAAACATGCCTTATTGCATCAAGATTTAACCCTTCTAAACCCTTCCGATGCTGCAAATATTTTAAAAGTCTTGAAATTAAAACATAGGAAGCAGACAATGACCTGGAAGACAAAGTTCCCATATATATCCTATTATCTTCTGGTACCAGACCCTTTTTCGACAGGTCATCATTGTCAATCTTGGGATCAACCTCAAATTATCCATTGACAAGCCCACTTTTCATTATAAATCATATTTCTCTTTTCCCTTGTATGTATCCATGATAACCCTTGCAAAATATTCTCCCAGTTTAAATCACTATACATTTTTAGATATCTAATATGAAAACAAGGTGGCTGTTAACTACTTGTGAACAGACAAATTATTAACAGATAGATCAAAAGTAAAAAAAATAATAATAAAAAAATTATTAATAGTTAGATCTAAAGTAAAAAAAAAAAAACAACAAAAAAAACCCATAAAAAATAAATAAACACCCCACCAGATAGAACTACTTAGACAAATGTTGGTTTAGTTACAAGCCAGCCATAGAGCAAAAATACCACAATATTGGGAGATCTTTCTATAACTTAACCGAGTGACTCCTGGTTTGAAACCCCTGGTGTCCCAGGTGTCATATTTAGTGGGTATATTATGGAAAAATGTTTTTGGTTTTTTTCACAATTGGTTTGACAAAAATGTAAGGATTTTCTGATATTCAAAGATCATCTCCTTATACATTATAATGAAGTTCACTTGCTAATTATCTATCCAAAAAACCTGTGCGGTGTAAGCACACACTGCATATATATTATATATTAGACTTACACTTACTCATAGAGGTCTATTTCTGAATCTGTGAGAGCACTCTAATATTATACCTCTGGTATAATCATTACAGGAAACTCCCAATGCTTTTCTGTTATGCCACACAGGCACTTCTCTTTGCGTTCTATTCCTTGTTCTGGTTGTTATACAATGCTACTTAAAAAAAAGTTTCTTAACCTGCTGCAATATTCTAACTAGAGTATGTTTATTGTACGGGCAGTAAAGCTCCATAAGTAAAATAAAATACATCCATTACACCACAGTGTTCCAAAACTCTCAAAAGAGAGAATTGTTGGGGTAACTGTCACGATTCTGGTGCTGTTTTTAAGATATTTATTATTAGTATTAATTTTTTTATATAGTTATATTTTTCTGTTTCATACAGATTTTACGGTTTGTGTGAAAAATATAATAGTTGAAGCAGCAATGTACTGCTGAAGTTCTATTTTTTTCAGGCAAATACATTGTATTATTGTGTCTCAAGCTTAGATTAATTACAAAGACATTAATAGCAACATATTTTTGGTAAGATGTAACCAGTCTCTCTGTTACCCCAGGTTTTTTTTTTCTTTTAAAGAACATGTTTTTAACATGCAATGCATCTACAGAATACAATCACTGTCAGCACAGAGCAAATAATAGATTCTTGGCTAGGTTTAAAAAGTCTTTTCTTCAACACTGGTGGAGCTTTTTAGGAAAAATGTCACCCTTTGTGGTTTTCTTGTGTCGTTCATCTGGGCAGCTGAGACAAAGCAGAAATGTGCATTAATGAAACAAGTTAGTGTGTTTATTTAAAGCTTCTGCTCAGGAATGCTACTATAGGTTCACACATGACCTATCTATGCCTCATCAAAATAGTGGTAGCAGCCCACTTGTGTGAGTAAGTAGCCAGTCCAGACAGAGGGCTCAAAATCTGCAGATAAAATTAAATGATGGCACTTTTTATAGAACAGTAATATCTTTCTATTTTAGTTTGGTCTGAACCTCCCAAATACAAAAGGAAGTCCCCAGGATTCCAGACTAACTAGAGGGAAGGCAGTAAATGACTAGAGCACATTTGCGGAAATTACTGCACTGCGCAAATCAGCATCTCCTCATAGAGATTTACTGACTTAACACACTCCTAGATCCTTAGATCTAGATAGCGGGCCCACAAGGGACATGTTCAGGTAAGAAAACCTACCTTTACTTGTCCCCCATCCCAGTCACCGGTACCCTGTGGCCCTCTAGGTCATGCCAAGGCAATGCCAACATGCAGATTACTTCATAGTGCTCATGTGAACCCATCCCCCTTTCTGGGTTTGCAACCATTTTTGGCCAAACCTCTTTGGTTCAGACTTTTAACCCAGTCATACTGCAGCCCAATCCCAGAGAGGGAGCGTAAATATGCATACATTATAATTTAATGTTATGACAAGCCTTATTACCGACGAGAACGTCTATCAATACATGATATGAGCCATTCTGTTATACAAATGTCACTGTCAAATTGCTTGCTGTTATATCTATGCCTCAATAAAAATAGATTAACAAAACAAAGTCCTTCTTGGGCATAGAAACATTGCACTTAGCTATAAATTTGTCAAGAGTGCTCTTATTACACTTAATTTTTAATTTTAATATTAAAAAAAACATTAAAAAAAACACCACATCAGGATTACTCTTTTTTTTTTTTTTTTTAAATAATTGAAGAGTTGTGGATGTCTGGTTATAAAGAGATCCTATAGAAACAGCCATTGCAGGTACATGTAACAAGCCTAAGTAAATGCACACACTTTTTTGCTCCAGCTGCTGGACCACCAGGGATAAATACTGTGATATCCATTGCATGGGCCTGAATTATTAATATGCAAATTGCAATCCCATAATCCTGTGCTTAGAAGATCAAGAGCCAGACCTCCATCTGCATCTAAACATTTGTAGCCAAATATAAAGCCAGCCCACAAACAACTTGCACACAGACATGTGCTGAGAGTTATTGGGCAAAGAGAGACAGATCCCAACTATTTCAGACACAGATTTGTATATACAGTGCCACAGCATTTCCATGGTGCTCGACCAAGCCAAGATATGTGTAACTAGCCACATACCATGGAAATGGCACTGAGAAATCAAAGCAGCAGTAGATAAAAAAAAAAAAGAAAATACATTTAAAACAAATAAAAGATTAGGCAGCTTGGGTCTATTGTAATGTTCGGACTTGGAACTTTAGCCCCAATAGTCCCTATGTTAATATGGCCTTGGTAGTGTTTTTTTAAATCTTGAACATAGATTATGTAATTTTCATGCTCATTGCATACCTCCCATGTGTTCCTACTTAGGAGGGACAGCACCTATTTTTGACCCAAATCAGTATGTCCCTCTTTTCTAGTAACTCTGTATTTGCTGGTGTGTCTGAGGGTATAACAGAGCTCCACTAAATGTGTTTAGAAAAAAATCTATGTGCATATGATCCATTATTGTTGGTCTCAATAACATTTCACTTGCAACTACCTAAATTTTCTCAGAACAGCCATGTCCCACTCACATCCCTAAAATTAAATGTTCCTTTTTTGTCAATTTGACATGTTTGGAGGTATGTCATCAACAGAATACAAAATGATCAGAACAGGAGCTAATGGTTATTCTTTATTGCAAACAGTAAGATGGAGTTTTGTAGAATTCAACTATGAAACAATTTGTGGAATTCAACTCAGCGTAAATTTATGTACTTCCAGCTCCAATCCAGTAGGTAAATTATAATTTCTTGAGCTCTGGACTGTTTTACTAAATACAATTCTACCATGTGATTTTTTTAAAGCATATATTTAAAAAAACACAAGTATTTTGTTTTATTATATTAAGCCAGTAATATAATTTTTTTATTTTTTTATTTTGCAGTCAACATTGAAGACTAACAAATAAACAGACTTTGGCAGCAAAAGTGGTCCGACAATGAGTGATGCATTCATAGGTCTACAAAGCACATTTGTAAAAGCGGTGGCTGAGAAAGAATTGTAGAACAGACAAGATTTGCACTGGCAGCTGGAATAATTTATGGGTACACAATTTGTTTAAGAAGTTGAATGAACTTCACTGTTTACCTGTATTTTGGATTCCTCTGTGTCCAGTAATAGCTTTACTCCCAAGCCAACATTTCATTATCTACCTAGTTGGAGAATTTTCAAAAAAACACCAAACGTGTTAACCCTTGCAGACCAGGGAGAATTAAGGGCATACCGGCCCAGTAGTGATAGAGATTTAATTTGGTTTCATTTTTTTTCATCCTTACAAAATATTTTAGATTTCATTTGCTCTTAATTTTTATTAAGGGGACAGATCTAAATATACAACACACAGTATCTAATAGATCCAATACAGAATAACTTTGAAAAAAAAAAAAAAACAAAGGTTACAATGTTTTGTTACACAATTTATCCAGGATTGAGAGAGAAATGGAAAGATTATGTGTTACACATAGTTTCATGTAAATAGAAGTGTCCATTTAGGAAGGTAAATGAACAAACAAAAAAGAAAAGTAAAAAGAAAGTTTTCCTTAGATCTTGTTTATTAATTTAGAAGCCACTATAATAGTTGTATTTTTCTTTTCCTATATTAATCAGTAGGCTTCCAATTTTGTAATAAAGTATTCAAGAAAGAACTACCTCATACAAAGAGTTACATTTTTGTTTAAGGCTGTCGAGAATAGTGACCTAGTGGAATGACAAGACTAGAACATTATAATCTTTGAACCTCTGACCCACAGACTACAACAATTTCTTGATGGCTAACTATAGGTAAACAATCTAATTGGCAATGATGAACATCACAATAAAAACACATGTTAATGTAAACAAACCTGCAACCTCTTTTACATGACCATTATTAAACATGCACAACATGCTTCATCTCATTACTATGTAATTGGGCTTGTAAAGGACTGTTTAACCCAGGGGTAGGCAACCTCCGGCACTCCAGATGTTGTGGACTACACCCCCTATAATGCTCTTACACTCATAATGCTGGCAAAGCATCGTGGGAGGTGAAGTCCTAAACATCTGGAGTGCTGAAGGTTGCCTATGTCTGATTTAACCTATGGAAAGGTTAATCTATGACCAGTACCAACATTACCAGTCTGCAGCAAGTGCAAAAATATTAGTCACATCTGGGAGACAAGAATTGCAATGTTTGAAATCAGTGGCATAGATCAATGGCAAGTAATATTCCTGGAGAATCATAAGTTACATAGCTAAAAAGAGACTTGCAACTAATAAAAGTACAGATAAAAGTATGTACAGTTCAATGCTTATCCTTTAAATGAGATATTCACTCTTACTAATTATTAGAATGTACAGCTGCTACCATACTGAATGTGTAATTCTCCCCAACCATGTGAAAAATTTGATTTTGAAAAGAGACTTGCGTCCATACAATTCAGCCACTCACACAACTATTTTTGCTTTAGATTTAAAGGAAGGCAGAAAGCACAGGCCGAAGCGCTTCCAATTATTCAACAAACTAGGAAAAAAATCCTTCTTGACCCCAAAATGGCAGTCAGATATCTCCTGGATTTAAGAAGCTATCACCCCACTAATTAGAAATTATATCCCTGTATATTATATTTTTGCAAGCATTTATCCAATTGCTGTTTAAACATCTGTATGGACTCTAATAAAACCAGTTGCTTAAAGGACCTCTATAGGCACCCAGGCCACTTCAGCTTAATGAAGTGGTCTGGGTGCCAGGTCCATCTAGGTTTAACCCTGCCTGCTGTAAACATAGCAGTTTCCGAGAAACTGCTATGTTTACATATGGGTTAATCCAGCCTTTAGTGGCTGTCTCATTGACAGCCGCTAGAGGCGCTTCCACACTTCGCACTGTGACTTTCACAGTGAGAAGACGCCAGCGTCCATAGGCAAGCATTGAGAATGCTTTCCTATGGACTGACTGAATGTGCGCGCGGCTCTTGCCACGCATGCACATTTAGCCGATGACGGCCGAAGGTGGAGGAGAGTCACCAGTGCCGAGGGAGCCCGGCGCTGGAGAAAGCTAAGATTTTAACCCCTTCCTTCCAGTTCAACCCGGCGGGATGGGGGCCATGAGGGTGGGGGGACCTATTAATACTATAGTGCCAGGAAAACGAGTTTGTTTTCCTGGCACTATAGTGGTCCTTTAATTGCTACAAAACAAAGTTTGATGGCTAGATTTACATGAAAATACAAATCTACAATCCTTTATGGCATTCCCACGACTTATTGATTGCCCTTCCTCATTGGAAGGTTTGCAATGTTAGCATTCTGTAAATTACTGACCCACTTTTGTTGCATCCAAACAATGCTCATAGTAGATTTGTGCACAAATGCGTTATAGCAGGGTTGAATTAATCAAATTCCTGTTAACCCAGCTACAAACAAAATATCTGTCTGGGATTTAGCTGTGGAGTTGTATTGATTGGATAAATCCAGATTGATTTGTTCAGGCGTAGAATTAAAGGCATTTGATTTGTTTATAGTATCTGAAATGCATTTGTGCACAGGTCTAGCACATATTAATTCAGGGTTTCTAAAATTGTGGTACAATTCTAGTAATTAGATTGTTTTATGACTAATCCACTAGATCTTTATTAAGAGAACTAAATTGAATTTTGGAAGAAACTGTTCTTGACAAGACAACATTAATATTAGGACTAATTATGCTTGGTTCTTTTGTCTAATACTAATGGAACATTGAGTAACAGGTATGGGGAGACATTTCTGTATTACGCATCAATATGAGTTGAGGTTGCTCATCAGTAACAGTCCAATTAATAGTATTGACACATGGTCTAAATTGGCTACTGACTATTGGAAAATGAACACTGAGAACGTTTTAATGTCTGTGCTTGCTGCATGCTATGTTAAGAGCAACAGTTACTATAAATTTAGCAAGTATTTTACTTTTAAATGGAAAGTAAGAAAGACAGATTTACACCTAACACTTTCAAGTGTAGTTGAGTAAGATAGCTACATTCTTCTCTGCCGTTTACTCATTAAAGAGCCTATGAAAAATTAAATTATGGAACATTTTTAGTTCGATCCCAAAAATATTTCTGAGCATGAGATTAGTTTTATTCTCCATTTTGATCTGGGCATTTATGAAAACAGGGCAGAATCTCACATTCCTAAAATCATTTCTGCTCAATGTGGCAACAGGAATGAAAAGCTGACCCAGAGCAAGGTAGGTTTAAAATGGGACATGAGTGGGCAGAGGTAAACACCGCTTCCCAGTCTCTGATCAGAATTTAAGACACTGTATCGGAGGTTCAATCAATGAGTCATCATGCCTGGTGTCTTTGGGGCACACCTGGGAAGCCACAATCTAACATCACAGGACATATGTTTTGTAATACGTAGTACAAACACATTTTTAGATCTGAATTTTTTTGTTTTCAGGATAATTAGTATTACATTATCTTTTCCAATCTGGTACAAAATAGCATCCTAGCAGCAAGTAATGACACAGTGGGAATTCAATATCATTCATAATGGCACTGACTACCTGGTTATGTGCAGCTGGCTTTAGACAAATCATTTTTTTTAAAGTGACAATGCCTGGCCAGACTTTGCGCTGACTGAAAGCATGTTTGAGTATCTGAACAGTTTGAACAGTGATCTTAAATTACTTTCAAGTGCTGTCATAAACAAAGAAAATAATATAATCTCACATTTCTGGGACAAAATATTTCATTATACACATTGGAGCGTGTATGTCATGAGGCATCTAAAGCAGAAGCTTATGGAAGTTGTAGTTCAGTTGTCCGTTTTCCACTGAAGAACGCCAACAGTTGAACTACAACTCAAATAATTAGTTTTATATGCTGCTGAATTATTGGAGCAAAGGGAAAATCACTGTATGTTGAAAAAGAGGGGCAGAAACAGTTGGATGATGGAGCAAAACAGTTCATTCAGGGTTACACTTACCCTTTCAAAGACATTTGTTTTTAACCTGGAATGCTACTATTAGGTGCCTACCCGTAATACCTGAATTTTTATAACTTACCAGAAATCTAGTGCTGCCATCATCCCTGCCTTTGCACAGTCTATTCACAGGCTTCTCATAGAGAAGTCTGTGATTGGGCCGTTTCATGAGTTTAGAGCGCATGTGCAAGCTCTGAGTCAGCATTGGGAGGTAGTGGGGATGAGGAGGGAGGTAGTGCGGATGAGGAGGGAGGGTTTTTAACAAAGAAAACTCTATTTCCCCAACAGAACAGGACAGGAGGCAGCTCACATAAGGAGGGGAGATTTTATGCTACCTTAAAATATGTACAGAAGTCACCTTAGGCATCCAGGAACACAGTCATGTGTGCCGTGGAGTGTACACATATACCTCTGTATGTGCAGCTTTTCAGGCAGAACTGCTGTACATACAAACTGCTACCACCATGACCACTTCAAATCACTGAAGTGGTCATGGTGGTTGAAGTAAACCTTTAATATTTTTTTTTAACTAAAAATTAAAATTAAAATACTAACTCAGAATAACTAACTAATCTAGCCTATATAAAACACCTAATAGGCTTCAAACTTATCCAATATTTGAATTTCATCTGTGTGGCATTTAAGAGTGTAACTTTACATAGAAACAACAATAACAGAACATCTGATGGAGCCCTACAGTTATTGCACCCTTGCTATTTTAGGATGAGGTTTGTGAGTTTAAATAGCAGCATGACCGCTGCCCACGCTTACTATACTTAAAACACGCTGCTCCTGATGCAAGACTGGTATTTTCTGCAGTACACAAAAAGATCTGTTTGGATAAAATAACAGTAAGTGCCACGGCACTGTGCTATTCTCAACTACTACGTGTGTCTTAAACCATAACAGAGCCTCAGTTATACATGTGTAACCTTTCTATCATTCTTTTTATGGTGAAGTTGTATATCATGTTTACATTACTTTTTGACATTTGTAATCATAAGGTAGAACAGATGAACTTAGCTTATTTTAAAAGCAATGTTTCTTTTAAAGTGACTTCTATTACTTAGGGGTATGTTGTCTTGGTTTGGAAACTGTATGCCAGTTTACCCGGTTGCTGCTCAGGAGGAGAGGAGGATACATGTTAGATAAATTATGAATGTATTTTACTCTATGTTACCAAAACTAAGGTTTGTCATTTTAAATAAATAAGAGGTGAGCCATCTGCAGCAGTTCAAATTTTGGCTGAAATTAAGCAAAAATACCATCACAGTCACTAATCACTAATAGATTGCAAAATACTTTTTTTTAAAGGACCACTATAGTGCCAGGAAAACATACTCGTTTTCCTGGCACTATAGTGCCCTGAGGGTGCCCCCACCTTCAGGGACCCCCTCCCGCCCGGCTCTGGGGAGAGGAAAGGGGTTAAAACTTACCTTTCTCCAGTGCCGAGCTCTCCGCCTCCAATCCTCCTCCTCTCCTCCCTTTCGGCTGAATGCGCGCGCATTCAGCCGGTCTCATAGGAAAGCATTTACAATGCTTTCCTATGGACGCTTGCGTGTTCTCACTGTGATTTTCACAGTGAGAATCACGCAAGCGCCTCTAGCGGCTGTCAGTGAGACAGCCACTAGAGGATTTGAGGGCTGGATTAACCCATTTATAAACATAGCAGTTTCTCTGAAACTGCTATGTTTATAAAAAAATGGGTTAACCCTAGATGGACCAGGCACCCAGACCATTTCATTAAGCTGAAGTGGTCTGGGTGCCTAGAGTGGTCCTTTAATAAGCTCAATGAAGACTGGTATTTTGATGTTGCCTAGCAGAAGAGGTTGGGTGGGATTGTCTTGACATGTGTCCCGGAGTAGCCCCTCCCATATCCATAGTAGTCCTAATACAGTTTTCTACTGAGAATATTTTCTTCAGTTTTCAACTAAAATATTGTGAAATGACCTAACATACTGTACGAATAAAGCTGACTATGTGCATTCAAAATGTTAACACTTTAACAACGCATTTCAAATTTTCTACGCAAAAACATAACACGTCACACGTATAAACACTGTTTGTATTTATCACGTAGCAGTAAAAAAAAAAAAAAAAAAAATATTATTACATGTAGAAGAGTCTATATCTGAGACTGCATAACATGCTGTATTCTTCTAGTGTGCAGGGCCTGATGGGGAGGCAAATGGGATGGGATGTTACAATCGCCACTTGTCAGATGAATACTGCAGAAAACCTGCCTCTTCTCCTCCACTGGCAATGGCAGTAATGTAGTTTGGACAGTAAATCATTTGTATGATGGAGGGCCAGTCAGAGAGATCTTTTGATCTTCCTGGCTGCTTCACAAGTCGTCTCTCCTGCTGCATTAACGTGGCCTGGGTACACCTTGTGCGCACACCAATAGCAGGAGTACAATACATATCAAAGACCTATGACATTGTAGAGCAGTGTAAATAATAACTTTAAATTTTGAGTGCTCAGTTTTCTATTGCTTAAAAAAAAACTAAATGCTGCATTCTGCACCTTAAAACAGCTCTTTGCCAAAATCATTCATGATATCACAGCTCAAGTTCATATAGCTGTCTGTCTAAAATTAATTATTGGAAAGCACCAAGTGAAACAGGTACAAGAAACCTAGCCAGACATATAGCAAGGAAAATTACTATTAGGTTCTGTAGGTTTTACCTTGAAGCAATGTAACCTGTTGCAGCGTTTAATAAACTGCAATGTTTACATGGCAGGGTTATACTTTCCTCTAGTGGCTGTCATACTGACAGCAATTTCAAACCACTAGAGGTGCTTCCTAAAACTACGTCACCTGACTGCAGCACCCATAAAAAAGCGCTGATTCAATGATGTACTATGGGGAACTTTGATGTACCTAATGCTCCTCTCTGAGGAGAATGGAATTGGTATGTCCTCTCAAAGAGAGGCCGAGAGGTAAGCAGCACCAAGGGTGCCTTGGCAATGGAAAAGGGCAATTAAAAACAATTTTGATTAATTTTTATGCTGAACTGACGACAACTTTGTTTTTTAGGTACAGAGACACCTGTTTGGATTCCTTTAAATCTCAAGTAGAGTGACCAAAGTGAAAGCAAAGCTAATTTAAAGAATGTTTTCAGCACGGCTATTTTGATATTAAAGTTGAAATTCACTGTGAAGTCACTTTTAATTCTCCCTACATCTCCCTGATGTATACTCTGTATAAACCCTAGAAACAAATGAGCGGAAAATTCCATCCTTTAGCGTGCCTTTTAAAGTATTTTATCAATAGTCTACATTACTTACTTCTGACGTGTATCAATATTGTTCTATATGACACTTGCAGGAAGTGGACCATATAAACTTTAGAACTGAAATCAATATGCAAAATATTGAGAGCTATGATTTTTCTTCGGCTGAAATAATACAATAAATATTTTGACATTTAAACAGGGCAGTCGTATTCTAAAATTGTTAATGAATATAATAATAATAATAGATTATTAAAGTGTTACCTTATGTGTATTAATGAGCACTGAAATTTAAAAGCCTGCTTTTCATTTAATTTGGAATTTAGTGTAAGTTTTAGCATTGTAGTTCATTCAATTATCACTCTTATGCAAACTAATTAGGTCCTTACAGAAAACGCAAAAAGTTAAGGTTTTGGTCATAGTAGAAGATCTACCAAATAGAAAGCACGGTGAATGCATTGAAAAGTTTTGATCCCTTTACTGCTCTGGCAATTGCACCAGTGAATTATTGATAAGTCAGTGTTAGTGACATCACATAATCCTTCGTTAGTCAGAAGTATTTGCATTTAAGATATGAATTTTTACCGGCTTGTAGAATTCTCCTCAAACGGGTAAAGAATTTCTCCATTGTTGCAGATTTCACAGATGAAGCCCTTCTGACTACAAAGACTGCAGCTGTAAACATGGGATGTTGCAAACTTGATAACTTTCAAGAGAAATGGAGCCAGCTTGCCATCAACAACCTGCGCATGGCAAAGAAAATAGAAGTTAGCTTGTTAGAAGAAATATAATTTCGATTTTCTCTATATCTATTGTGATTGAGAAACCTACATATGTTTTTAGTGGAAGGCAATTACCAGTGCGCATGATAGCCCTACAATATACATTGTAAAAAGATCCATCATTTCAGCAGAGTATGACATAACATGTTCATAACTACCTATTAGCATTTCAAACCTCCTTTGAATTGACTAAAACCTACCCAGTAATCATTAGAAATCAAAAATTGCTGCACTTCTATTTTCTTTTGGTCACATTAATTGTAGCCTTGAATCATGTGACACAAGAACTTGTAACTGATAGGATGAAATGCGTTGTTGTTGTGATAATAGAGAAACACCTTACAATTAATCCTGATGAAGAGTCTAATTTTCTTTTTTAGCCTTCATTAAATGTGTTGGATTTATAACTTTATATTTCCTGCTCTTTTAATTGTCTACTAGAGCTAGTAGGAGCCTCTGTGTATAATTTAAATTCAATTAACAGAGCAGGAGATAAAGAACCTCTGAAGGAAACACACCATGTTGCAAGATCTGCTTGAAAATGAAACTTTTTTTAATGGAGGTTGTATGAATCACAGCCAGGGCATTTGTGGCAAGGGCTGCACCATGTATCAGAGAATTTTGCAATTACGTACTAATAGAAACATCTGATACAATACTGGAGGAAACCCAAAAATCTAAAGCAGAATATCTTGGTGCCAATTCGTGAGCTTTAATTTGACCTGCTTCAATTTTGTTTTTCAACACAATCATATCAAAACTGACTATGTTTTATATTTTATAAGGACTTAATTATCACTTTGCTTTATTTTTTGGCGGCAGAATAAAAAGTCTGGTATTCAAACTAATAATTAGCTCACAGTAGTTAAACACTTCTTTTTATCACAACTCACTGCATGTCACTTAACTACTGGATGACATTCAGTTGCGCAGTGAGGATAGTGATATAACATTCTGTTTTTACAACCAATATGAGATACACATGAAAATAGTAAAGCTAAAATAGACCAAAGACTTTTAAACCAAAGTACAGAATGCCAGAAAGAGCAGGATAACCATCCTGCAAGCTTCAGCATTGAGATAAAAGATATATCCATTGCCTGAGGGGGGCTGTAAATTATACACAGTTACATTTGAAAACCAATGGGACAGGGAACATTGTAGATACAAAGAGATTAACATAGGTATAAGGCCTGCTGGAACAAAGGAGCTATGGTTTAAATATGATTAGAGATAGTACAAAGTTTGTAAAATCAGTAGAAGCCAAGGTGAAGAACTGATGTATCATAAACTACAAAGTACAATGAATATAGCACATTTATGAAAACAGCAGATACTGACATCAGAAGAACACAGCATAGCAAGAAAGAATATATTGCAATAACATGTTATTCTTACAATATATCATATAACAACTGTTGGGGCAGAAACCCATCCGAGGGCTGGTGCTTGTTCAATCCAATATTTATCTATTCTTTGAACTTAGACGAAGATGATATTGTTAAGATGATATCGTTAGGGTTGTAAAATCATTCCTATTATAGAACGATTGTGTTTGTCATACTGGCACTAGGTGGAGCTGTATAAATTGTACGCAGTTACAGAATAAAGTACATTTTGTTGTTATTCTGTGCATAGCTCTCATTAACGGACACCCTGGTTCTATCAGGCAATTTTTTTTAATCAGTAAATTAATGCAATGCATTCATCTGAATTCTCATTAAGTTCTTTTAATAACCATAACTATCAGATATTAGATATCAAGGCAATACATGCAGGAATATTAACCATTCTGACCATCTCTCACCAATTTAGGTGGCAGAGAGCCTTTACAATTGGGTTGCACTAAGTTACAATGATCCAATGAAGGCCAATTATGCCACAAGAAAATTCTTCATGACTACATAATAACAATCAGATTTCTCCTTGGATCAACAATTTGCTCAACCATTAATTCAATGAATAGTAAAGGGAAAAAAAAACAAGTATGTATGGCTAATACGAGTTGGTTAATAACAGTATTGGTTGTCCAACTCTGTCAATAATTTAACTTAGTATTTCCCCCCAGCATAAAACAAAAAACAGGTATGCAGAAATAAACAGAAGGCTATAATTACTATAAATATGATCTATTCAAAAAGATGGAGTGTAATTTAACTATATCTACTAAAATGGCCATTAAATTGAGTTAACAAAATTTACATTAATTCCCATGACATGGTTATTACGCTTCCTACAGAGTTTCTGAGCTGTTCTGTTTTATAGATCAGTTGTGCCAAAACGGTAAATCCCTAGATGTTGCAGAACTACAACTCCTATGATGCTTTACACGCATCTGCGTTTCTTTAAAATGACAAAGCATCATGGAAGCTGTAGTTTTAAAACATCTGGGGATCTACCTTTTAGGTACCCCTGGTATAAATTTTTGATACTATGAATACAGTCCTGTAATAGTAACAATTCATGGACACAAAAGTATCATCATATGACTAAAATGTGCTTCCATGATCACCTAAAGCAAGAGCAGATACTACAGGGGGCAAATCATGAGGGACAATAAACAAGTCACCAAGTGTCTGTGTGAAATGTCACAACACAGACTTTGTTCTGCCACAAACTTAATATTCACAATAAGTGCATGCTTGACCAGAGAGCAGTTACTCCCAGTAATTTAGCCACCTAACGGCCAGAAAATTCCATTCCGTTAGAAACTTCGTATGGTACGTAACAATCCCAACGAACATATTGCTTAACTGCTCTTGTGCATGTAATTTAATAACAATTAACTAGTGTTTTTGTGGTATACTTGCTCTCTTTTCTTCAGATGATGTGCACTCACAAATCGCTTAAAGTTACTTCGAAAAAGTAGTCACAGCAGGTGCAGACTCGATGGCTCGAAAGGGTGACATGCCCTACAACTTCAAGGTCAATAGTTCAAATCAGCACAGGTCAACTGTGAAAGATGGCATAGTTTAGTTGGAAAGCAATCTTTCATGCCAAACATGATGAGAAGATCTGGTCACAGTTTTGTCTTAGTATCCCTCAGGTGAAAATGAATTTGAGCTTGCATACATCAAAAATAGAACGTATGGTGCTTAAACAAATGTGAACAGTTTTCTGCGAACATTGTGAACACTGAAGGCATAATGAATGGCTTGTATTGGCCATGTTTTCTTTATGTATACTTTAAAGCTGGAATGTTTCATGAGGATTTATTAATTTTGTAAATTGAACAAACTGAAAGATAGTTTGTGTAAATTTTTCAACAATAGTTGATCTAATAGCATGTTCTAGTTTCTTGTTGGAGCATTGAATAGTTTTAAAAAAAAAAAAATTTTTTTGCAGTGCATAAAAAGTATAACAGCCCGCATAAGGTACCACAACCGCAGTCCTCTCGCAAAGCTTCATCAATTATTACATTGGGGTGATCAAGAATACATGCACCAATTTTGTTATATGTGAAGCTGTCAGTCTCGTGTGAACATAACAGTAGGAATAAAGTAAACATAGCATATGCAGTAGCGTAATCAGATCAGGTAAAACATGAACATTAAGCCTGGCTTGGACACACTGCCTGGCCAGTGGTTAATAACTGTTCTGTGTATTGAAAAACAAACATTATGGTGATGGCCTAAGTAGAGAGTGCCCGACTGTCCAGTACTGATGTCACTTTAAACTTAGTGTGACTATGGGTTGAAAACTCAGTGTGTATTGTTGTCGCTTTAAACTTAGTGTGGCTGTGGCTCTAGGTAATGTTGTATGTCACTGGATTCTAGTCCATAGTATTATATATACACTTCTAGGTCCTCTTTATAGCTAGGTGAATCGCATGCCAGGCCTTTGGCTCAGTAAAGTAAAAGTCACATCTGGTATGTATCTGGCCCTAGACGGTAAGCAGGATCAATAGGGAAGTTCGGAGCGGCAGTTTTGCTCCCTTCTTATTGTGGGACCAGCGCCCCGTGGACGTGCGCCCGCTGGCCATAGTAGATCCCAGGCCCTCTTAGCTGGCGTCCCCCGTCCAGGTGTCGGTACATAACGGGGGTCGCATGGCGTTGCGGAGACAGACGATCCCCTCTGCCCCGGGATTGTGCTGGAGCTAGCGCCCTCTTGCCACTGACCTGGGATCCAGTGTGGCCCATGGTCATCCCTGTCGGGATATTGCGGTGAACTGTGCATTTTCGCTTGGGTCGTCGTTTGGCAGCTCTCCGCCAGTGTGGTCGGCTCCCAGCCCGGGAGGGCCCTTATCGTGAGATGTCGTAGTTTGAGGCTTCTTTGTGCCCTGAGGTGGAGGCACTGGTCTCCCCCCCGCCACTGACTCTGGTCAGTGAGGGCGGCTTGGGATAGGTAGTCTCTGAGAGCGCAGTGATGGGGTCATAAGCAAAGTCGCAGGCACCTGTGGTGATCTCTAGTCGCTGTGGGTCTTGTGTGGCTGAGTCTGTCAGCGCCGCAATCTTGGAGGCCCTCGCCACCACGTTACCTGTGGGGCTCGCGGGGTCCGTCGCTTGGTGTGGCGTGCAGGATCTCCCGTCTGGCGGGGACCGGGATATCCCCCACCGGTCCATAGGGACAGGGGGGGAGCGGTGTCTGTGTTCTTGTGGACCATAGAGTCGAGAGGGAAGGCAGCCGTCCTTCCCCCTCACTTCCTCCGGTAGGCCCAAGTCGGCCATAGCAGTTCCCGGGCATCGGTACTGGTGTTGCCGGGTGCACAGGCGTTGTGGCAATCCAATAGGCTTGTTTTCCCGCTAGTCTCGTCGCGGTTTCCCGATTTATCGGCTTAATTGAGCCCATGTAGCTGGAGCCCATGTGAAGTGCGACCAGTCGGCTTGCTTGCTCGGCTCCGCCCCCCACATTGATTAGTTTTTAAAAGGTGCTCACCCCTCGCCAACACAGTGAATCCACCTATAGCAAACACACACAGACTGATCTTTACACAGAGAGGTCACTTAGGTGGAGCTTTCGAATGGCAAGCAGGCAGTATTTATCTTTGGTTTAATACTAATCTAGTTAGCTATATCAAAATATTGCATTTAAGGAAATGCAACATGCTGTTTGCAGATATGCTGAGAACAAAAATAAGTGGCTTTCTGAAGACATCAGATATTGGGCACTAGTTATGTTTTATCACTTCTGAGTTTCTTTGAGACAATTATGAGTTAGTATAGAACAAATGCAAACAAACTATGTATTTGGTGTTTAATGTAAATTCATGTATGTACTTTGTGCTTAATGTCAATTCTTTACAATATGGAGAATTTATGTAACACTGTGTGCATTGAGGAATACCAATAGGCTTAGAACATTACCCCATGGTTTATTTCATTGCTGTAAGCAAGTATTCACATTTAACCCTACAATGGACTTTTTGAAAACCACAGAGTGAAACACAACCAGCTTAGTTCATACCTAACTCGCTGCAATGACTACTTGATACACTTTTTCCCCCTCTCTTTCATTTTCTTAACCTTCACAGAACATACATAAATTAGGTTGAGTGTCCAAGTACAAGTCTAAGAAAGAAGGATAACCAGCTCTTCAATACAACGACGTGTGTAAAATTTTTCCCATTCATGTAAACTTCTATTAATTGCTCTGAAAAACATTTACATCAGAGGAGGAGATCAATAGATGCTATAGACACATGCTAATCACGCAATTCCCTTTCATCTTTTGTGCAGTGATTCAGGTGCCAGCATGACTGCATTTCCCAAGGCTAACAATGGGGCAATTTCAACACAAGTACCGAGGGCCACTAGATGTACCGAAGTCTATCGACACAGCTGTGCTGATTTGGAGGAATCGTTTTGAAAACAGCAACTGTTTTAACCCTATCGACCATTGACGAAGGTAAATGCGAAGTTGAGTAGTTGCTGGAGTGCTGGTGTCCGCTCACAACTCACAAGTTCCCAAAAAAGACTACAATACCAATAAAACCACAGTAGACAAAGCATTGTGAGATGGCCTGGGGGAAAAGTAATGTTTACAATGAATTTCTATATGGTCAAAGTCTGAATACGAACATCAGTCATTATGATGTTGTTACCATACAATCTTTAATACTCTGCTCATTATTTTGTAACAATGTATTCTTAAAATATAAGACCAGGACCCAGATTATGACATTCAAGGGAATACAATGAAATCCGTCATTCAAGTGGTGCATAATAGATCAAGCGAAGATACAAAATGATCTGTATATTGTGATTGCAGAAATACGAGTATAGAGATCCAAAGGGGAAAACCTTTTTATTTTGTTTGCTCTCACTACCACCCTGTACTTTTGTACTTCATTGGGAAATATTTCACAAAGATATGTTGAAGCCTTGTAAGAAAGGGTGTTGCAGTTATAAACCTATCTCACTCAATGTTGATGTTAAGGATTTTGCTAAAGCATTAGCCAACAGGTTGGGTCCACTTCCATCAGTGGTTCATCCAGACCAGGTAGGGTTTAAAGCTAATTGCTTTCTGGGCTTTGATACAGAGAAGGCCTTTGACCATGTAGATCGAGTTTTCATGTGAAAAATGTTTGATCACATTGGCCTGCACAGTTAGCTTCTATAATGGCCAACAACAAGAATGTCCATCATGGTAGTTTTATCCAGTTATTTCAAACCAAATCTTAAGGACACCCGTCTAGCACATAGGAAGATATGGCTGCCTTGGAAAGAATATTTGAGGTCTATCCAGAACATCACTGTCAATCAAATTGCCATCCAGGAACAATTGTCAATCTGTTTGGTGTTTTTATTATTTAAAAAAAAACAAAAAAAAACTTTAATATATATTTCTTTATTAATATTCTAATTATTTATCTTTATTGTACTTTTTATTTTAGGGACAGTGGAATCAGACTTTGTCGAATTATGTGTTCAAGTCCTTGTTCTCTGTATGCTTTAAGTTGTCTTTGTTTTAGTCCTTCTATAGTTTATTATGTTATGGAAATTTATAATTTTCTACCTAATTTCTGTGTCGTTAATAAAATCATGACTTTACATCATGTAATAGTAAAATCTGTTAATTTTATTAAGACAATTGAGGCTCCTATTATGCTGGTTTAAAGCTGGGAAACTACAGTCCCTGCGAAGTGTTGTATAGGTCCAAAATAAAAATCACGAAAGGTAGTCAGCCGCTTTCAAAGTGTGCTCAAGGCAGCAACCAATTGAGGAGGCCTTAGAGGCCATCGCCCCTCGTACTGAATGAGGTGAAAATAGTGAGGTATCAATACCAGCCAGAGACATAACCCATTTGACCCAACAAGCCAGGGTGGTGGTAGACACTGGCCAATGCTGTTTCTGGAAGGAACCGAAGAGCTCGTGTTTCGATTAGTCTCCTAATGAAGAGGTGTGAAGTTCATATGTTTGTAGGCATGTGACTGGACATAAGAGTGGTCTGTCAGGGAAAGATGGATATAAAACTTTTTTCGATGAAGTCTTAGTTCTTCAAGATATATCAAAAAGTATCCCTTCTGAAAAATAGGAACGAGTGGTAATATCCAGAGCTCTGACATCAGAAACCCTCTTGTAGGATATTAGACAGACGAGCATGGCTAGTTTTGCCAACAGTTGCTTCAAGGATAGAGAGGTTATAGTCGGACAGCATTCAAGAAAGTTGAGGATGATAGAAACGCCCCATAATACTGAATAATGTGGCAATGGAGGACGTGAAAATCTGATACCACGTTGGAGTCTACACACCATAGGATGGCGTCCGACCGGGGCTCCATCCATACCTTGGTGTCCAGCTAATATGGAAGAACGGTAGAGGTTTACTGTGAACTTCTGTTAACACGGCCGGACAGATGGCTCCTGGCTCTTCTGGCCCCACCAAAAACCCTGGGGCTAAACACTTAGCATATTAGCTTGCGCTTTATACAGAGCAGTGAACATATGTACAAAAGAACAGAGAAAAGGAGACCTTTGGCTTGAGCACCCTGCTCGTTCAGAGCCATGTTTACCAGTTTTGGTTCAATTTTCAATAACACAGATTATTAAATCAAACCAAGAGATCTGTGCTCACCTGAACATGCAGCCCTCTTGGTTTCATTTATATATTTGGGAGTCCAGGCCAACTCCTTCCTGTCACAGGTGCCTCATTCCAGGACTCTATTTAGCCTTGACTTGCAGAGAGTTCCAGTAAGGATGTATTTCCCAAGTAAGTGGAATAATCTCACAAGAGCAAGCATTAGGCTGCTAGAGTAGGACCTGCCAAGAATGGGGTACATTGACGTTGTGGCAGGCTTATGCAATATATGATCATATAATGTAACTAAACCCCCATTATTTTTTTCCCTAGGTGAGTTGTTTTTAAATAAAACTATTACAATCTGTAAGATTTAAAAGGCTGCCGTTCACCCGGTCCCTGCGGCCCACCTGGACCGGTGGAGGTTATCCAGGTCCCCACTGGGGTTAACATATCCTCATGCAGGACACAAGCGAAGCCCACGAGGCAAAACCAAAATGGCTGCCGGCCATGCAACGCTGCACTCCCGACCGAGCCAGGGTGCTAAGGAGCGGCTGGACTCTTTTAATGACAGATTCTAGGCTGTCTGCTAGAGGTTTTGGCAAAGTCTGGCTAATCGCTCACAGGTGATATTGCCTCCTGCTACCCAACAGCCCCACTTAGGCACCACTCCATCAACACAGCATGAAGTCTGCCAGAAGGTAGGCTCCCAACTGCCCACACCCCATGCATCACAGGGAGGTAATGCTGAACTTTTTGCCTGCTCTTCTTCCAAGCCAGGGGCCCAACTGGAGGCAACCCCCCACCGCCATCCATACACCCAGGGGCCTGTCCAGAACCCTGTAACCCTTTTTGCCCAGGATCATGCAGATGGGATCAATGGATTAAAAACACAGGCTCCCACCAAGGCCTTGGGCTGAAGTTGTGGAGGTCCCGTGGACCCACACCCTGACAGCAGGCACTCTTCCATAGCCCTCATGGATCTAGACACTGGAGGGGTGGGGTAAGAGCGGAGATACCATTCCTGCCATGGCATGGACTATCCCAGGGCCGGAAGGGACAACCACTTCAGGGAGTAAGCTGAAAGCCAAGCTACCACGGGCGGACGTCGCACCCAAAGGCTGAGATCCAGAACCAACTGCGAATTTAACCTACTATGCATGTTATGGTTTATTTAGGTCTGTTGCCCGTTTATTTTACTTTCTTGTGTTAACAATAGGACACTACTCTACCACCATAATACCCCCCTTGTTAAGCTCATTGCGAACGCCACTAAGGAATCTATGCTTGCCTCGAGGCCACCTACAACCAAACATGGCCACAGTGGTCTAAACTTGTTCACTCTCAGATCCGCCACAAGCTAACATAGAGAGTGCTTCTCTTGTAGAAGAACCCAATGTTGACTTACATGTGGCACACTGTCTATACACACACCTCTCATTCATAGGCTTCACCATGTCTAGTTATCACTGTGTTGTGTATGTCAGGTGGACCCCTCCATTTTTTTGTGCCTAAGTGTGGGTTTGGCCTGATTAGTTTACTCCTGATTTAGCATGTTTTCCCTCAACACTAAGTTTAAGTTGACTACTCATGCACTTAGCCTAATTGCTTTTACTTTTATAAAAATGGACGATGTCCAACCCTGACATGCAATAATATCATTATCTAGTAAGCACCTGCTCACATGTTTCTCTCAGCCTGACTGTATCATTAAGCCTAATACTACTATACCATTAACATAACATTTTGTGCTGAAGCATAGAGTTCTCAAAATGTTTACGACTTCGTGTTATATATTTCATGACGTGTTTTACAAATTCTTGCGATTGCTTTTGTGGCAATGCAGGATGTATTGTACTTTCATGCATGACCAAAAATAAAGATTTCCAAAAAAAAAAGATTAATGTATGTTGTCAATGTAAGCTTTGATCTAGATTAAGAAAGAAGTTTTAAAATGTTTGCTATATGCGAACAAAAGCTCTTGATGTCCCTAACTACAAAACCATATTATAATAAAGTGTTCTGCTGGAAATAGACAATTAGGTTACAACCCCCCCTAAAAATACATCGGTAAACAATGCCAAGCTAGGACTAAGCTATAATTTGAAAGTATGATCGTTACGGTAAACCCAGAAGTGTGGAAAGTGCAGAGACGTCTAAAAAGTAGGGGATTGAGCCAACAAGACCAATAAACAATGTGGTTTTGGTTGTTGGTATATGTTGTATGGATTTTTTTTAAAGCATGTCATATTGCCAAGGCTTCTTCTGGACTCACAAGCAGAGACATCTTTTTTTTTAGTTTCTATATTTCTGTGGTGTTGAATAAAATTGACTGGATGTTTGCAGTTAAAGGAACCAATCTTTTCTCCTTAAATTATTTTCTTTTTTTTTTTTTAACCCCAAAAAGGGACTGGAAACTATATGCCATATGAACTATGACATTAGCATACTTCATATATTTCTTCTCTTCGGCCCTTATTGTCCTATACAGTACTGCACAAACAAAGCAATTGATGTTCAGTGACAAAGTCAGGTTCCTAGTTAACAGAGCTCTGTGACAGTGGTGACTGGTGAAGTTTTAAGATAGTGAGGAGCCAGACTCTTCCTCAAAAATCTAACTGCATTTTTAAAATCTGTAGGCACCATTTTCTGACCTGTTACATCTGTCCACTTAACCTCAACCTCTATTGGTTGTACCTACTCAAAACAGTAAAAACTAGTTATAATATTGAAATATCTATACCATACTCAAAACTATATACAGATAATTCAGTATAATATAGAGATGCTCAAACAATACAAAGAGCCAGATACAATAACAAGATAACTATGCAATACATAAGAAGAACCCAGAACAATAACGAAATACCAAAACAATACATAGAGCTGAGCATACAATACTCATACATTAAACAACATAAATATACAGATAAAATACACAGAGCTGGGTACAATACAGAAATAACCATACGACAGACAGAGCCGATAAAAATAGAGAGATATCATACTCAGGGCTGGGCACAACACAAAGATACTTATAAAATACACAGGTCACAGTAGACTACAGAGATACCCACACAACAGGTAGAATCAAGTAAAATACAGATATACAGCAGAGCTAAGCACAATAAGGAGATATCCATATATTTAACATAGCCAGGGTTGCTGGCAGGGGCAATTGCCCCCCAGGCCGCCCTAAATAAATTGAAAAACGGCCACTGCAGGGCCGATCCTGGCGCCAGGAGGTGCCGCGCGGAGCAGGCCGAAGGCCTGTCAGAAGGAGCCCAGCAGGCCACCAAATGGCACCCCCGTAGCAAGGCAGAGTAGGCACCTACTTGTCCCAGATGACAGGTGCCTATTCTGCAGCAATGCATCGGCCAGGTGAAGGAGGAGGCAGGCGGCGAGGGAGCACTGCCTCTGCTGATGATCTTCCTGCTCCCTCGAGCGCCCTCTCTGGTGATGCCGGGAGCCGGAATATGACGTCATTCCGGACCCGCATCACTAAACAGTGCGAGGGAGCAGAGAGGAGCAGGAAGATCATGATGAAAGCCACTGGACCCTGAGGAGAGGACCCAGAGGACTCCTAAAGGTAGGAGCAAGAAGGAATAAAATTAATTTGTGAGTGTGTGTGTGTCTATCAGTGAGTGTGTGTCTGAAAGTAAGTGTGTGTGTGTGTGTGTGTCTGTCAGTGAGTGTGTGTGTCTGTCAGTGAGTGTCAGTAAGTGTGTGTGTGTGTGTGTGTCTGTCAGTGAGTGTGTGTGTTTGTCAGTGAGTGTGTGTGTCTGGAAGTGTGTGTTTGGAAGTGAGTGTGTGTGTCTGTCAGGGCCGTCTTTCCGCATAGACATGCTGGGCAGTAGCCCGGGACCCCACCACGCTGCCCAGTGTGGCCGGCTGACAGGGAGAGGCTGACAGAGATCCCCTGCTGACCAATGGGGAGGCGGCCCTGTTTTCTGGCTGTTGGCCCCCTTGGGCCTGTGAGGGAGATCTCCCTTCGATCGGTGAGAGAGGGAGCTAGGACCCAGGGCTGCAGGAGAGGCCGACCTGTAAGGCAGATCGCTCCTCCCGCAAGCAGACTGTGTGGAGCATTGCTGCGCATTACCATGGATATGCTCCACACAGCATTCTGTGCGCAGGAGGACAGGAGACAGCCTGCAGCCAGACGAGCTGCAGGCTGTATAGAACTCACAACTGGACTACAAGGGCTGGCTGTCCCCACCCCCTTCTTTCACCAAAGGTAAGAAGAAGGGTGGGGGGACGGACATAAATATTTTATTTAATGTATAGTAGTATAAAAAAAATTAAAAACATTTGTACCTGCACCCCTCAAACTTTGCAACATACACGCACACAGTACTACACACACACACATAGCACCTCACATGCATAGCACTCCACATACACACAGTACCCACACTCACATAGCACTCTACACACACACACACACTGCACCCATACACACACCTATACTGCACCCCTCACTGCAGTATATGTGTATTCAGCCGTCTCTTTATGTGTATTTAGCAGTCTGTATGTATTCATCCGTCTGTGTGTGTATTCAGCAGTCTGTGTGTGTGTATTCAGCGGTCTGTGTGTGTGTATTCAGCGGTCTGTGTATTCAGCGGACTGTGTGTATGTATTCAGCAGTCTGTGTGTATATATTCAGAAGTCTGTGTTTGTGTGTGTTTGTATTCAGCGACCTGTGTGTATGCAGGGCCGGTGCAAGGATTTTTGCCGCCCTAGGCAAAAACAATTTGCTGCCCCCATATGTCCTGCCCACTATGTGACATCACAATGCCCCGCCCATGTGCTCTGCCATATGGGCCAACGCCAGTCTGCACAAAGTGTCTTTTATCTGAAAAGACAGTGTGTTTACATTAAAAAGCCTACAGGCACAGGCTATAGACACCAGAACCACTACATTAAGCTGTAGTGCTTCTGGTGACTATAGTATCCATTTAATGTGAGGTAAATTAGAGATTAGTGCCACTAATAATATATTGGATTGCCTACTTACCACCATATGAGGACAAGAGGCTGATGATGGGCTCAGTCTGGCTCCACAGGTCTGGTGTACACGAGGCTCTCTGGAGACTGTTTGTAACAATGCTCACAGCAATTAACGAACAGGAAGCAGCTCCATTTTTTGGGGCCCCTTACACACCTCAAGCTCTGTGGGCCCAGAGCTTGACCGTGAGTATGCCTACAATGCCCACCCATAAATCCACCTACATGGCTCACCCATGAGTTCTCTCACAGGGAGTGGAGTGTATGTGTGTAGGGGATGTGTTATTGTAGAGGATGTAATGTGTATGTGTTCTTATAGAATGTAGTGTATAGGGATACCAATTTGTGTAAGGGATGTAGTGTGTGTATAGTGGATGCATTGTATGTTTCTGTGTCTGTGTGTGTGTGTGTGTGTGTGTGTGTAAGGGATGCAAGGTGTGTTTCTGTGTATGTAATTGAATGCAGTGTGTGTCTGTAAGGGGTGCATTGAGTGTGTAAGAGATGCATTTTGTTTCTGTGTGTAAGAGAATGAGTGTTTGTGTGAGCATAAAGGATGCATTGTGTGTGTCTGTGTGTGAGTAGGGATGCATTGTATGTTTCTGTGTGTGGGGAGTGAATTGTGTATGTGTGTAGTGTAAAAGAGAGGGTTTCTGGGATAGGATAGGGACTGAGAGGGGAGCACTTTATTTATTTATTTATTTAAATTCATATTGCTCTCCCCTCCTGTCAATTAGTGATCTCCCCTTCCCTCCTGTCCCTCAGTGTTCTCCCCCTCTCCCCCTTAGTGCTCTTCCTTGGCCCCCTGTCCCTCTGCAGTACCCCCTTGGTGGTCTTCTCAGCCCCCTATCCCCCTTAGTGGTCCTCCCTCTCCCAAACCCCTTATTGGTCCTTGCCCTCCTCCCCTCTTAGTGGTCCTTCCCCTTTCCCCTCCTCAGTGGTCTTTACCTTCTTTCCCCTCTCAGTGGTCCTTCCCCTCCTCCCCTCTACTTAGTGGTCCTCCCTCCTTAGTGGTCCTTCCTCTCCACCCCCCATCCCCATAGTTGTCCTTAGCCTCTCCTCCCCTCCCCCCCCCATTGGCGCTACCTGTAAGGCGGCTGCCTAGATCGCCTTACTGGTAGCGCCGGCCCTGTGTGTATGTATTCAGCAATCTATGTGTACTAAGCAATCTGTCTGTGTGTGTACTCAGCAGTCTGTCTGTGTGTGTCTATTCAGCAGTCAGTCTGTGTGTATTGTATGTATGTATTGCATTTGTTGGAGGTACTAATAAATATAAGCTTAATTTCTATAATTTACGTTTTTATTCCTGTGAGCTGTGTAGGCAGGGCCCCAGTGCACTGCTTTGCCCGGTGGCCCATAATGTTGTTAAGATGGCACTCGTGTCTGTCAGTGAGTGTCTGTCAGTGAGTGTGTGTGTGTCTGTCAGTAAGTGTGTGTAAGTGTATGTGTCTATTAATGTGTGTGTCTGCCAGTGTGTGAGTGTGAATGTCAGCGAGTGTGTATGTCAAGTAAGTGGTTGTCAGTGAATGTGTGTATCTGCCTGTCAGTGTGTGTGTGGGTGTGTGTGTGTGTCTGCCTGTCAGTGTGTGTGTGTGTGTGCCTGTCAGTGTGTGTGTGTGTGTGTGTGTGTCTGTCAGGGTTTGTGTGTATTATTGAGAGTGAGTGCCAGGGTGTCTGTCAGCAGGGCCAAAACAACTCGCAGGTTGGGGACACCAGCATATTCCATTTAAATGATTCCCTGGTGGTCCACTGGTGCACACCAGCAGTAGGTCCTTAGATCATATCCTCTCCCTCGTGGTTCTGGTGCTCAGTTAGTGAGTCAGAGCACAAGCTCAGAGATTCTCAGCATGCGCTCTAACAACATTGAAAGTCGGAGCCACGAAGGAGTGGATATTGCAAAGAGCTACTGATTAGCATAACATCTATATGCGTTATAAAACCAGGAAAAGTTGGGCATGGATGGTGAGCTGATTCGGTGGTGCAATGGGCCACTTGACTGGATTTGCCACCCAGGCCTGTGGCTGCCAGCCCTCCCCTGGTTGCTGGGATGGACTACATTGAGCTGCAGAGATACCCAGATAGTAAAATGTCTCTCTGTATAATGCTCCATCTAGCTGTACCCCAACTATTTGTATCTACCTGAATAATACAAATAGTTGGGGTACAATTAGATTCTAAAACATAAAAACAAAACAATACATAGTGATGTATATAGTATTAACTGTAAGATACTACAGTTCTAGATTGCACTCACAAGATGGAAATTCAAGAAGTGTCTCAAAGTCCAGAACAGGGTTACAACGGTCCGCTCTCCACCTTAGGTAGTAATGGATAATCAGCAGGCACAGGAACTTCAAAGGACAGAATCAGGGATCAGGTACAAATGGGATGCGTATTAGGCATAAAACACCTGATTAAAAGCATATAATAAAAATAAATACAAAAGTAAAAGTAATATATCTAACGTTTCGTCCACTAAGAGTGGACTTCCTCAGAGATATAACAATGAATAAAAAAATGCATAATCCCAACCCTCCCTCAGTTCCATTTAAATACAGTGGTCCAGTGATGTTGATTGAAGGGTCCTCCAGGTGGATAAGGTGCCAATCTGATTCGTTGATGAGGGGACCAACTTTCCTCATAGGTCCTCATGTGTTATCTTCTCAAATGTTTTCAATTGCTCATAAAATTCCCGCATCCTCGCCGAGTACATTCGGCTTGCGTTCCACAGGATTGCTTATGCGTTCCACGGGATATTTCCGCTTCCGGTTTAAGAGTCCTGAACGCCGTTTGTGTTCCTTTTCTATGGCAACATGCGTTCCAGATACACTCAAACTGCATATATAGCAGTAGTGTGTAGAACTGTTGGATCTTCAAATATAGAGAAAGTATGACAATTGTTTTTAGATTGTACATGGAAAATATATTTTATATAAAGCAGAGAAATCGATCTCTCAAAAGGCTCTTAATATATGTCTGGGTTTGTCTTGAAGTTATTAACTGTATGTGGTAAATATTACACCTTAAAAAATATATTGAAATGAAAAAATAATCATAAAAGATAATATAAAAATAATAATTCAGTATATAAGAAAAAATATTCACCATATAGGTGGTCTGTAGATAAGACATATCATACCAAATTCTTGCTAGATAAATGGCAAGATGGTCGTAGGTGTGCCATAGATATATGGACCAATAGAAAACTAAAAATTGTATAAAAACTAATATAGAAAAATAGTATGGCAATATATACATATATATGAGGATATATACACCCATAATAATTTTAGAATGGAAAATAAATAAATTATATATATATATATATATATATATATAAGAGAGATGGAATTCTCCTTTATAGATGGTATAAAAGCTTTTAGCTTTGAACATAATGTCTTTGCATATATGGAAAACCTGTACATAAAAGTAATGTGAAAATATATAAAATATGTGGATGGGGGGTATAGTGAAAACCATCAACCATGGTGAATTAAGACATAAAACAGACTAGATCCACGTCTACGTTCATAACCTTGGGTTCTACAGTATCTACTTGACATATCCAGTATGTCTTTTTTTGGGATAGTTTTAATTCTCTATCACCCCCCCTCCAATGGGGAGATACCTGTTCTATACCCATACCATGAAAATCCCTCCAGCTGAACATAGGACATAAATTGCAGTGGACAAGGACAGAATGGGTTGTAATGCCTTTCCTGATGTTGTTGATGTGTTCCTTCAGACATATTTTAAGATGTATTTTAGATTTCTCCACGTATTGTTTACCACATGGATATTGTAGCAAATAGATAAAGTCCATGTGACGACCGATCCCAGATTTTATTGGGAAATATTCGGGGCTGACATAACTCTCAAAATTCAAAGATGGTCTCACATTCATTCTAGAGCACGCCCTGCACATTTGACATCCTTTGAACCCTTTATGTATCTGTTGGATTCTTTTATTAGTTGTAGGAGTGCCCTTCTTAGGGTAACTAGGTGCTATGAGGCTTTTTTATGTTCTGATTTTTTTAATATATGATAGGTGGACGATTGGGTATGACACTGCCTATAACTGGGTCCTGTAATAATATAGGCCAGAATCTATTCAGGCACTTTTTAATTTTTTTTTATCTTCCAGTGATCAGTGTCATACCTTGTGATAAAGGAGTATTTAAACTTTTCATTTGGAATGCTCCTTGGACAGTCCGTTAATAGGTCGTTTGTATCCTTTTAAGCAATAATCCTAATCTCTCTCTCGACTGTGTTCTTATCGTACCCTTTTTTGACCAATTTATTTCTAATATGTTCTGCTTGGATCCTAAAATTTTGTAAGTTAGAGCAATTGCGTCTTTCTCTAGTGAGTTGACTCTTCGCAATACTTCTAAGCCACAGTTTATGGTGGCAACTTTTTCTGTGTACATAACTATTACCATCAGGTTTTTTAAAATAACATTTTGAGTTTACTTTGTCACCTTTGTAAAATAAAGAAAGGTCCAAAAAATTCATTGTATGTTTATTCCTTCTGATATAAATTTTAAATTAAATGAGTTTTGATTGAGGTATTCCACAAATTTATTAAAAGAATCATGGGACTCATTCCAGATTATGATCACGTCATCAATATATCTCAGCCATAAGACCAGGTTCGCCCTCTAGGTATGCCCGCACCAAACGAAAAGGTCTTCCCACCTTCTCAGGTATATGTTGGCATAACTGGGGGCGAATCTGGTTCCCATAGTGGTACTTGTAATTTGAAGGTAAAATTTCCCTTCATAAAATTATTTATTGTGTTCCAATATGAATTTTATGGCTGCTTAAATAGAACTCCTAAGTGATGGAGGGACGTCTGGATCTCGACTAATAAAAAAAAAAATCAACTGCTTTGAGGTAATGATGGATAACTGTATACAGTGACGTAACGTCCAAAGTGGCCCAGCTATAACCATCTCTCCATTTAATATTGTCTAGTTCGTGCAACATGACTTTAGTATCCCTTACATAAGAAGGGACACTTTGGGTGTATTTTTGGGGACTTGAATCTATAAAGGCTGATAAATTGGCTGTGATTGAGTTGATACCACTAATAGGACGTCCTGGTGGAAATAATAAATTTTTGTGGAGTTTTGGCAAAAAATAAAAAATTGGAATGACTGTTAAATACTTAGCTTTTTTCAGAAATTACTTTATCATAAATTGCTTTGAGTAGCATATGTTTTAATTTGCAATTAAAGATTCCTGATGGTAATAATTAGAGGTCACAATGACAATCCTCCTTCCCCTCCCCCTCCCCTTTATCAGACTCTTTTATCACAATGTTGTCTCTATTTGTGAGGTCTTTGAGGCATATAAACTCATCTTTGGTTAAATTGTGTTGTTTATTGTGCTTTTTATAAATTTTTTGAACTCCTCATTAACCATTTTCTTGAATGTCTCTAAATATGGTCCCCTACTATGTACCGGATAGAATTTAGACTGTGGTTTAAAAAGTTCAAAGTTATTTTGTTTCCTTGGTTCTTCATCTAAGTCCACAAGTGTGTCAGGCAATGTGGATGGAATATGATTCTTTATAAAGTGTCTTTTGACTGCTAGAGATCTTACAAATTTCTTTAGATCTATGAATAGAGTGAAATTATCTGCCTTTTGTGCCAGGGTGAATTACAGTCCCTGTTCTAATACCTGAATCTCTAGATCTGTTAAAGGCATATGTGTTAGATTAAAAATGCCCTTACTATGTTCATTTAATGGTAGGATCTCTCTCTCCTGTGAGGATTGGTCATTTCTTCCTCTACTCTCAATCTTTTTAGAGGGAATTCTGTTTGGAGATGGAAGAAGCAATTGGGGTGTTCCCAAGGAGTATTCCTTGGTAAAAAATAATTGGTGATCCTTTAAACCTTGTGTTTGAAATAATTCTTATTGGTATTAGGGGAAATACTTTCTTAAAATTATGTTTTGCTCATAGTGGCCTCTGCGTACGATCTCTTATTGGTGGTGTCTGAAGGTCTATCCTTTTTTTGGTGCAGATCATATCTATAATGACTGTCCTCTCTGGGTAATGGTCTAGAGCAGGGATAGGAAACCTTTGGCACTCCAGATGTTGTGGACTACATCCCCCATAATGCTCTAACACACATAATGCTGGCAAAGCATCATGGGAGGTGTAGTCCAAAACATCTGCAGTGCCGAAGGTTGCCTATGCCTGGTCTACAGTCTTGTTGTGTTCTTTCATTATGGCCCTGGGAGGTGGTTTTAGGTGATCTAAATGTCTTTTGTGGTCTGTTATTTGGTGGGGATTTATGATAGTTCTATAATAAATTCTGGTCTATATTATTACAGGACCCAGTTATAGGCAGTGTCATGCCCAATCGTTCATCTATCATATATATATATATATATAAAAAATCAGAACCTAAAAAAAAAAACCATAGCACCTAGTTACCCCAAGAAGGGCACTCCTACAACTAATAAAAGAATCCTAAACATACATAAAGGGTTCAAAGGATGTCAAATGTGCAGGGTGTTCTCTAGAATGAATCTGAGAAAATCTTTGAATTTTGAGTTATGTCAGCCACGAACATTTCCCAATAAAATCTGGGATCAGTTGCCACACAGACTTTGTTATCTATTTGGATGAGTCTCGAGTGCTCTGTGATCTCCACTCTATAGTGATCAGAATGTCTGCTGTCTTATCACAGGTATAAAAAACAACGTAACACTGTTATGTGGAATCTTTGCATACTGTTCTCTAGTCAATTGTTCTGTATGCTGTTGTCACTGAAGTTGGATATTGTTTTCTTCTAGTTTAAATGATGGGAGATGAACAGACTGAAATATAACTGTTGAGTACTTTCAAAGAGTGGGCTTTGGAGTCAATTCTCAATATCAAGAACAGTTTGCATTCTCCTTCTGTCTTTGGTCCCAATCAGGCTAGGTCTAATACACCCAGTAGAAACTCTCCATGCTTGGATCAACTCCCAAAAAGACTCTAGTCAGTTGAAGGTGCACAACTGACATTTTAAAAATAAATAGATTTCAAATTTATAAACTATGGCTGTTACATCCACCTTACATCTATATAGCATAGTTTAATTCATAGTCTATAAATTCATTCACTGATTGATTTATTAAATCATTCAATTGATTTGACAAACTACAATTGCAGTGGAACCATTCTCTGTATGGTCAGTACATTTCTAGAATACTGCTTGCATATGGATTTTCTTGTGAGACCAGACGTGAAGAGTGCTTTGCCCTTTGGAGACATTTGGGTAAATTGGCTTTAGAAGATCTAGCAAAGGATTAGTTATTCATCTAAGTTAGATATTCTTGTTTATATGTACAAGTCATAAACTTTAAAGAACAAAATATAGGAATAATTTTATATGCATATATTGTGTACTTCAGCAGACAACCCATGAAGATTGAACTGAGTACTATAATGTTTCAATTAGAGAACTGATCACGATACACCTCCAGTCAGTAGAGACAACCAGATCAGCCAAAGAGTATGGTTAGTACTGGCACCTGTAGCCAGCACCACTTTTCTTGGTCAGTAATTGAGTCTGCAAAGAGTCACAGCTTGTTACCTAAAGAAAAGATGACCAGATTGCTCACCTCCCCCCACCCCATATATGAGAAATCTGTGATGACTGCCTTGATGTAATTAGGTCTGGTAGCCCCATCTGTCATGTTTAAGATATTACAAAGTACTGACTACCATGCTGTGCCTATATGCAACCATGGGATGAGGATTTATGTTTTTTAACAGAACCTTTATTATAACAGTTAGTCTTATTATCTGATCCATAAACCGTGAACCAGTTCAAGAAACAGAAGTTTATCTATGCACAAATTTGACAAGCTTTTAACTTTTCAAAGGTGGCTACTGATATGAATCTCAGTTTAGTCACTTTGGCTCAACACACTCATATCAACTCTACATCTGCAATTCAAAGCCTCACAAGGAGCAGTTTACAAACACTAACCGGGCTAAATGTATGCAAAATGTTAGGTCATAGACAGACTCCATAACAGAAGCAACGTGTAAATTGAATACATTGCTGTCTATATTCATACAGCTTTTCAAATTTATTGGACCTACATGTCTTTTCTCAACTGCTGAATCAGACTTTAAACATATAATAAACTCCCAACGTGTACACAAAGTACCATGATCACATAAATGCCTCAGAGGTTTCAGATATATCCTGCTGATCTACCAGAGTTTTTTTTTAATGAATCAGCAACATGATAGAACTTTGACTTAAAGGGACACTCTGGGCACAATAACACTTTCATCGGAATGGAGTTGTTACGTTGTGAGTTGGTCCCCAGGCGCCACCTTACCTCAAGTAGTTAAACCATTAACTAACAGATGAACTCCAAAATCTTGAATTAAAACCGGTTTGTACATAGGACGCTACTGAAAGCTACTGTGTCCAAGCTGTCCAAGAAGCAGTGGCGTACTAAGGGGGGGGCGGTCCGCCCCGGGTGCCAGCCGGGTGGGGGGTGCCATGGCCAGCCC
>OW240918.1:70481789-70566857 GCA_933207985.1 Pelobates cultripes | reverse complement strand
GGGGAAGAGGGGGCAATAGAGAGATGGGGGGAAGAGGGGGGAACAGAGAGATGGGGAGGGGGGGAAGAGGGGGCAATAGAGAGATGGGGAGGGGGAGAAAGAGACAGAGGGGGAAGAATGAGACACAGGGGGAGAAAGAGGGGGAATATGAGACACAGGGGGAGAAAGAGAGAGGGAAGAATGAGACACGGGGAGAAAGAGGGGGGATAGGGAGGGGGAGAAAGAGACAGAGAGGAAGAGAGATGTGGGGGAGAGAGAGACAGGGAAAGGGGGGAGAAAAACAGTGGAAGAGAGGGAGAAAGAGGCAGAGGGGTAAGAGAGACTGGGAAGGAGGGGGAGGAAGAAACATACAGAGGGACGGGGGGAGACAAAAAGGCACACAGAAGGGCTGTAGATATCACTGGTGGATCCAGGGGGGCAACAGGGCAATTGCCCCCCTCCCCTGTCCGCAGGCACCATGCGGGCAGGGGAGGGAGGAAGAGAGGACCTGGGAGCTCACCCTGCAGCTCCTCTGGGTCCTTCTTGCACGAGCACAGAGCGTTGCCGCGATTACCATGGCAACGTTACCGCTCTTGCGAGAGTCAGCTCTAGCCCTGGAGCTACGGTCTAGTGTTCACTCTCAACACTGTGACCCCCAGGGATTCCTGGTGGTCGCAGTGGTGAGAGTGAACTCTAGCCCCATAAACACACTGCCCACACACACACTATACACATTCACACACTGCCCCCATACACACCATACACATTTACACACATTGCCTCACACACACACATACACTGCCCACCCATATACACACAGACCCCCATACACAGCCCCCCATACTAACATTGCCACACACATACACAGCCCACACACCCTACACATTCACACACTACACCCCCACACACACACTGAACCTTTCACACACATTGCACCACTGCTCCTATTCCCTACTACAGCCCCATATCCCAGCAGATCCCAGGTAAGTTGTCAAACTGTTCTTAAATGGTTTGACTACTTACTCTGGAGCAGTAGTGGTTATTGTGCATAGATTATTTCTTTAAATAATTTACAAGTGCCCCAGTAGCCAGCCAGCCAACCCACAGGCTGGCCAGTAGCCAGCAAGTTAGCCAGCCCACAGGCCAGTAGCCAGCCCACAGGCCTACAGCAAGCCACAGGCTTACATCCAGCAAGCCCACAGCCTGCCAGTCGCAGCCAGCAAGCCACAGCCTGCCAGCCGCAGTCAGCAAGCCCACAGCCTGCCGGCAGTAGCCAGCAAGCCC
The DNA here is from genome assembly GCA_933207985.1 of Pelobates cultripes. Taxonomy (NCBI): domain Eukaryota; kingdom Metazoa; phylum Chordata; class Amphibia; order Anura; family Pelobatidae; genus Pelobates; species Pelobates cultripes. The sequence continues at coordinate 70,565,594 of OW240918.1, read as the reverse complement.
ACAGCCTGCCAGCCGCAGCAAGCAAGCCCACAGACTGCCAGCCAGCAACAGTAATTAAGGTAAGAAGAGCCAACTTGGCCTAGGTATCAGCGAGCTATGTTGTGTTGCTATATTGTGAATAGAAACCAGAGTGTTGGAGAGACCACCCTCCAGGCCCCATTAGACTCCATTGTAGTCTCTAATGGGGCCTGGAGGGGATTCTTTCTAACACACTCTCTAAAGGACACTGAGATAGCCCCCGCTAGAAAGACCCCCCTCCATGGCCCATTAGCCTTCAATTGTAGTCTCTGCTGGGGCCTCGAAGGGCTTATTGCCCTTTTGTTCCTTGTGTCTAAAGATTGTGTAGGGTGTGGCTGGAGGCGGGACAAGGGTGGCGCTTGCTGCAGAGTATGGGTGGGGCCTGTAAGGGGGCCCTTGATTTATTTTGCCCGGGGGCCCTGAGGGTTCTCAGTCCGCCCCTGACTGTGGCTGCTGTAAGCCACAGCTCAACCTATATTTGACATCACTGATCAAGAAAGCAATAACTGTGCATTTGAATGTTTAGAATGGCCTCAGTAAGGTTTCCTGAGACTTGCAGGTTGGATAACCATGGCAGAAGGAAGTCTTATCTGCTCTTTGGATTCTCTCCCTTTCTCTACAGGTTACTTCTGACATATCAATTGTCAAGTTGATTATTGTTCTGTTTCGATTGAAAATAATGCCTGATGAACTTAAGACTTACAAATGTATTAACTAAAGTGTGAATTTCAAATTTAAGTTTACAGTAACCAAACTGAAAGCTTTTTAGTGATTTAGATTTAGCAATTTTGACCTTAAATTTTAAATTCACTTTGAATTCTGACTTTAATGAGTAACACTGCTAGACTGCTAGTGTGTTTGTTTTTGCTCTTACTATTTTAGCATCTACTATTTAGAACAGTGAATAAATGAGCACCAAGGCTCTCCTTTTTTTCCTTCATTAACAAAGCCAATATCAGCGTGACAACTATTATACAGGCCCATTCTTTACTCTCTTATTAGGTCCTTACAATCTGGGTTTTCTCTTCTAATATAACATTTATTCTGTGTGGCTTGCATACATCTATACCATCTCGATTCTGGTTGGAAAGTCGAGAATTTCGGGTCCGTTGCCACCATCCTGACTTCGTTCCTTGGTGTCCCAATTCTGGAGAAACGCGGTAACTGTCCTCAAAAAGCATAGCACAAGCGCATCATACGACATACTCACAGTATGTTGAAGGCACTAAGGAGCATCTGATGAAAAGGTACTTGTTACGATTGCCTCCAGGCTAGCAGGAGGTTGGATCGCTGGGATGTCCTGGTTCCTGAAGTCAGAGAGTCGAACGGCGCTTCAATCGGTAGAAACCTGCAAGGGTAGAACGTCCCACTAGCTATAGTAGCGCTAGTATCCCCGGATCCCTACAACACGAGTCGAGGCTGCGAGTGGAGGGTCAAAAACGAACTCGCTTTACTGGCACACAAGCATGGCAATTTATGCAAGTCCCCAGGTCCAGGCACAGCCCCCCATGGACCTGATGGGATACAGGTACAGTACAAGTATTCAACCAATCACAATACAGTGTATCATTCAAACTAATACCGGCCCAGCTTGGAGATAATGAGGCCAACTGTTTATACAATCTAATTATCTCCAAGCGCCCAAAAGACCATGCTTTATTGTGTCCCAGAAAACAGCATAAAAATACATAACTTTAATACATTAAGTTATAGTAATATAGTTCATTCGACTATTCGTTCGACAGCTCAGACCTGGGCGCATCAAATATACGAATGGCGCTTAGCTCCCACGAACAGAACGGGGGTTTTCTGCCATAGAAAGTCTTATTCGGCACTTTGGTGTATCATCCCTGATGACGGCCATGTTTTGAGGTCAGTCAATGGACAGCGGGATCTCGACCTGATACTCATGGAGTGGAGATCGGCTACAACAGTGCACGAATCCCCGCTCTCAGCCTGGTTGTCCTGGCCGTTCGGGAGACAAAGGGCGACCGCCCGGAAGGGGGTACTTAACGGCGTTCTAATTGCTGCCACACGCCGGAATGCAGGTGGTCTTTGTTCGTCCAGCTTTAGACACCTTCCCTTCGGGGAATTATATGCAAACGTGGGTCCTCTGGGACTGTCCATTAGTTTGTGGTTAACCGCAGACCGCAGACCCTTGTGTGGTTTAATGAGCGGCACACTCCGATCGTTCGGTATCTTTAGGGGTGACGGGGGTAAGTGGCGGCACACGCCAAGGACTAGGTGGTCCCTCGTTCATACAGACGACTAGACCTACCAGTTATTAAAAATATATTTCCAAGAGTTGCATAACCAGCTATCTCAATCTTAAAATCCTGTTCCTCCAAGAGAGCAGTATGGCTGCATCATTAACAGTGGCGTCTCCAGGATTCATACTTGGGGGGGGGAAGGGGCCAGTTATAAAACGTGTATATATGTGTGTGTGTATCTGTGTGTGTGTGTGTATATATATGTATATACACACACACACACACACACAAATACACAGGGCTCGACAAATTCCAGGCGCCAGGTCGCCATGGCGACTAGACATTTCGCCCTGGCACCTGGCACTTGTCAGCCCTTTGCTTACCCGTGCAGAGAACATTAAAGCCAGGCGCTGCAGGGAGCACAGAGGTGATGCGCGAGGAAGCAGTAACTTTCCTGCAGTTCCTCTCTGCTCCCTTGACATCACTCCGGCCCTGGCATCACTACAGAGAGCATGCATGGGAGCAGAGAGAAACTGCAGGACGATTGAGAAGAGACACACTGGACGCCAGGGAAAGATCCACTCAGCTCTCCCAATGGTAGGGAGGTTGGGTGGATTTAAATTAAAATAGCAATTTGTGAGTGTGTGAGTGAGAAAATGTGTGTGTGTGTCTCAGTAAGTGTGTGTCTCAGTCAGAGAGTGTGTGCCTGTCACTGTATGTCTGTCAGAATGTGTGTATGTCAGTCAGTGTGTGTCAGAGATTGGGAGCGGAGCTTGCGTACGGGGAGGCAATATTCCATGCAGGGGCAGAGCTTGTGTGCCGGGGAAGCTGCTGCACAGTAGTGTAACTAACGTAGAGCGGGCCCTGGTGCAAAAACTGTTTTTGGCCCCTGAAGACACATGCCCATCGGGTGGCCCTAATTGCACAGGCCACTCAATAGGTCCCAATGTAACCGCAATACCAGCACTCCCTGTAGTTCTACTGCAAGACATGTTTCACGGAAACTGGAAAACCTTTTCAAGAGATGCAAGATGATTTTCCATGGTGTTTAGAAGGGGCTATGGTGAAGTGTGTGTATAGAGGAAACTGTTCATGGTGTACTATGTGTAACTTGGGGCTGTAGTGTGAGCACGTGCTCATGTGTAGGAGCTTTTGAGAGTGTGTGTGCTGAAAGGGCCTGTAAACTGTGTACATGTGCATCTAGAGGCTGCATTGTGAGTGCATGTGTATTGGGGTTGCATTGTGTGCTTATCAAGGAGCTGTAGTTTTATATATATATATATATATATATATATATATATATATATATATATATATATATATATGTGTGTATTTGGTGTGTAAGCACGTATGTATGTGTTTGTGGGGGTGAAGGTATGTGGGGAAGATGTGTGTATGTGGGTGAAGAGATGATGTGTGTGACGGGTGCACTTATGTGTATGCAAAGGTGTACTCTTGTTGGTGGGAGTGTAATGTAATTGGAAGGTTCACTGTCTGTGAGGGTGTACTGTGTTCACGGGGGTGTAGAGAGTGGGATAGGGAAAAACTTTAAAACGTTTAAAATGGCACAATCAGATCTGTAGTGGTTGAGAAGGCTGCCTACCCATCAGGTACAGGGGAGGTCACGAGATGAGGTATCTCTCTTGGAGCTCAAGCTGATCCATACATTCCAACAGACTGCCCCATACAAACCACCTATAGCCCCCCCACACACACAGACTGCCTCATAAATACACACAGACTGCTCCCCCACACAAACATACTCATGCATACATAGATTGACCCCCCCCCATATATACACAGACTGACCCCACACACACACTAACCCCCCAACGCAGACTGACCCATACACACACAGGTTGAGCCCCCCACAGACACAGACTGATTCATACACACAAAAAAAACCCACACATAGACTGTACCTCCCCCCCCACACACAAACAGACTGAGCTCCCCTCCACACACAAACTGACCCATACACACAAAAACAAACAGACTGACCTCCCCCTCACACTGACTCACACTTACCAGCAGCTGCCTGGATGCCTCATTCCCCCACACTCTGTGCAGAGCTGAGCTTCCTCTCCCCTGCGCTGCTCTCTATTACCCAGGAGGAAGTCCTCTCAGCACAGTGCCCCCTCTGGCCACTCGTGGGAAAATGGTTGAACACAGTTCCCCAGCGACAGTGCTGCTGCAACTTGTGTAGAGAGACTCTGTGCTCCCGACTTTAATTTAAATTGGGGGGCACTGCATGATGTGTGTGTGTGGGGGGGGGGGGGAGGGGCATGGCCCTCTCTGCCCCCCTCTAGTGACACCCTTGATCACTAAATGTGCTCAAACTTCACAAAATAAACTCAAAACTCTTCTGCCCATACAGAACATTTCAGGAGTCCTTTGATCATGTGTACCCCAGAGGGTGCTGGCCCAGTACTATGGCTCTTTTTGGTAAGGCCCACATTTCCACTCCCATCACATCATAAGTGATCATTCATATATGAAATGCAAAATTCAGTGATTTTGATTTTAACTCGGCTATTATAATTCCTCTGAGATTCACTACAATGGAAATAAAGCCACATTGCACTACAGGTATCTAATTACAGCAGTGAAATTCATGTGAAAATAGTTCCACTCAAAATTACAAAGGAATCCTAACTGCATGACATAAAGATATGCAACTAACAAAGTATAGTAATGTCAGTGCAAATATGCCCAAATTTGACTTTGGATTTCACATACCAAACATTAATTGAAACAGCCAAGTGCCATTCAGTGGCTGTTCTGTGATTAGTTAATAGATCACAAATTATTTTACCTTTTTAATTATGTATACTGCTTCCTTCAGTATTATATAGATCTGTTAGATATATATATAGTTCAGATCTGAGATTTTTAGCTGTACATTCATTATTTTTTTCCATGAGGGGAGCTACTTACAGCTGCACCTGCTGAACATCTGCACTGCCGCTGATGTATAGCTCTCTGATACAAATCTATGTGAGACCTGTATGCATCCCGTAAAGTCCTCTGAGGTTTTATCAGTGAGAGAAAAAAAGTGTTGGAACTAACACCAACACAAAACTGATTCATTTGCTTTACACTGTAGTATAGTTACTGCTAAGCAACTGTTTATTTTAATTTGTTTTGTTTTTTTCTCTGTTGCTTTATAATACCATTCTACTAACTAGTACAAATGTTTATTTGTATACCGCTTTTTACTTTGTTTGTGTTTCTCATTATCTCTGATAAATGATCCACTGTTTTTATTGCACTCTTCATCCATGCATTGGTTGTTTTGCATATTATCAACCTGCTTTTGACTTACTGTAATACTTGGTATACATTTGTACGAAAACTCTTGTTTGCTGCTTGAATACTATTTGCATTATCTGGAGCAATAAAAGTGCTCTCCTTGACAAGCATAGGTGGTGTCATCCCTATCAAGGATAGGTAGTCGGGAGCTCCAAATGTTACAGAAAATGATTCCTAATGGGTAGGTATGAGCTGTATAATCCAATCCAAATCAGTAAAATAAAATAATAGAAGTATAGTAGGCTTTTTCAAGTGTATGAAAAAGTAAGATACATAGAAGATGCTGTGAGGAGTCTGTCCTGGTGAAATATTATAAGCAAATTCAAAGGGTTTTTGTTTTTTTCCCTCAGTGAGAGGGATTAATTTAAAATAATGAAGGAACACACTTGACCTCAGATAAAATATATATTTAATTTTAAAGCTCCACTACAGTCACCAAAACAATGTTAGCTTAATGAAGCAGTTTTAGTGTATAGATCATGTCCCTGCAGGCTCACTGCTCAATCATCTGCCATTTAGGAGCTAAATCACTTTGAGTCACAGCCAGGGGAGGTGTAGCTAAGGCTGCATGGCCAGAAACAAACATCCTGCGTCAAAAAATATATGTTAACTTATTTTAGAAGTTTTATCTCCTGCTCTGTAAACTGAACTTCAATCACACAGGAGGCTTTTGCAATGTCTTGAAATTAACAGTACAGGAGATAAGAAGTTCTAAATAAAACAGATTGTGCAATACATGCAAAGAGGTATGACAAGGGCTGCATAAACAAAGTAATTTCACTCCTAAATGCTAGAGAATTGGGGAGTAAGACTGCAGGGGCATGATCTATACACCAAACTGATTCATTAAAAGCAAAAGTTGTTTTGGTGACTTTAGTGTTTATTTAAGGTTAGAGCATTCCTTTATAATACCTATAGTACCATTATACAACATATTTTTAAAAAAATGCATATATCTTGTTTTGATCACAATTTTTTTTTGTATGAATATATCTGGTCACATTTATATTAGAAAGAGTAACCGAAGATACATGATAAATTAGAAGGTGGCCTAAAGTTTGTCCTGACCAGTGCCTAAAGTGGGGACTGCAAGTAAGTGCACAATAGGAAAATGAATACAGAGGATGAGGGGTAATGACAAAATAAGAGGTACCTCAGAGACATAAAACACAAAAAATGAAAAGAGTGGAATAAAGTGTTTTGTAACACAGACAGCAAAACACCTGTAGGGGAGAGGACGGATATAAAGGCCAGAACTCTCCCACAACTCTAGAAACTTTAGCTGAAATGTCATTGTAACAAAGATCCTGGCACCCTGACCGGGTACCTCCGTTGAAGGATGCTCCTAGCGCTTCCTGAGGGCTCCAAGCCCTCCACCAGAGACCATAACCACCGCAGATCCCACGAACTGCCGCCTCCTACCCACCTTGGACCTACGACAAGGCTCCAGGTTCCAGTGGGTGAACCTCTCTGGGGAAAGCAGGACAGGAAAAGGAACAAGCTCTTGAGCTTAGTGATTATTCAAGGGAGTATTAAGAGCATAGCAATCCCTAGTAGCAGATTCCCCCAATAAGAGACAGAACTCTAAATTGAGGGTGAAGTAGAACTGAAGGTTTAATGATACAGCTGCTTCTTTTATACACATTTCCCCACAAGGTTACCACCCATGTGGACCTTGTGGAACACAGGACACAAAGTTATAACAGCCAATCAACACAGTACAGTACAGTCAGACACTCCCAGCTAATGCACACAAACCCTCCCCTCTGCCTGTGATACAATTACCAAACACAATGGACTAACAAATTACCACAGGCAGAAAATGTACAGTTTTACCCGAAACACAGAAACACAGAAACACCCCTAAAACAACAACATATCCCCATAAATCATACATAGCTCTGGGCGAACAACATATCCCGAAATCACCCAGAACAGAGCAGGGGTTTCCGAATTCCATGGTCTATCTTTTCCTTCAAATAATGTTCAAATTGCACGAACGGATCCGTTTGCGCATTACTCCTTTAGATGCACCTCGTTCAGTAGATTGTTCTCAAGAAATAACGCTCTGTTCGTATGGATTTAGCCGAATGCACAGAAGGTGGAAGTCTCAGCGGTGTTCGTGGAAATAGTAGCCGAAAATAGTTCCAGGCGTTCGATGACAAAACACAGCTGAGCGCGTTCAGCTAAACAAAATGGCCACCGCCACGCGTTTGTTCATACGAACGCCAACCACCCAGCCGTTCACCAATTAAGCTGCGGTTAACCACAACTTCTGGGTGGTTAACAAGGCGCACACTCCACATGCAGGGTGGTCGGTCGTTCGGCAGTTTGTTTGTCTGTTTGAATAGCATTGTCCTGGCTGAAATAGCAATTTAATTACCAAAAACATCCACGAATACACAGGGAAATGTTCAAATCCAAACAATTAAGGCAAAAGCTGTAATCACAGGGCAGGAGGCTGGGAAGCAGGCCCCTCCAAAAACTCATGGCAAAACTCCCTTAAAAAGGGGAGTTTGTCACATTCATATTTTTGGAGAAGCTTTTCAAAGGATGTAATATTTTTGGATAAACTTTTAAAATTGTTTTAATATTTTAAAAATAGTTAAAAAAAAATGTTTATACCTGCAATTTTTTTTTTATAGATTTCTTGAATTTTTAATATTTTGAAAAACGTATTAAGAGTTCACCCAAAAATATTAAATGACTTGAAAAACTTCCTAATCGTGGCCTGGATCATAACTCAGCACCAGTATTCAATAATGTTTTCTGAACTTTAGTTCTAATCAAGTGTGTGTTTTCAACACGGTCACAATCCATCTTCTGCCCGTAATGCAAGAGGCTTATATTCCTTAGGTTGATGAATATGATAAAGTATGAATGATGCTGATAAAACGTTAGCATGATTGTGGTCACTTAAGCTTGACTGCCTAACAAAAGGTATACAACCGTTTTTTGCTAAACCTATTATATCAAAGTCTATAGAAAAGCATTGTGCCATGATTGCATTAATACCATTAAAGGCTCACCTGTAGAAAATTACAAGGGAAGGCACTCCCTTGAAAATAAAAAAATAAAGAAAATAAAAAATGCCTGAGTACGCAACATAAAATTCAGTGCGGGTTTCATTGATATTGGTGCTCGGAAATATAGTTATTAAAATATGGGGCTAAACTACTAAAATCAAAGTCTGTTTTTTTTTTTTTTTTATAGTTTTTATCCAGTCACATACAGATTCTTTTTTTTTGGCTCACTATGTGTGGTACCAGCCAAAAAAAGTGATAAATGATGTAAGGGATGACAAAAGAACAATAAAAGTACACCTAACACACATTCTACTATATATCCCCAGATTGGCTGGGACTACTCACCATATTACCCCTTTTTTAAGTGGCTCTCTCACTAAATAATTCAGCTGGGGCCAAGGGATCCCTCCCTCTAGCTCCCTAGATCTCTAACACAACAGATTTTGACCATGGGACTTGTGCAACTGACCTTCTTTTATTAATGTGCCGTTCCTGCAGGGTCTTCTTTCATGGTCCTGGTGGGAGTTCAAGGTATTTCCTGTCACGGGAGCTGTACCCCAACACGCAGGTGAGAGTAAACCCACAAAAGGTGGATCCAAAAGGCGCATTACTGAGCCTTAGAGTGGCCGGACTTAACGTATTAATATAGCAAGAATCAAGGTCAAGGATACAGAAATACACAAAGGCAAGACAAAGACAGGTCAGGATACCAGAAAATACAAGACAAATACGAAGCTGAGGTCAGGATACCAGAAATCACAAGGTCAATACGAAGCCGGATCAGGATACCAGAAATCACAAGGTCAAATAAGAAGCTGAGGTCAAACACAGAAAAACACTAGGGAATCACTAGGAGCACAAAACAAGAATCTATTCAGAAACCACGATAGGACAAAGAATATGGGCCAAAGCAAGCCTTAAATAGGCTTACATGTGAATTGATTGGTCCACGTCATCATTGTGACTCAAAATAGATTAGGATTGCAATGATGACGTGATCACTTTAAGAACAAGCGTGACATCACGCCTACACTCTATATAAGGAGGTCCTGCCGCGCGGATCGGCTGGACCGCCGGCAGGAAGGGGGCTGCACGGCTCGATGGAGGCGAGTACCCTTCCCTATGCCGCATGGCCGTGTGGAGCAGTCGGACCGTGCACCAGGAGGAGGGCTGCGTGGCCGGAGGTAAGTACATGCCACAATGCCATCTTAAAGTTTCTAAGATGGAAGAACCTGGAACTCCTATTTTCCTTGGGCACTTTCTGGACCTGTGTTGACACTTGGTGACATGGTGAGAATCGGCACAAAGGAGCCAGGACGCTGTTCTCATAAATAACGCAACACTGAAGGAGGGTGACTATTGGACAAGATGCTAATGACAAAGCTGACAGAGCATGTGGAGCTTGACTAAAGTTCCACCCTTTGGCAACCTGCAGCTTATAAATAAGGACATTTTATTTAAAAAAAAAAACAATGATGCATCCAAAGGTGGGATTTTGGACAAGCCAAAAAAAAAAAGAAAGGGACAAAGCCGCTTTAATTAAAAAAGTATGAGATTTCCACATGTGTCTGTTTACTAAAAATATAAAGTACCTCAAATTAGAGCTGCTTAAAATTGAAGTTAAATTACAAATTTCTTAATTATCCATAATATAACTCTTGACTAGCAAGCCTTATTCGTTACCTTTGGATAATTATTTCCAGCATCTCTAGTTTTTTAATTGCCATACACAGTAAACTTGTCAAATAGCCCATTGCCCTACGTAATTAAGTTTAAAGTGTGTTCTGTAAGTCACAATAATAACAACAAGAACAAATCGAGTTGAAGATATAACAAGAAAGCTTATTTGAAGTGGTCATTATAAAGTAAACATGTATCATATATGTATTCATTACATTAAAAAATACCTTATGGTTACACTGTATCCTGGGATCTAAGCTTCAGTCAAATGACCTCTTTATTATAAAACTGTACAGGCACTTTCACTTACAACAACTCTAATTTGCTATTTATTGAAATGGAAACACTTTTCAGCTGTAGGACCCATTTACTTTGAAGCAGTGGTGGACTTTAGTATGCTATGGTTATATAGTATGGCTAAATACCCATATCTGTTCGCTAAAATAGCTGATCCTGTCATTGCGTATATGCAATCTCCCTTTAATATTTATTTTTAAATACATTTATGCCTTTACAGCAGCACCACTATGAAGAAATGTATGTTCTGGGTGTGAGTGTCCGTATAATTCCCCCCTCTTCTCCCACTCATCTGTGTCATTGTCAGGTCTAAAGAAAACACAAACAAAAACAAACAAAGTGCATCATTGTGTTATAAAAATAGGGAAAAAAAGTCTGTTAGCACGTGGTCACATCTGCTAACGTGAATATTTATGCAAAAAAATCATTATATACTGCATTAAAGAGCCTTCAATTCCATCTAAAGGAAATGTCAAACTTATATGGAACACAATCATAAAAAGTTCCTATAGTGATATATTATAACATCATAATGTCCATCCTGCATTAGTTTTCAAAATCAAGATACTGCTCATAAAGGAAATGAAAACCATCCAGTATTTTTTTTATTACAAAAAGTATTTGCAATTAGCATTGAACAAATATTTAACAACAAATTCATTTCACCTAAATCTAGCCAAATTGCTCTGGATCAAACGGCTAACAGAGATTTAGTAGTGGCTTAATACAGTCCTTATTTCTGTCTCACAGTCCATTACCCAAGAGGGCTGTGAAGCCAGAAATGGCTTGGTGAGTGTAATACAATCATCAGTAGTAGGCCAGTATATAGGAGCTGTCATGCTTTGTCTTTCTGCTTGTTAAGTCTGAATAGTTCTAATTAGTTATCATGCCTGCTAAGGTCCATGGACAATGGGAAAGGGAGAATGGGAGGTGGGAATGTGGGCTGGTAGCGTAGCTGCCAAAGCATCTTTTGCTTGGCTTTCTTTCTAAACTTGGGTCAAGTCTGCTATGCAGCGTGTGTGAGCGTAACACTGCGGTCCTATTTTAAAATAGGCCAAGCCGTCTCGCTTGGAAGCTAGTGTCCTGCTGAGAGCATCCAATCAGCGAGTAACGAACGAGAGGAACGAAACAGCATCACCTGTTGCTAAACAGCTTCTTTGGTTAAAGGGCAACTGTGCTACACAGAGTGTCCACATCTGCAGTTCTATTGTCTGAGTGCCCTGCTAGGCACAGAGGAAAGGAGGCTGCATAATGCCAACAGAATAAGACAACTTTACGGATTGCTTCTGTGCTGAAAGAGTAAACACTTCTTGATTTATTGCCTGAAAGGCCAGCATCCCATTGCATGAAGAATTTAACCTTAACTTTAAATTAATGGCGAGTTTCAGCAAGAATTTAAAAATTTAAAAATAAAAATCAGTAACAACTACAGCAAAACAGAGCATCAAGAGGGTTTGTAACCACAATACAGGCTGGAGTTTTCTTAATTAATAAGGCCAGTGCATGATGCTGCTTGAGCAAGAAAACTTGAGATGCCTCTGTACTTTTTTTTAAGAAGTGTTTTCAAGATTAATTTATTCTAAGGAATGTAACAATATGATGCTTTGTGGTAGCAGTTTAGCACATTGTCTTTGCCATTTGTGCCCTTACATTATCTTTATTATTTTAGGATGTAATTACTAGGAAATCTAGAAAGCACTGTTGAGGGGGATACCAAAAATCCACAATTCAATTGTATTTCCCAACCCTTTCATTCATTTTAGCTGCAATTTTTTGGACCTCTCTAAGATCAACTCATACTTTCTGGGCCCCTATATTTCAGCTTCATTTCAGTTTAGGTCAATGCCATTACCCCCCATGCAAATTAATTCTTCCTGCTCCATAATCAAAATATCATATTTCTCTTTCAGCTGGGAATTTCACTAATTCCCCTTCCCAATTCTGCTCTGCTTCTTTTCCCTTTCAACTTTTACTTTCTTAAAGGAGCACTACAGTGACAGGAAGACAAACATGTATTTCTGACACTATAGTTTTAAAACCACGATTTAGGAGGTTGCCCCCCTTTTACCTTGGATTAGAAAGGTGATTTACTCACCTTTTTCCAGCATCGCTCGGGGATCCTTGCATCTGGCCCCTGGTCCACCTTCTTGGCTGACATCATCAGAAAGAATTTGATTGACTGAGGAAAGCATTTGATTGACTGAGATAGTCAATTCTGGTTATCCCAGCCATGGAGGTGAGGCAGGGGGAGTGGCACCTCTATGGGGAAAGGTTACGATATCTAGCTATCTATCTATATACACACACATATATGTGTGCGTGTTTGTGTGTGTATATACCCACTCCAGGTCCCAAGCTTGACAAAGACCCCTGTGTAGATCAAAACGTTGCTATTTCTGTTCCAATAAAACTGCCTTTTAAGCGACGTTGAGTGCCTGGACCACACTACTTTTCACCACATGTATAGGGTTTGGAAGTCCCAGGTCTGGTAGCACTAAGGCCCAACAGCTTTTAAGAATGCAGATTCTTCCTTTTCACATGGATTACTAGTTCAGAATACAGACACATTTTCTTAGGTACAGGATAAGAAAAAGTGTTGCTGTTTGTTATAATTAGCATTCAAAAAAGCCCCCTTTTTTAAGACACTGTCCAACATTCTTCTTGTGCGGCCTCCTGTTTTCTAAAATATGCCTCTGATGATATGGCTGCTGTGAATTACTTCTGTGCTATTTATTTACAAAATGTTCTATTCAGTTCTCATTTATATAGTGTTTCAATGATATTAACAATGGATTTTGAAAGCTATTAAACACTTCTGACATACTGATATTTCTGGATTTCTTGATTAGAAGTTCCACCATATCTGATGTATATTTTATGGAACAGAGAGTTTATGTCTTTGAATTATGTGCCTTTGCACACCTGAGAAGTAAATTTGACCCCAGTCACTACTGGTGCACAAGAGATTTACTGATTTTCATCCTTTTGTTACTGTGCCCTATACTGGATTACAGGAAACAATAGGGGGTAGAGAGAATAAGTACACAGACATGGATGGATGAAAAATGAAAAATAAATATATAAATGAATGGGTAGAAGTGGAGTAAAATATTTGTAGGTGGGCTGGCTTTTTTAAACTATAGGACAACAAAGGGACAGGAGTACCGAAACGTTTGTATTTTGGCATGCTCTGCTAATAAATGGTTTCACCTTGGCCTGATTAACTAAGCTGGGCATTGTACTTTTCCTTTTTCTCATAATGATATTGTCCCTAACTGTCCTGTGGACAGAACACATCCACTGATTGACAATGGTACCTGGTGATTTACTCAAAGTCTGCTAATAAGATAAATCAATAAACTTGCCAACTAAGCCATGCTATTAAGAGCCTGACAGCATATACTGGTGAGCTCAATGATCCACTAGTTAGAATCCCTAAAAATGCGAAATATGTGGAAAAAAGTATCAAGTCTAAAACTTGATAATGGCTCAGAAAGAAGCTGAAACGTTGTCGCAACTTTTTTTGTTCCTAATAAAAGACTGCCTTTTACCTCAGGTGTGCCTGGATATTTAGCTTTTCTTCCATTTGATGTCTCCGGGGAGTGGCCCTCTCTTTATGGAACACCCTGCAGGAAGTATTCCCCCTCCCCCCCTTTTTTAAATTCTTTATTTGTTCCAAAGCAGGACAACTTATACATAGCACCCATAACAATATCAATACACTTTCAAAATAGGCATATACACAGCAGTTTTCGGCTTACAACATTATCCGCATGAATGCACATTCTAATTTTTACATATTACAGAATTCGCAATCATGAAATGTGTTTTTGCCTGGATTTTCCAAGGTATGATTAACTCCTTTAAGTATCTCAAGACATCCCACTTTGTGTTTTCGTAATAAAATAAAACATGTAACTACCGTGCTGTAGCTTGCACTGAGAACAGTTAGGGGTACTATACATATTCGCACTTGCTTCTCTAGCTTTACTGTATACCCTTGATAGTCCCGTTATGCACGATCTTACAATTGTAAGGAAAATGAAAGATGGTTCAAAAGACTGGAACCAGAAAAAGAAAGAGCGTCCTCGAGGGTTTGAAGAAGTAGAGAGAAGTAGTTAGGGGTCAGCATGGGAAGGCTGAAAAAAGGGGAGAGGGGGAGGAGGAGGGGGGAAAATCCAGGGAGAGCCGCCCAACGAGAAGTGTCGCAAGGATTGCATTGCCTTATTGACTTCATCTATCCTAGGCATCCCCTAAGTTTCCCTCAAAGAGAGATGGGCTTAGGTGAAGGGGTCTGTAACTTGTCTCTTCAGTGCCCTGAGTGGTACGGTTGTATGGTTTATGTGTTTGGTCCAGTCTGCTGTTTTAATTTCTTACTGTACTATTGATCCAAGGGTCCCAGATCTTTTAAAAAAATTTCGTAGTCCCTGGGACCTGAGCTGTCAATTTGTCCATTAAAAAGGTATCCTTTATTTTATGTTTTATTATTGCTATCGTAGGAGTGTCTCTCTGAAGCCAAACCTGCGCTAGGGTTCGTCTTGTGGCGAGGTTTATTTTGTGAAGGAGGTTTTGTTCCTTTCTTGTCCAATCATCCATGGATCTTGACAATGGGTCTAGCTTCACCTCCCTGCCGAACACTTCTCGCAACAATGCTGCGATCCGTTTCCAGTATATCTGAACCACTGGACATTCCCACCACATTTGAATATACGTACCCTTATGTCCGCAGCCCCTCCAGCAAAAATCTGTTGGGTTTTTACGCATGCGGCACAGCGTCACCGGGGTGGTATACCACCAAAACAAGGTCTTATATGATTGTTGCTGCAAGGATACGCACACTGAAGATGTTGCTGCTGCCTCCCATATTTCCTGCCATTCTATACCCTCCAGCACTTCATTCAAATCTACTTCCCACTGATCTATGTACTTAATGTCTCCCCATTCCAGAGTGTGAGTACTTATATGGGAGTATAAGCAGGAGATTAGGCCACTTGGGAATTGTTCCTTTGAACACATTCTTTCGAAAAACGTCAATGGTGTCTGCGCCGCCTTTTTGATCCTGGTATCTCGGGCATAGTCTCTAAGCTGTAGATAGCGAAAGTAGTCGAAAGGTCTCAATGGGGTCCTACTATTCAGTTCCTCAAATGTGACAATGGAACCATTTTCAAACAGTTGAAATTGTCTCTGCAGTCCTGCGTTTTCAAGTCCCTTAAAATTCCTAGCTTGCATGCCCGGGAGAAAATCTCTCTTTCTCAAGAACGGGGTCATTGGCGACGGGGTAGATGTCAGGCCATATTTGAGGGCGGTTGCATCCCAGACCCTGAGAGAGGCCTGTACCGCTTGGCAAGGCACCCGGTCCAGAGATCTAAATTCCTTAGGGGTCCACATGAGGAACTGGGGGAGATCCGGGCCCATCAAAGAGGACTCCAAATCCACCCACCTCCTCTCATCAGGGGGTGTATGCCATAATGCTATTTGGGTCAACTAGGCCGCCACATAGTAGTAATAAAGGTTTGGCAGCCCCAGCCCTCCCCCCCCCATCCTTAGCTCTATAAAGTATATTCCGTGAGATCCTATGTTTCTTATTCTGCCAGATAAACTTGCCGATAGCCTGCTGAAGTGCTTCCAGGTTAGATTTAGTCAAGTAGATCGGGAGAGCTTGAAAGAGGAACAATATCCTAGGTAGCACATTCATTTTCACAGAATGTATTCTTCCGATTCACGATATTGTTTTTTCTACCCACGTCTCCATGTCATGTATTAGTTGCCCGATTAGTGGAACGTAATTCTGTTGATGCAAGAGGGAGGGATCTGCCGTTAACCAGATGCCCAGGTATTTAATGTGATCTTTCGCTATGTGGAAATTATATGTCTTCCCTATATGCGCCGCGTCTGCATTGCTCATCACTATGGGGAGTGCACTCAATTTGTGTAAGTTGACCTTGTATCCGGCCACCGTACCATACTCTGTCAGTATCCCTGTCAGAGCTGCCATAGATTCCTGTGGGTCCGTCAATGACAAAAGTATATCGTCAGCGAATCCCGATATAACGAATTTCTGTCCCCCTACCGTGATTCCCCTGATCTCTGGGGTTACGCGTATCGTTTGCATGAGGTGTTCTAATGATAGGACAAACCTGTCTCATACCGTTGCTTAATGGGAAAGGGATGGATTGCGCTCCCGTTATCCTGACCTGTGCCCTGACGTTGGAGTATAAGGCTTTGATTATCGTGATAAAACGGGCCGGCATGCCGAAATGGTGTAACATCTCAAATAGATCCGGCCATTTGACTCTGTCAAACGCCTTTTCGGCGTCTAGTGACAGCATCAACGCCGGGGTTTGCAGCCTAGTTTGTCTCCCTATAAGATTAATGTTGCGTCTCGTATTTTCGAACAGTTGCCTACCCGGTACGAAGCCCACCTGGTCTGGGTGGACCAGGCTAGTGAGAATTGGTCTGATCACTAACACTTTTGCTAAGATTTTGGAATCATTATTAATTAGTGATATTGGACGAAAATTCTCTGGGATTGAGTCATTTTTCCCAGGTTTGGGTAATAAGAATATTCGCTAGGGACATATCTCGGTCTGGGGTCCCCCCAACCTGAAGGTTGTTGAACCACAGTTCAAGGTGGGGCAGGAGTTCCTCTCTAAATATATTTTAGTAGATTCCGCCTGCAAATTGGTAGGTGTAGGGTCTGACTTATGCCGCTGTTCCGCCGTTCTTAAAGCTTCTAACTGAGATGCCAATAATTGAGATTTTCTACGTTTCTTTAGTGTCGCCTGATACCCCTGATGCTTCCTCCCTGAGAAAGTATTCGTTCAACTCTCGACTCTCAATAGTCTCAACTATTTCCGAATCCTGCAGTAGTGAGCTATTCAGCCACCACGACCAAGGTGTCGCCGCGCTTAGTTTGTCTAAAGTAATAGAGACATCCGCATGATCCGACCAAGTTATGGAACCCACTGTGGACTCCAAAACTCTGGAAACAGTCGGGGGGTTTACCAGAAATAGGTCTATTCTGGAATATGTGTCATGTGGCGGTGAATAAAACGTATAGTCAGTCTCGTCCGGTTGTTGAGCTCTCCAAATATCTATAAGGCCTGACTGTTCCATGAACGTGTGCAATAGTTTGTCTTGTCCGCCTCTCCCGTGGGAACAGGGGGACTCCTTTACAGGGCCCCCTATCAACTGCTGGTGACGGAGCTGCGTTAAAATCACCTCCAACTATCACCATTCTGTGCGGGAGTGCGTTGACAGTGCGGATGAGGTTCGCCCAAAATTCTTTGGACGGATCGTTGGGAGCGTACAGATTAAGAATATGGATCATGTGTGAATACAAGGTTCCTGTCACCAGTACAAAGTGCCTCACCCCCCTCCCCCCCAAATCGATACTAACCCCGCTGATTCTGATTGGGCATCTAAGATATATGAGGATGGCAACTCCATTTCTCTTGTTAAGGGCTCTCGATTCATATGTTGTGCTATAGGTGTGGTTTCTAAGGGCGAACTTGGCCGATTTAGGCAAGTGCGTCTCCTGTATGAAGGCTATATCCTGATTCAGACGCTTAAGTTCCCTAAACATAAGCCGTCTTTTCTTAGGGGCGTTCAAGCCCTTAACATTAAGAGATACTAGTTTAGCAGGCATGTCTTAGTCTGTGGTGCGCCTCTATAGTTAGACATCCTGTCACGTCTGTTACTAGTCTAGATTCCAGGGCTCCCCTCGACCAACCCCCCCCCAAAGGAGGTAAGGAACGGGTAAAGGTAAAAAGGAGACTGGATAGAGGGGAACTAGGATAGAAAAGAAGGAATACATGAAGAAACACTATAACCTGTGTGGCTATAACTCGCAAATAAGGCAGTAGTAGCAGCCTTGCGCTTAATTATAGAGTATAAACACCAGTTAACCTCAACTATTTGCTGTATGCAAATTCATTTTTTTTATAACCTCCCTTTTATTTTGACCCCTTCAATGCTAAACGGTTTAAATAGATCACATTACAGTCAAAATGATATGCAGCAAATACAGAGACAATCAGGTATTCACGGGCGGGTAAACCCTGTAAGGGAGGGAGCGCTTTCGACCCCGCCCAAAGCGTCTCAAGAGGGCCCAACTGTCGCCCACCTTTAGACCCAAAAAGGATCTATCTCGCCCCTGAGACCTCCCTTGGTATAGCAACCGAAGCTGAGTCCCGCCACCCACCCCCTCCGAGAACTGAAAAAGAAGCTGATACCGAAGGGTCAGACCCCCAGCCCCAGCCCCCCAGCACCCCCCACCCCCAGCCTGTACCCTCCTGAGGACAGGGCCCCTGCAGCTCCATCCCTATCATCCCAATCAGCAAAGTACCACTCTGAGTGTGCGAGTGCTAAACTAGGCCGCGGGTAATGACACGGTCTCCCACTCCCGCGGCAACAGTTAAACATGATCATTAGGTCAAACATTAGTCAAACATGATCATTACCAGCCAATTCCCAACCTATACAGTTATGAATATGAAAATTACTGCGATACACTGAACATAGAAACATATATTACTGGGCATAGGAAGTGAGGAGTCCAAGTCAGCATGAACCTCCTAAGCCCACAAACAAGGGAGGGGGGGGCCGGGAGGGACCGAGGGCTGCACACCGAGGGATCCCCACATCTCGCTTCAATACCAAAAAAGAGATGAACATTGCAGTGCCCAGAGAGTGCCCAATCCCTCCTCTTCCCGCAAACCTAGCCACCTTAAACAGGCACCAGGACATCGCAACCATAGCCCGCCCAACATACCCCTGAATCTCCCCACCTGCTTACCCCAAGGTCGATCCCTATCATCTCCCTCGGCTGTACCTGAGTACCCCGCCCGGTAGGGTTACCCCTGGGTGGAACTGGGCCCCAACATCAGCCCACCCAATATCTGCTCACATACCCGTCCCTGCATCTGCTCCGATCGGAATCACCTCACCGCTAGTCGCAGGCACGCCCGGGCTAGTCAATCTACATGGCCCTCATTCTCCCGCTGCATATCACTCACGCGGGAGGGGTTGGAGCTCCTCCACCGCCGTCATCTCGATGGGGTCCTGGATCCCCAGGCTCCGTAGGAACTCCACAGGATCGCCATCTACGTGTTGGGTCTTAGTGCACCTGTCCTGGAACGCTAGTAGCCGAAAGGGAAAGCCCCACGCGTACCTCACCCTGTGCTTCTGCAAATGTTCCGTCACCGGACGCCACAATCTCTGTTTCTGTAGAGTCGCTGGTGTTAAATCCTGAAACAGTGTAAGTTCAACTTCTCCATATTTGGTTGGGCCCTCACGGCTATGCTTCATGAGGGCTTCCTTCGTCTGAAAGTAAAGGAATTTGATGATAATGTCTCTAGAGCGCTTATCCTCTGCACGTTTCTGCCGGAGCGCCCTGTGGGCCCTTTCAATGTGCCACTGGTGTTCTGGCACCTCAGGGAGTAGTGGCTTTAGAATTACAGTTACCACCTCCGTCAGGGACCCCTCTCCTTCCCGCTCGGGTAAGCCCCGAATCCTAACATTGTTCCGCCGGGATCTATTTCCCATATCATCCAGGGCTGTCTCCACCATTATCAGCCTTGAGGATAATCTGTTGATATGCATTGTAGCAGTGTTGTGAGCCACTACCGTGGACTCCACCCACTGTTCAAGCTCCGCCGTCCTCACGCCCAAGGCATGGATCTCCACCTTCACTTCCTTAGTATTTCTCGCGATCTCGGTAGCAGCGTACCTCCGCCAAGATCTGTGCAGTATTCTTCACTGATGCCTCCGATAATGCCACCACGCCAGGGCTGGGAGGTGAACACAGCGCCTTCGGGCTCTCCCGTCTGCCATCTTGGGGATTAGATCGCATGGCGCGGGACGCTGCGAACATGTCGGACATCGTGGTGCCCTGTTCCGCCGGCTTTTTAGGCTGTTTCTTCGGAGCACGTTTATCCATGTCGGCTCCCCTGTAGATTCCCCAGTTTAGGTTAGTGTTTAATCACTGAAGTTAGCTATTGGCCTCGTGGTCCCAGCGGAGCTTCACTTGGAAACGTCCATCTTGCTCCAGCTGCAAACCACGCCCCCCAGCATTCCCCCTTTTTAGTGTGTGCATTATATTCTTCTTGTTTTGCAACAAGAAGAGAGAAATAGGTCACGCAGTCAGTGAGGGGTTAAATAATTGGGTTATTATATACCGTTTCCATAATTTATGCAAGGATACAACATTAACAAAGTGTGCTTTACTGCCAGCATGTAATCAGTCAGCAAGGACATTACATAAAATGTGCAGTAACTTAGGTTCTACCGCACTATCATACGCAATCTAAAGCACAGATTTGTAATATTAAATATACTATCCTCAAATAATGAGAATATGCTGGAAAAAAATGCCAATACAGTGAAATACTTCATGGTAGCAGTGTAAAATATTAATATATGATAGCTTTTCTGAAATAACGATTTCATCTAGAAGGTTCAAACATAAATCTATAAATGCAACACTGCCCAAGATAGTGTGGGTTCTATCTGTTTGGCCTGGCAGACTCCAAGAAACCTCACGCTATACTCAGAGACAAATATTGTCTGCAGGCCTCTCTTCACATAGTCGAAATACAAATTAATTTATTTTAATTTAAATTAACACGTGAATGAGAATACAGACAGTTAAAAGACTAAACAAACAAGGTTTAGCTATTTTAATGTTCCATTAGTGTAAAATAAGAACAATAATGATATGAAGGGAGGGGTGGGCAGAGTATAAGAACTTTTGGAGATTATTTGATATCCCATATCTTGCAAAATGTCATAATATAAGCAGAAGCAACAGCAAACTGTATAGATTAAAACTATTCCTACCTAAGGGTGAACATACCATCCACATATCTTAATTGGTTAAGGTTAATGTTATTTGGAGCACTTTAATGCAATGTTTTTTTAACTCCTGTCAGGATCCAAAAATTTTGACCCCGTCAAAGTCCTAGATAGTTTGAACAGACAAATCGTCTCTCTCATGGGCAAAGGTAATGCACACACAAAAATGATCTACAGAAGAGGCACTGCCTACAATATCGTCTATTCATAGAGAGGATAAATGTGTTGCTGATTTTTTCTTTTTTTATTACATAAATCAGAACTCAAGAATTGTTTACAGGACAATTTTACAAACGAAGAATGGTTGGCCAAGCTAATTCTATGTTTGTAGCTTGGGTTCCCGTCACAAAAAAAAAAAGGAAAAGATTTAAGAGTTTCTTGATTAATATACTTACTTTTAGTTAGTCCCAAAAGGGAGTTCTACTTAAAGGAGCACTATAGTGCCAGGAAAACAAACTCGTTTTCATGGAACTATAGGGTTATTAGGTTCCCCCCCTCACCTTTGGAGCCCCCCTTCAGCCACTTACCTTAATCAAGCGCCGGGCACCCTCCCTGGTGACCTCTCCTCCCCCTGCTAACGTCAGCTCCGAATGCGCATGCATCAGGGAGACAGCCACTAGAGGTTGGATTAACCCTCAATGTTTTCAGCTGCAGGTTAAAACTAGATGGACCTGGCACCCAGACCTCTTCATTGAGCTGAAGTGGTCTGGGTGCCTATAGTGGTCCTTTAAGCTGTTTATTGCTACTTAACGGAATGGCAAATATAACAAATTGATTAAAAGGTTTAGAAGAAGCTGAGTGATAATGCACTTGCTTAGCAGGGCGCTTAACCCCTTAACAGCTACATGGCTACTGTGATAAAATAACTATCTGCGTGGAACGTTCGAGCCCCGTACTCCCCCCCACCTCTTTTGGAAAGGCAGGGGTTATACCGGTCTCCCCCAGGCCCTATTGACTCACCTCTTAGTGGCACCAGGTGACTCCACGCAGCATACCTACAATGGCCGACAGGGGTGAAGCCACGAGGCAGGATGCACAAACACTGACGCTGAGTTGGAAGGACGGCTTCTTGTGGGCATTTGACGACATCTGCCAGCGGTTCTGGAGAAAGATAGAGAGCCGGAAGCACCAAGTCATGCTGCCTGTCCCCAGGGCTCAGCCAGAATTCAGAATCCCTGCTAAGAGACCTCCCTCGGGTCCAAAAACCAAGCAGCTCCGAAAAAGTCGGGCAGTGAGCAAGCCAGGCACACGCGTTGAACACAGCATTCTGCAGCATCAATGGCTGTTCCTAGCAGAAAAAAAAGGGCCAGGGGAACTGCGGTATAATGGAGAAGCATGGACTCAGTCTACTTTGTGCAAATGGAGCGGGATCCTACTTTTCCCAGGACTGTGGTATAGGTTGAACTTTGGACTGACTCTCATTGCCCTAAACCATGGGTCATCAACCTGGTCCCTACCACCCACTAGTGGGCGGTAGGGATTTCCTCAATTTCAGAGATTGGGTGAGCGGGAGGGCGGGTGCGAGCCGGCGGTACCCCTGCAACCGTCACCATTTGCGGCCCCGGCCCGCACGGCAAACCGCCGGGGCTGCCATCTAAGGGGTTCATCGGGTGGCCCATGCTGTCAGGGCCACCTGATGGATGTGGATTGTAAGGGGGCCCGGTCAGCGCTGGGCGCTTTAACGGCACAACCAGGCCCCATGTTATTACATCACACGCTGGGAGGAAGTGACTGCACGTCACTCCTCCCAGCTAACATACAGACCATGCGGGAGGAAGACCAGGGAGTCAGAGTAGGAACTCTGACTCCCATCCACCTGAGCCACCACTGGACCCCAGGGAATGTTACCCTCCTGCACCTAAATGGTAGGAAACAGGAGGGTGATTAAAATATTTTGTGTGTGTTTGTTTGTGTGTCTCTGTCTTTGTATGTATGTCTTGTGTGTGTGTGTGTCTGTCTGTGTGTATTTGTCTGTATATATGTGTGTATGTATGTGTGTGTATGTATGTCTTTGTATGTGTGTCTTATGTATGTGTCTTTGTATGTGTGTCTTGTGTCTGTCTGTATGTGTGTATGCGTCTATGTATGTCTTATGTGTGTGTCTTTGTATGTGTGTGCCTCAGGGCCGTCTTTAACGCAGGGCAAACGGGGCAGCTGCCCCAGGCCCTGTCCCAGCTGGGGGCCCAAGACAGCTGCTCCTTTTGCCCTCTGCCCGCAAACTATGGGGGCCCATCGGGTGGCCCATGCACTTAGGGCCACCCAGTGGGCCTGTGTCAGCAGGGGCCCGGTCGGGCGCTGTGGCGCTTTAACAGCGCGACCGGGCCCCTGCTTTTCGGCAGCACTGGGAGGAAGTGACAGCCGCGCGTCACTTCCTCCCACAGAAACTAGAGCCGCGCGGGAGGAAGGAGATGTTCCGAAGGGGGCCAGGCCGGGAGAGCTTAACTCCCAGCCACCCCAGCCAGCCCACTGGACCCCAGGGAAGCCACCCTCCAGGAAAAGGTAAGAAACTGGAGGGTGGTTATCAAATTTTGCATGAGTGTCTGTGTGTGTGTGTGTGTGTGTGTGTGAGAGTATGTATGTATGTCTGTCTGTCAGTGTGCCAGTATGTCTGTCAGTGTGTCAGTATGTCTGTGTGTGTGTGTGTGAGTCGGTCAGTGTCTGTGTGGTTCAGTAAGTCTGTGTGTATGTGTGTTTCAGTATGGCTGTCTGTGAGTGTCAAAATGTCTGTATGTGTGTACGTGTATGTGTGTTTCAGTATGTCTGTCTGTGTGTATGTGTGCCATAATGTCTGTATGTCTGTCAGTGTGTCAGTATGTCTATGTGTGAGTCTGTCAGTGTCCATGTGGTTCTCTATGTCTGTGTGTATGTGAAATGAAAAGTGTGTTTCAGTATGGCTGTCTGTGTGTGTCTCTGTGTCAGTACGTCTGTCAGAATGTGCCTTTGTATCTGTATGTTGTCCGTTTGTGTTTTTGTGTGTATCTATATATAGTTAGTGTGTATCTGTATGTGTCCGTGTTTGTATATGTATATCTGCATGTGTGTCAGGTTGTGTATCTGTGTGTCAGTGTGTGTGTGTGTCGGTGGATCTATATGTAGTCAGTGTGTGTACCTTTGTATCTGCATGTATCAGTGTTTGTATCTGTGTATCTGCATGTTTGTCAGGTTGTGTATCTGTGTTTGTGTCTATCTGTGTGTCAGTGTTCTATATGTAGTCTGTGTGTATCTGTATGTTCTTGTGTGTATCTATATTCGGTCAGTGTGTATCTGCATCTGTGTCAGGTTTTGTATTTGTGTGTATCTATATGTAGTCAGGGGGCCCAAGTTAATGCTTGCCCAGGGTCCAATCAGAATTAAAGACGGCCCTGGTGTGCCTGTCTGTTTGTATGTATGTGTCGTGTGTGTGTGTGTGTGTGTGTCTGTATGTATGTTTGCCTGTTTGTATGTATGTGTCTGTATGTATGCATGTGTGCCTGTCTGTTTGTATGTATGTGTCTTGTGTGTGTGTCATGTGTGTGTGTGTCTGTATGAATGTATGTATGTGTGCCTGTCTGTTATAGTGGGCTATAGTAGGTGGGCTACCTAGCTCAGCCTTCCTACTGGGCATTGCCACAAGGAAGGTTAAAAAATAGAAAAAAAGGGGAAAAAAGGTGGGGAGGGGAATTGAGGAGGGAGAGGAGATGAGAAATCATATTATGCGCAAACAGAGAAGTTGTCTGAATATCACCGAAAGAGGAGACCTTTGTTTGTTCCTTACGAAAATCGAACCAGATATCAAATATTTAGTCTCGCAGCATCAGCCTCAAGGATCTCATTAATCAGTAGTAAAGGTAATTTCAATTTACTTTATTGTTTTCTCATTAAACTTTATAAAGTTACAAACATTATAAACATGCATTAAGTAGAAATAAAAAGATAAATGTATGTACATTTTTTTTTTTTTTTAAACACCCTCCTTTCTAAAACATATTCCGCACTTGCGCAAAAACTGGTGGGTGGTAAGGAAATTTTTCCATCAAGAAAGATGCATTAGTTGGGCGGTAGGTAGAAAAAGGTTGACTACCACTGCCCTAAACTCATAGCCTGTTTTCCCTTGCCTCACTCTAGCAGCTATCTCCTTACTCTCTACTCCCAGCTATGGCTTAATTCTCTTAGCCGATTATCGCCTGTCTCACTGACCAGGGGTAGCACGGCCTCCAAATCTGCCTCTCCTACTCTTTACATAGGCACACTATTGACCTGGTGATCTTATACAGCTTGTATTTTCTTTCCAGCTTGTTCCTCAAAGCACAGCCCCTCTACTAATGTATACTCAATATGTTTTTCTTTTTATGCTAGTAACAAGTGCTGTATACTCACCATCTTTTGATATGCCTTTATCTAGTACTGACCTATTAAGCAGGTTTTATGAATCACCCTAGGATGCACTGCACTATTAGCCTGCATGACAACACTTCTGATATGATCACCTTAATAAGTGCACACGCATTGTACCACATGTCTCATGTAGCCTATTAAGCATGATAAACTTAATTACTAAAAAATATGCAGTTCTATCAACATGTTCTACTACACCCTTGTCTTTTATCTTGTTTTAGGTATCTCTGTTGACATGTTACAAAGAGCTTGTGAATTAAACACAGCACGAAAAAAAGAAAGAATAAAAAAAAACAAAAAAAAAAACCTTCAATGGGATACTTGGGAAACTGAAGTGAAAAAAAGGCTTTGTGTATGATTACCACACACACCCCATACAGGTGATATTGTAATTTATCTGTTGTTAAATCTTATGCAGATCTGCTGAATAGTACAGACATTACTGATTTATTTTTACTATCAACTAGAAGCATTAATTTTAAAAAATAAATTAAAAAAATCAATTAAATAATCAACATCATAGATTTATTCACTAAAAACCACAACTTTTTAATGTTAATTTAGCTGGAATTTTGCAACTGAGTTTATAATAAATCCGATCAGCGTTGCTTTCAGTTAGTAAAAAAACAAGCAAAAGCATATATACATGTATATATTATAACATAAACTGAGATGTGTCTTACCTGTTGCAGGTCTGCAAGTGAATATAGGTGAATTTGTTGGAAAAGATATTCTCGAGGGAAAATTCTGCAAAGAAAAAAAAATTTCAGGGAAAATGTAGAACACAAATTAAAGCAAAAGAGCATTCGCAAAGACAATACAGCAATACCTGGCTTAACAGCAGTACACTAATACATTGATCTTCAAGTATCGTCAGATGATGAGCATGTAGACAATAAAAATTGGGTGACGTTTCTAAACACCACCACCCCCATAAATGTCAAATGTCGGCTTCCATCTTGCTCCTGAATCTCGATCTTGAGAAAGATTTGCTGTTCTTGTCAAAATATTTTTAGAATGCACAAGTAGTGTTTTTGTTTATGCTTGGAGCACATGGGGGTGTGACAGAGGATCAGTAATGCCACAACAAGCGCTGCTTGTGAACTACCTTTTGCATTTCTTATGTTTTAGAACTGTCTCCCATAATAATTGTAAATATAGATCACAAACACTTAGGGTGTCAAATTTAGCCATCAATGCCATAGCGGTTTTCAGTTCCCTTTGTTCTTTCACTGTTTCTGTATGTATGTCTTTTTTGTTTTGTTTCTTAAAATAAGCCTTAGAACAAAGTGCAAATGTGCAATATAAACAGCACACAAATATATTAAAGTACATAAGTAAAATTAGATCTACTGTGGCACTGTAATGCTACATGACACACTTAGCATTTTACTTTATTGCATCTTGTCATTGGAATCATTATCTTATGGGCATAAATCTTTCTCATACATATGTCATAAAAAATAAATGTTCTAGCTCAAGCATCATGCTGTTAACTAATGGCAGCCATCTTTGAATCATCTGCTACAAAATGGCTAGCACATAGCCTTGCTTTCATTCTATATGGCCTCACTTACAATCTTCCTCGATTCAATTTTGACAGACCTAAGTGCTCGAGTCTGTTATAAGCATTTGTCAATGTCTGCGTAAGATCAATGACATCAGATAAAAATAAACACATTACTGGACCAGGCCTGCCAGACACAAACCAATGGGTTGTACTTGAATAAAATAAAATATATGCTGTACTCAGGGTGGTGCTGTATCTGTGTAAAATTAATTTGATTTGGCAGTCCTTTTCCAACTATAATCTGATTTCATGTACTTATTATTTGATTTTTACAGCCTGAAAAACTGAGTTTTCAGTTTAGGTACTTGACAGTATTTAATATACAGTTTCAGACCTCTGGCACAAATCTGAAATAAGTGATAGTAAAATCTGTAATGTAATTGTAATATAATTATTAATACAATAAAGCTACTTCTGCCATATGGCAATATTATATATTTATAAATCTACAGGGTTGGAAGATGACTGACAAACAGAAAGATATATCTGCACAACTTGCTTCAAGCACCCAGAAAGAACAGTATGTATTTTTTAATGTTCGTTCTAGAATTCTTTCTTTTTTTTTGACAATCCTTATTTTATAAAGTTTTTGAGTATCAGCAATAGTGAAACACGATAAAAATCACACACTAGAAGTAAAACCAATAGTAAAATAAAATAAATATCAAATCAGATAAGATTACAGTATGTGAATTGGCATCTACATTTTCAAATACATTCTGGGACCATCCTCTTCAGTCAAAAGCAAGATGCTGAGGTTGCATCTAAGCCTAAGTGTTTACTAGAGGTACAAACCTTAAAAAAATTAATGTTGTGCATCTGAAATAGCTTGATAATGTACAAGCACCTTAAAAGATGACAGATTTGAGATTTTGACCTAACAGAGGCGACCTGTTCCATATTTGCACAAAAGGTGTTTCTTACAATAAATTAAAAAAAGAAGGGATAGTGTATTAAAACTAAACAAGTTATCATTAACCATTGGGTTGCAAACCAAAATTGAACCTCAAAGAATTACAGTGGCTCCTAATGGTTGGAACATGTCTTAAGTAGGCCCAATAACACACACAAAAAAAAAAAAGAATTTTGCAGAATTACTTTTATGTATGATTTTTTTTTATTTTATTGAAAATGGATCAATTAAATCATTTTAGAATTGAAAAAATGGTTACTTTGTATATATTTTAGGTCCCCGTTTAAAAAAATTAAGAATAATTAAACTAAAGTATTAACTTTCAGATTCTATTAGACTTGTGCATTTGGTTTTTCATCTAAATTTCTGGCAATTTGTTCATTCTCACAAATTAGAAATGTCAAAATTGTAATTCTAACGGAATAAAAAACAAATTGCTTATCGAACTAAAATTCAGCCATAAAATGTGTTAATCTGTTATTAGCTTATTTGCAAGAAGGCTCGCTCATTGTAATTAGATTATTTAAAAATAGAAGCAATGAAGAGGTCTGTTCCACATGGTGTTTTTCCCACAATCACAAAAGGCATGTGGGATAGGGAGTACAATTTCAAATTCCCTTTTGACACCCCTCACCAAATGCTGTAGGTGAGGGGCTGAATTAATTCTGCACACTTTACTTAGGAGGGAAGTGACAAATTAAAGCCTATGAAGATCAATATGAACCCATATTAGTATATCATGTCCTGTGCCTTCTCAGCGGGAAAGAAATAAAATAATAAAGTCCTATGTGCAGATATAAAGAAATAATAAAGCTGTGGGGGAATGGCATAGTATACCCCTGTGCTCCTACAATGGGGATCTTAAGAAATAATAATAACTTAATTAATTTTAAAAAACCTTACAAGGGCTTCTTTGCGCCTGGTACTTTTTATTTTAAAAATTGTGATGGGATTTAATGTTTGCATTTTTAAATTTGGCTTTTTTTTGTGACTGAAGAAAAAAAAAGTTTTAAAAACATCTGAGGCAAATATATATAATGGGCCCGCCTCACTATTGTTAGGGTGATGCGGTTATGTATATATAATATAAGATATATATATAATTTTGTTGGGGAGTGTTTATTTAAAACTATCACAATTTTGGGGGGTGGGCAATATATGTCCACTCCCCCATGTATATGGTATTATTAGTCCCCATCTGCCGCCAATAGGTGATGGCTGAGGGACATAATGTCCCCACCTAGGTTAAGATCATATTTAAAGCCCTCACCCACCACCTATGGCTAATGGCTGAGGGGGACATTTGGTTTCTTCAAGTTAATATTTGCATAGCTACCATGCTCCAACAAAGAGTGGGCCTGGGGGGACCATCAGAATCCCTGGGTTATTTTATTTAGAGTCCCCCCTCCCCCCCCCACTGCTCATGGGAAGGGCTGGAGAAGGGACACTAGGTCTTACTTGTTCTTTATACTTAATATATTTCTTTCTAACTTTAGAGGGTTTATTTTTACCTTTAGATTACTGCTCCACAAGTCTCTTAAAACAAATATCTCTAATCCATCAGCGAATGGGAGTCCTTGATGCATCTCTGGGAGATAATCACTAGTCATGATCACCCAGCCAGTCAAATGTTTTTTTATACAGTGTTATTTACTAAAATGAGAATTCAAAGTGAATGTTTTCTAGGACAAAGTAGCTGAATTAGAAGAATACCTGGATTAGAGAATTCTTCAAATTCATCAATTTATATCCACTCAAAGGGTAGTTTAATTCCTTTCCACTTATCACAGGATACTTACTCTCTAGCCCCAGGCGAGGTATTTACATACCTAAGAGTTAAAATGACCTATCTACAAAGTAAATATTAGATCACAACGATATTACTGACTTCGTAGTGAATCACAATCCCCATAAAAGAACATCCTACTCACTCAAGTTTATCAGCACTAATGATACCTTTACGAAATAGTCTCCCATTCTGAAATGGGAATTAGACTTAAAGAAAACATTTGAGGTACACTCCTGGAAACAGAGTATTAAACAGGTCAAAAAGGACATTCATTGTGTAATTTTGATTGAGTTGCATTTTAAAGTACTATATAGGTGGTACATGGTCCCAACAAAACTAAACAACATTTATAACGACCATTCAGACTAATGCTGGAGATGTGGTAATGCAAAGGGATCCCATTTCGACGTTTGGTGGGAATGCTTGGGGTTAAAAAAAAAAAAATCTAACAAGACTCCTTTCCGAAATTGTGGGAATAGAGATACTTTTGTCTCTGCAGTCTTTTCTCTTTTATTTAGAACTTCCCCAAATGGATAAACGATCACTTTCCCTGACAATTCACATTATGTAGGCAGTAAAAATATGCATGGCCAGGAATTGGAAAAAGCAAGGGCACCAAAACTGGCATGAGATACTAATTCAGATAAATCACCAGTGCTTTATGGAGAAAGGCTATTTTTTTGATAAATAACCAAATGGCTTTATATAAAAAAAATATGGGGAAAATGGTTAACATCTCCAAACACTGTTACGTTTTAGATTTTTAAATAATATTTTAAAACTATCTACCAATGGCTATTTATGCCCACCATCTCTCTCCACCTCGCGTTAGAATGAATGTTGCTTGTAGTTTGAATCTGGATTGAATGTTTGCTTAATTGGAAAATTATTCTGATGCACTGTGATTACTGTTAAAAGTTATATATTATTACTATTGTGAAGGTTTTTTTTTCTCTGTGCATCGGATTTTCATAAATATGATTTAAAAAAAAAGAAAAATTCATTAATCTTGGCATTAAATTTAAAATGCACTTTGAATTCTCACTTAAGTGAATAGCCCTAATAGTGAATCTTTGGAAGGTAGGCCACACGAGCGGCTAATGTGTCAACAATACTTCTGTATGAAAAGTTCTCACTTCCTCCTTGAATGGATGGCAATCCTTCTGGCTGTTACTTTGTCAAGCTTGGTTTTGGAGTTTAATTTCACACATACAATATTATTCCCTAAAGACTACTAAAGGTCACTGATTTCAGCTTTGCAAAAAAAAAGAAGAAGAAAAAAAAAAAAAGTCAGTGAGTTCTCTAACTTTCCCAAGTTAATAAATGTCTCAATATTTTTTTTTTCTGTTTACGTTTTTTACATACAAATACGACCATACACATAATTCATACTAGATGCTCACAGTTCCCTATCTAAAAAGAGTAACTATGGCAATGTTAAAAGCTCACTTAAAGTCCATTATTAAGAATAAATTAAAAACAAATACACAATCCATTATGTCTCTTCCTTTACAAACAGAACACATGAAAAACCAATTTAAAGATTATGTATATATGTGTATTCACACACTCATGGCATATATATATATATATATATAATATAGATAAAAAATACATTTTAAAAGCGTACATTAATCACCTTCATTCAAACAAGCAAATTTATCATTGCTGCCATTAGTTGTTGTTTTTTTTGGCCGAGACATAACACCTTTTTAAACAGGAAAGTCTAACATTTTATCTTGAAAGGCACTGCGTCTAGTCTGTACAGCCGCCAGTCTAATAAAATTGTATTACTTACAGTTTACTTGTTGAAACACCATTGGTTTAAAATGTTTACACTACATTTCCCCAATATACTTATTTAAGTGGATATTCTAAATACGTATTCCATTATATAGATTCCTGGGTCTTCAACCAAAAGATTTTAGGCCATCTGGAATCCTTCAAGAGTAAGCACTACTGAAAACAGTGCGGCTTTTAGTCCTTCTGAGAATACAATTCAGACAGACAAATTACATGTCTGAAATTGCTGTCATTAAATTTGTATCCTCACTTAATTGTGTTAGAATTGAAAATTTCAAACAGTAATTCTGTTTTATTACAGCACCTTATGATATACTGTATAATACTGCTTCTTTTCATTGTGGAAAATGGATGACATATATACAGTGTGTTGTAGTTGGTTTAAAATATAAGAATATATTGGTCATCCCTACATAATAACGCTGTTATGCTTTTAATGATGGACAAAGTGACCTAGATTTGTTAAAGGGAAAAAAAAAGAAATATGCAGCCATGAAATGCCAGATATTTAAATTAACATTCCAAACATCATAACTACTACATTCAGCTGTAGTTATGGTGCCAGGAGCGCACTGGAACCAATCTCACTGTAATTTGTCAAACTATGCTATAAAATAACTTACCGAGGTCCCTTGGTCGTCTCTGCTACATCCAATCTTAAACTGCTGGAGAAGCAAAATGTCTTGACCCAGTACCGGGCATGCCTGACACAGTACCGTGCTCATTTGCTGAAAGCGGTCAGCATGACTCTGCTTATCTTATTGGAGCTAATCGGAATTGACTTATTTTAAATGAAATTCTGAAAGCAGCGCCTGCAGATGCAACGCCCTAGCAGACTCCGGCAAATTGTCATAACTTTCTAAAATGGGCTGGTGCTCACAATCTGCTGTATACCAATCAAGTTACAATTACTGTCTATCTTATTTATATAAATCAGTTGGAGAAGATTTTTTTACATTTGTGTATGTAGTTATTGCTTGCTTTATGTGTTATATATATATATATATATATATATGTTGATAGACCGCTAGACACTCGGATAGATGCTGTACTCATGAGAACATAAATAGTTCAAAAGGTGCTACCAATTGATACAACATACAAAATGCAATGCATTTAACATCAGAGTAACGTTAGAGCCCATAGATGCACTCAACTTCAAACTAGCCATAGAGCCAATAATGGCATTTTATAATAATATAATACAAAATATATTACATAAGCCTGCAACAATTATTTTTGGTCGGTTTTACTCTTTATCAGCCTAATGACTGCCGACTGAGATTAACCTAAGTTATAAGGAACAACCATTTTCTTTGGACACAAGGTTTAATCACGTTAGGTTTTAAATAATCAGTTTCATGTAAACATACTGCAAAGTTCCCTTTTTAATTTGACAGTCTGACAAATACAATTTAACCGTAAATGATAGAGAATCAAATTAAAAAAACAAAAAACAATAAATAATGCAATTTCCCCTTCTTCACAGTCAGTTTAGTCTGTGCTGGACCTTTTTTAATTACACAAAGCCAACGAAAAGTGTTGGCGACTTTAAACATGTTTTTGGAAGCAAGTTAGTGCTTCCAAAATATGGGTATGCAGGAGAGGTGTGTCTTACAGCAAGTATAACACCCACTGAAAAAATGATTGTTGTTCCCAGCAGGTGACGGGGAAATGGAAGTTAAAATATAAGCTTTTAA
Source organism: Pelobates cultripes (assembly GCA_933207985.1). Classification (NCBI taxonomy): domain Eukaryota; kingdom Metazoa; phylum Chordata; class Amphibia; order Anura; family Pelobatidae; genus Pelobates; species Pelobates cultripes. The sequence continues at coordinate 70,532,048 of OW240918.1, read as the reverse complement.
TATTATTACGGGAAGTTACACTTAGTTGTATAACATGAGTCAAGCCAGATGATTATAAAACTGCAAACCTATATCTGTTATGACAGGTTCATTTTACATTTCAATAGTCTCATCTTACTTTTTATTTTAAACTTTATACATTTTTTTGGGAAAGACTCAAATCAATGTTTCTCTGTACATGAGAGGCAAAACTCTGGAGGCTTTAAAACCATTGATATTGTTACAAATAATGTGTACAATGAGCCAGATACTACCATTGTGTAAATTAAATTAGTCATGAAACCTATTTACAGCATAAATGCTTTCACAAGAATAAGTCTATGTATTTGAAATACTTCTATGTTCCTTAAAATAGAAGTAAAATGCTTTGCGTGCATCACAGACACAAAGCCTTTGTTAAATTATTTTGAAATGCAACATCTATGCTCCTCAGAATGCTAGTCGTGGGCCTGGAAGTGCTACACCATTTGTGTTTTACTAGAGGAACCCCTAGGGGGCATATATACTGAACAAGCTTTTTACCAATGACAGGGATATGATTTTGTATAGCCTACCTTCACCCAAAATCATCAGAATCGTTGGACGGTATGGGATAGTGGAGGCTGGAAGAGTGCTCTACAGTTGCTTTGTAATTATATTCATGAATATCAATAGTAGTCCATAATACATGCTAATTACTAACAATAGTAGTGTTAATGTTTATGTAACAAGTAATGAAGTGATGTAAATCACTATGTTTAAAATTTGACATAAGAACATAATGATAATGTTAAAAGTATTCACATGGTTTACTGAATTAAAAAAAAAAAAAGAATTGATAAAAAAAAAAAATGAAAATACAAAAACAAATCACCTTTTAAATTGTGATGATGAGAGCTCTATGAAACAAAAGAAGTATAAAGCATTGTACAATTTTCCTAATAAGGGTGCAAGAGTGAAGATACATCAGTACTAAATGAAGCACTGTCCCAATCTCATCAATCAACTTGCTTTTTAGCTTCCCGACAGCAATATCAACAGTGGCTTACAGTTTGTTTATGTAAGACTGTCATAGACCTTCCACTGGCCATACTTAGTTGTTCAGCACTAACTCCTTGAATGTTAAGACTTTAAGAATGCATTACTGAATGCCCTTTTAGCAGCTAAATAGTTAAGAATCATTCAGACACTGTTGGCGGGCGTTTAACCCCCCCATCATATAATTTACCTAGACATTTAACACATTGCAAAAAAAAACACATTTGAAAAGGAGTATCAAGACTACTAATTATTTCAATATATCATTCTTTGACAGCAAGAAAGCATTTTTATTTCACAAATCTTAATTTTGCAGTATACTTATTTTCTATTACAGTCTGCAGAACATATGCAATGTCTTTAATCTACTGCAAAAGTAAGAAATAGCATATAACATAGTTGGGTAATTTTTTTGCTCTTTAGTTTTCAATTCATTATAATTCTTTGTTCACTACAAAAACAACTACGTTGAAATCTACATTCGTCCATACATATAGAGTCTATGGGGCAACCTATTTTTGAAATGAGGTACTCCAAAGTTCTGTTGTGAAATCGTTTACGTTGAATAAGAGACATAAAGCAATCTATTTATAAAAAATATCTCTCCATATGAAGAAGCAAACAAAACAAAAAATCCCTTCTAAAGTTATAAATATTGTTGGCTTAACCACTGTATTTTTATATTATACATAGCTATACTATGAAAATTATAATCTAATAAGTAGTAGCAACAACTCTGATTAATGGGGCTGCCAGAATGTGTTGATATAATAGTTTGTTCAATGTTACAGTCATTAGTGGCATGTTTGTGAGCAGGCCCTTTTTGGCACTTTAGCCATTATCATTCTACCACAAGGTCACCTTTTCTGCAAGTGTGCACACATACATGTTATGTATCATTTTTTTTGAACGTGAAATATGGTTTTATTTTGATACCCTACATCATGGGTCATCAACCTGGTCCCTATCGCCCACTAGTGGGCGTTTCAGGATTTCAGGTGGGCGGTAGGGATTTCCTCAATTTCAGAGATTGGGTGGGCCGGAGGGCGGGTGTGAGCCGGCGGTACCCCTGCGACCGGGTACCGCCGCCACCATTTGCGGCCCTGGCCCGCGCAGCAAACCGCCGGGGCTGACATCCAAGGGGTCCATCGCTGTCAGGGTCACCCGATGGGTGCGGATTGTAAGGAGGCCTGGTCATCGCTGGGCGCTTTAACGGCACGACCGGGCCCCGTTATTACATCACACGCTGGGAGGAAGTGACTGCATGTCACTCCTCCCAGCTAACACACAGACCGCTCGGGAGGAAGACCAGGGAGTCATGTGCCTGTCTGTTATAGTGGGCTATAGTAAGTGGGCTACCTAGCTCAGCCTTCCTACTGGGCATTGCTATAAGGAAGGTTAAAAAAATAGAAAAAAGGGAAAAAAAGGTGGGGAGGGGAATTGAGGAGGGAGAGGAGATGAGAAATCATATTATGTGCAAACAGAGAAGTCGTCTGAATATCACCGAAAGAGGAGACCTTCGTTTGTTCCTTACGAAAATCTAACCAGATATCAAATATTTAGTCTTGCAGCATCAGCCTCAAGGATCTCATTAATCACTAGTAAAAGTAATTTCAATTTACTTTATTGTTTTCTCATACCAAATTTGCACATTGTTAAGGCATACTGCACTATTGTCTATTTCTGTTTTCTATTTTTTAGGTTATTTAATGTGAAGAATCTCTACTGGTTCATGAATGTACATTCATACTCATTTATATTGCACGTAAAGATTATTTCTATTGTTTTTTTGCGCGGTTTGTGTTGTTTTTTCCCCTTTGATTTGTTTGTCACACAAGGTTTGAGAATCCTTGTTATACTGCATCTTTATTTATTCAACCTGTAGAACTGAGTCAAACTTGGTTTTTCAATCAAATGATGCTCATAGCAGCATTCAATTGGAGGAGAGTGGTGATTTGCAACGCATGTGTATCTCGTCCCCAATGCTTCTAGATGAGATGAGAACACAGAAAAAACAGAAGGCATGCTGACAAAGATTGAGAGGGTAGCTGCAGCACAAGTGTCTCCAAACTGGAAACAAGGTAAGTAATCTTTATTTAGCAGAACTTTTAAAATACTAAAGGGGGGTAGACAGAGTTCACAGCTACAGAAAGGAACCTTAGTGTCCCATAAAATTATGTTAATTTCAGGACTATGGGTTCCATTTAATTAAGGACTGTTTTTCGGTACTTACTTGTGTCCATTAAAATAGTGACCTATAGTGATATTTCAAGGTGTTGTGGACTAAAGGGACATGGACACTGCACCCACACCACTTCAATGAGGTGAAGTGGTTTGGATGCTTATAGTGTCCTTTTACATATACTCATAGTATTCCATATTTACATGTATATTCTCTCTAATGAAAAGTGCCTATGGTACATAAAAAATACAATTATATATACATATATATATTGGAAGGCTTGGCCTGAAAATGTAGGAGGGGCGTATGGACATTTAAAAGGGACTCCTCCTTCCCTAATTTACCGTGATTGGTCCGATGATATGCAACATAGTCTACTAGTGTAGGCCCACTTTTATTTCTGGCCTACAGCATATGTCGGTTTTGGCACACATCAACCGACTTGTTCCTATCACAGGTTCTGTAACACCAATCTTACTTCAGTCATGTAGCCCCGAACACACACACATATATATAAAACAAAGGCTTGGCACTCACCTTTAAAGTATTTAGAAAGATTTTTTTACTACCCTGGTGCAATCCGTGTTTATCAGATAATCCAGAATAAAGAGGGTGCACTCCTATATATATATATATATATATATATACATATACATACACACTCTGTGACGTTTTGCACTTCAGCCTCCCTGTGTTTTTGCCTGGTGCTCAGCTGCACAATTTATACTGTATAATATAAAGTCAGCACTCAAGGTCTTGTAAAGATGAAGCCTTTAATCCAGAGCTTAATCCATTTAAACAGTCAACGTTTCAGTTCATACACCGAACTTTCCTCAGGACATAATCCATTTTTATTTTTTTTATTTTATATATTTATATGTATATACGCACCATAAACTCTCTAAAGAGGGTGTCACAGAAAGACCTTGTGATCCTTGTAGAGTCCTATTAATGAACACGATACAAGAGATTTCGATTGGCCCAGTATATGTAATACAATCACATAAAATATTAGAGTATTTTTTTCTTTAATTTAAAATAGTTCAAATTTATTCCTGTTCATAATTCACCATTATTTTATAATGACAGGTTATGTAGTATCCAGATTTTTTGCATCAGAAATGAGACACTGCTTGTTTAGTATCGTATGAATCATGTATTTTGTTTGGAATCAGCAAAGGAGGCTATGCCTAATTGATCAACAAAAACAGGGGATTCTTGTTTTGGATATAAAAAAAACAGAGTTTCGTTATTTTCTATCACAGGGAAGTATATTTTATTATTTGAAAGAATGTGGCTTAGTAAGTGGCAAAGTAACGCCGAGTGCCTGATTTTAAATTTTTGATGTTACAATCATATAATTAACGTATCAAGGGTTGCCAAAAGATAGCTTTCCAGATCTTGAACAAAATACAACTTCCAATATGGCTTTGCATAGCTAAATCATTTTCATGTAGGTCCCCCTCGTGCTGCCAAAACAGCTCTGATGTGTCAAGGAATGGGAAGACCTCTGAACGTGTCCTGTGGTATCTGGCACCCAGGGTCGGCCTTAGGCCTTTATGCGCTCCGTGTGAAAAATCTTCACAGCGCCCCCCCTCATCATCCATGTATGATGTAATGTTTGTGTTGTCTGTGTATGTGATAGATGTGATGACTGTGTGTGATATGTATGCTATGTGTCGGCTGTGTGTGATATTTGGAATGGGTGTATTAACAGTGTGTGATATGCGTGTATTGGTTGTATGTGATATTTGCGCTGTGTTTATTGGCTGTGTGTGATGGTTATTTAATGTGTGTGAATCCAGGTGTATATTTTTGCAGTTATGTGCACACATTCCCACAGTCAGATGCACACAGTTATACATATACACTGTCAAATCCACCACATGGACATAGTCGCAGGCAGATATAGTCACACACACAGGATCAGGCAGAAACACACAGGTACAGGCAGAAACACACATACGCAGTTACAGGTAGATAAACACACACACACACAATTACAGGCAGACAGCCACACACACACAGCCACACATGCAGTTTTACACACACACACACACACACAGTCTTACACACACATACTTACATGCAGCCACACACACACAGGCAGATAGCCACACACACAGGAAGCCACACACAAAGGCAGACAGCCACACACACACACATAGGGAGAAAGCCACACACACTCACACACAGACAGCCACACACATACACGCAGGCGGCCATCCACACACACACAGGGGAAGGTGGCCATCCACACACACAGAGGCAGGCAGTCACACACACACACAGGCAGGCAGACAGTCACGCGCACACACGCAGACAGTCACACACACACAAACACAGGCAGTCATACACACAGGCAGGCAGTCATACACACACACAGGTAGGCAGTCATACACACACACACACAGGCAGATAGTCACACACACACACACACACACACACACAGGAAGACAGTTACAGACACACACACACACAGGCAGGCAGTCACAGACACACAGTTATAGACACACACAGGCAGTCAGTCACACACAGGCAGACAGTCATACACACAGACACACACACAGGCAGGGAGACCGTCATACACACACAGACAGTCACACTCACAATCACATAGTTACTTCTGTTCCTTGTGGAGGCAGACAGGCAGTGCAGCTCCTGGAGACTGGTTGTTGGGAAAGCAGGAACTCCTTCCTGCTTCCCCTGCAGCAGTTATTCAACACTCAGCTCCGCCGCACACGAAGCTCCGCCTCGTCACACTTTTTTTTTAATCCCAGTTGGCTGTGTGGCCGCACGGCGCCCCCAGCTCCATGGCCATCCACACACACACAGGGGAAGGTGGCCATCCACACACACAGAGGCAGGCAGTCACACACATACACACACACACACAGGCAGACAGTCACGCGCACACACACACACCCACAGGCAGACAGTCACGCGCACACAAACACACGCAGACAGTCACACACACACAAACACAGGCAGTCATACACACAGGCAGGCAGTCATACACACACACACACACAGGCAGTCAGTCACACACAGGCAGACAGACACACACACAGACACACACACAGGCAGGGAGACCGTCATACACACACAGACAGTCACACTCACAATCACATAGTTACCTCTGTTCCTTGTGGAGGCAAACAGGCAGTGCAGCTCCTGGAGACTGGTTGTTGGGAAAGCAGGAACTCCTTCCTGCTTCCCCTGCAGCAGTTATTCAACACTCAGCTCCGCTCCGCCGCACAGGAAGCTCCGCCCCGTCACACTTTTTTTTAAATCCCAGTTGGCTGTGTGGCCGCACAGCGCCCCCAGCTCCATGGCACCCTGTGCCGCATAGCTCGCACACCCCTAAGGCCGGCCCTGCTGGCACCAAGACATTAGCAGCAGGTCCTTTAAATGCTGCAAGTTGTGAGGTGAGGCCTTCATGGGTCGGATTTGTTGTTCCAGCACATCCAACAGATGCTCAATCGTATTAAGATCTTTGGAATTTGGAGGCCTAGGCAATACCTTGAACTGTTTGTCAGGTTTCTCAAACCATTCCTGTACAATTTTTGCAGTGTGACTGGGTGCATTATCCTACTGAAAGAAGCCACTGCAATCAGGGAACACCACTGCCATGGAGGGGTGTAAGTGGTCTGTGATAATCTTAAGGTAGGTGGTACTTGTCAAATTAACATCCACATGAATGCCAGGATCCAAGGTTTTCAAGCAGAATATTGCCCAGAGCATAACAGTGCCTCCGCCGGCCTGCTTTCTTCCCATTTTGCATCCAGCTGCCATCTCTTGCCCAGGTAAACGACACACCAGCACCCAGCTATCCACCTGATCCAAAAGAAAATTTGAATCATCAGACCAGGTAACCTTTTTCCATTGGTCCATGGTCCAGTTCTGATGCACACGTACCAACTGAAGGTGCTTTCAGTGGTGGACCATGGGTCACAAAGGGCTCTGACCGGTCTGTGGATATGCAGAAACTGCAATGCATTGTCAGTTCTGACACCTGGCCAGCAATTTGACCAGCAACCATGGCCAGCAATTTGAGGTCCTGTAGCTCTTCTGTGTGATTGGCCCAGTAGGGCTAGCCTTGGCGCCCCACGTGGATCAATAAACTATAGTTGCCCTTTTTTGCAACCCTTTTGGTAGGTACTAACTACTGTATACTGGGAACACACTACAAGACTTGCCATTTGGATATGCTCTGTCCCATTTATCCATCACTATGTGGCCCTTGTCAAAGTCATTCAAATCTTTTAACTTGACCATTTTTCCTACTTCCAACACATCAAATCCAAGGACTGACTGTTCACTTGCTGCCTAATATATCCCACCCCTTGACAGGTTTCACTGTAACAATATAATCAATGTTATTCACTTCAACTGTCAGTGGTTTTAATGTTGTGACTGATCAGTGTATGGTATGGAAAGGATGACAGCCACTCTGCACAACTTTTTAGATTCTTTCTTAAGGATCATGGACTCCTGGCTCCTTACTCCCTTACTCCCAAATATTCATACCTCTCCATGTGCAGATTGAGGTTTGAATATATGCCCTCACCGGGATTAGCTAGTGTGAAGAAACCCCCCTGTTCCCTATGTTATTTACTGTTTGCATTCCCTGTGTATCCTCTATTGCTACCTCTGTCTGTGCGGCCAGCGTTCGTTAGTCGAATGTCACGTGGCAGAGAAAACCGCGGCCATCTTTGTTCATGCGAACAAAGGCAGCGGGACCTGGTCGTCGAGTGCATGGAACTGTTTTACGGACACTCGACTTCCCGAACACCGGTCCCAAACAGACGAACGCTGGAACTCTATTTACCGAATAGCTAGAAGAGCGCTATTCGGTACTTTGGTGCATTCGACAGAGGGGCACGAACGCTGCTAGGAGCCAGAGGGATCCATTCGGTATTTTTATTCATTTTTATGTTTTTTCGAAAGTGACCGGCAAAACCCACCAAATTCGTGGAACTGTTTTGGGCATGCAGCCCAGGGTGAGCCGGTCACACAAGACTTCCATAAAATTTGCAAACCCCTGAACCGATCTGGGTGAAATTCTAATATGTTGGTCACCCAGATCAGGGCTATCAGGGGACACATAATTTATGGGGATACCCCCAGTATAAAGGGGTGTTCTGAAAGTTGGGGGAAAAGTGATTTTTCAGCCCGGAGATAATTAAGTTACTATTTTATCAGACTAAATTATCTCCTGGGCTAGGGGAGGGAATTGTAGGTGTGTGTTAACATTTTACTGCTTGTGATTGGTTATTGTTTGCCCCTCCCTGAGGGCTGTCCCCTTGCATGGGGACTTGCATAAAAGCTGTGTGCACCCATTAAAGGACAGTTCATTTTGTACCCTTCTTCTTGACTTCGGCTGATGTTTGGGGATTCGTGTGTTTCACTGAGGGAATTATCTGGTGAGACTATTGGAATTGCTATAGGATTCGTCTACCCTAAATACCGAACTGAGGGCTATAATCACTAAGGCTCTGGCGGTTCGGGAGGAAACTACCGAATGAGGTTAAATATACTTGGTTTCCTTACAGCTAGTATGCTTCTCCTCCTTATCTTTCTGCTTACCCTCCTGTTCTTTCTCAACTTTTCTTTCCTCTTTTTATTTATCATTTATTTATAAGTGTATTTGTGATTATTGCTGTTGCCAGGTGTATGCAGTTTGTGTGAAAACATTATACACGTTTCACTTGGAAGAAAAGCATTGAATATTGAGAACGTAAATAATATAAAACTATTTATTGTGTAGCACAAATATTTTTTGAGTTCGATCAACCATGAAGTGAGATTTTATATGGACAGAGAACCCACCTCCGACGTAAGTCTTCAGCTACCACTGCACGGCAGCTAAATAGGTAGGCTCTGAGGGACTTTAGTTGTTGTCTCAGACGTACAATATGTGCCAGTGCCTCAACGTGTCTGTAGAGCAGTGGATTCTCCTGATGCACATCAATCAATGGCTCTTCAAATACATACTCCAAAAACTCTTTAGCCTGCTTGGATACCTGAAAAAAATAAATAATAAGAGGTCAGTTGTATGGCTTTACCCTGCAACAGCTTTTCTTGAAACCTGATGTCTTGCTTTGTTTCCTTTGTACATGTTTTACTAATTAAATACCGTTCTTAATCTCACAGTCGGGAATTATATTGTTAACAAGTGCACCTGCCTCATGGGACAGACTGCTTTATATAAAAAGCAGCTTTTCTTCTTTCCTTTCCTCTTGTCAATATGTTCTTGATCATTGTTGAACTGAGATACCATATCACAGGCAGTTTGCTGATATTCAACAATAATGCAACAAAAGATTTTTCTCCCATCTAAGCAATTTTTTTTGTTTACATGATTACAACTGCTGGCACATTGAAACCATACTTATTTTGGTTCCCACAAGACAGAGTTAAACGCAATCTATTGAGATAATAGACGCTCCATAACCACTACAGCTCATACTGTAAAATGTTCAAATCCTTAATGCCATCCTCCAGCTTTAGAAGTTATTTCATGGAAACTATGCTTCCTCACTAGGCAGGCAAACATTTGTACAGGGTTAGCAGACACTGTGCACATATTACTCACGGCAAACAAATCTGTTTATACACTACCTGGACCTTTTGCTATGAGAGTTTGCAAACACATACGCATGGCATAATTCCTTTATTACCTGCCCAGCTCAGAGCATTGTGAAATATTCTCTATCCTAACCTGGTAAGAAAAGAGAGCAATTGTGCTGTGTGCGTGCTGACTAATCGACTTATTGTAGTTTAGAAGCTGCATGAATATTTAATTTATGGAAGACCAAATGAAGACTAGTGGTGACGTTACGGTGCTGAACATTTTAGAAAACATAAAATCAATAAATGACAGCACAGGGATCCAATTGACTAATTTTTAATTATGTCATTGGTTGCTTTAATTATATCACTATGTGTATCACTATGTGTTTTAATTAATTATGCAATTTCCTATTAATTTATTATGTGTAAATATATGCTCATTTACTGCTGTAGTGTTAGCTTGATAAAAACCAGGGTACAGGTCAAAATGTAGCGGTGTCCAATAAATCTGCTTAATCTATCATAGTGAGTGCTTGAGATTTTTCTTTTATACTTGACACAGGGATCCAAGGCACGTACTCTACTTATAAAAGCTGCAGTGGTTATAATGCACAAAGTGTTCATTAAGTGAATGATTACCATACAGATCTGTCAGTTTTGTTTCTTACATTGACACTGCTCTACCTCCTATTTCCTATGCCATTACAGTAGCAGTGGTGGGACATAAAGCGGGGATTCATGATTAATATGCTCAAGAACTGCTGAACGCTGATGGAGAAAGTCTCATTCTGCATCCAACTTCCTCCACTATAAATTTCAGTTTAGCTCTTTACTCCCCAAATGTAAACTACTTCAATACCCTCATAACCACATACTCCCAAGAACACAAACACCCTTTTCACACTTTTAACTCTCTTCTCGGCCCTTTTGCTACACCTCCTCATACTATCTTAACTGCTACAAACTTTGCATCGCATTTCACTGATAAGATCGCTGTGACCCCCCTAACTTCACTCCCTCCTTCTTCTATGCTCAATGGCACCCGCTATGCCAGTAGAGGTCTCTGCTCTAATTTGGTCCTCCCGCCACACCAACAGTTCTCTCGATCCTATTCGCACTATGTACACTAGGTTGACCGACTTCCTTAAGTCCAACTCTCTACTTGACCCACTTCAGTCTGGATTTAGTGCTCGTCACTCTGTCCAAAAGGCCATGACCAAAGTATTGATTTAATTGCTGCTAAATCCAGTGGTCGCTTCTCTCTCCTAGTTCTACTTGACCTTTCTGATGCTTTTGACACTGTTGATCATCAAAAACATCTTCTCATTTTCTGTTATCTCGTTCTAGGAGATTCTGCTCTCTCCTGGTCCTCCTCCTATCTCTCCCAGTTCTCTTTCAACCTTTCTTACTTTGGCTCTTCCTCTTCTCCACAACCCCTCACTGTCAGTATTCTCCAAGCTTCTGTCCTTGTCCCTTACTGTTCTCGATCTATACTGCCTCCCTTGCTAAACTCATCAGCTTTGCTGGCTTCCAAAATCACTTCTACACAGATGACATGCAATTTTATCTGTCCTCTACTGATCTGTCTAAAACAGAATTTCTTGTCTTTCCTCCCTCAAGCATTTCACTCCTGTGTTTGTCTCCCACCATGTCCCTCCCCTATTTAAAGTTGAATGTGGCTAGTCACTTGCCTTGACTATTGCCATCCACATCTCAGTGGCATTCCCAGCTTACCCTGTCACAGTCTATAATGAATGCGATGGTGAGGCTCATCTTCTTGTCTGCTCGCACCTCCCACACCTCCACCCTCTGTCAGTCCCTACACTGGCTTTGCGTAAGATTTAAAATGTGAGATTCACGTACTTGCTTTTAAATCTCTACATAATGCTGCTCCTACCTATCCTCACTAATACACAAGTATGTCCCATCCAGGCCCCTATGCTCTGTCGTAGAACTGCGTCTATCCCCTGTTCTCGAACCTTTGAAGCTCACCTTCAAGACCTTTTGTATGACTGCACCGTTCCTCTGACTTCCCTACTGCATTAGAGTCTCAAACAATCTCCATTACTTCAAAAAATGTCAATGAGATGTGGAGGAATAGGTTTGAGAGAAGTCATTTTATATCTTTAGGAAAGCATATCCATTAAACAGTTAATAGCTTTCCCCCTCCACACCTTGGTAACCCACCTTGCTTCCTCTCCTGCAACTATGCCATCTCAAAAAAACCTTAATTGTAAACTATTCTAGCAACCTACTTTTCTGGACAAGAAATATATATCCTAACCTTACCTCTTGTGTCCCCACTCCCTCTGGAATATCAGCTCTTTTGAGCAGGCCTTTCAACACCCTCTGTAACTATGCACTCAATTAGTTTTGTTGAAAATACTTGGCTGTTAGTCCTCCCATTGTACAGCGCTTTATAACGAATAATAATTAATATTTAAATGCACATTTGTATATGTATATATTTTACATATATGTATATGTAAAAACCAAAAAGTTTCTCATGGAGAAGCCATTGGTTATACAATTTTATTGTCTCAGAGCGCATGCGTGTGCTCTAAGCCAGAACACTGTGCGAGGGAGGGGATTTATTTAATAAAAATTGAGATGGGAGGGAGGCAGCGCACAGAGTGATTTGGGGAGGGGTGAGCAAAAAATATTCTTACATCTGTCACCGGCATGCTTAAGACAGATGTAAAATATGCACAGAATTGACATTAAGCAGCTGCTTAAGCCCTGTGTGCCGGGAGTGTTAATTAGCCCCCAGCACACAAGTGCAAATTTAAATGGTCATGGTGGTTTGAGTAACCCTTTAACTTGGGATGCAAACCTGCAGCACTTATGTTTCCAGACACTACTTAACATAACATATTGAAACATTAAAAATTACCTTCTACTATATTAAGTGTATTTTGCACAAAAGGACAAACTAATTCCTTTTGCCACCAACTATACTCACAGATATTTTGCCTTGACTTCCAGGGATGATACTGGCTGCAACTTACAATGCTCCATCGACTGGCAACTTCTGACAGTATTGATATCTAGGCTTTCTATGAACCACAAATATGAATTCCCTACTATTACACCACCTTACCAATCCTGTGTGCACATACTACATCTGAGCTCCAGAACCAACCTGTCTCACACTCAAAAAACCAACCTGTCCCAATTAATCTAATGCAGTTTTTTCTTTGTGAGTACAGAACAAAATGTGATACCATAATTAGACTCACAGAGAGTACTGGGCAGTGCCAGGGCAATTTACCTTGGTATATAATGTCATATGTATTTTATTCAATTACATTTTGGCTTTTTGAATGAAATATTAATTTAAGCAAAATATAGCTTTCTGGATTGGGTCATACCAATGCAATGTTCACTGGTTTGGACTCCAACAGGGCTATATTAACAGAGGGGCTAATGGAAGCTACAGGCCCATATTAAAAAAAATCTTACTTGTACAAAATGGATTTAGTACAGGAACTTAGGAGGGATGCAGGGGGAACAAAATTACTGTAAACCAGATGACTATAAAATAGTTAACAAAAGCTCTTGCAGCTTTGGTCTCTCTACAGTGTAGCATTTTCCTTTTCTGCTATACTCAAATTCACCTTCTCTGTCCAAGGTGAATTACTAGGAGCTTGTGGAAAGGATAGGAGTGCATAAGTGACTGCTGAAGGGCAACAGGGAACTGTCTCCTGAAAGCATAGAGCAAGCCATCATTAGATGCTTTCGCGCCAAACTCCTACAACAGCGCTGTCTGCATAGTTTGCACTTGGATTTAGGTGCTGCACAGCGTGAAGCACTGACCAGGAAGCACCTCTAGAGGCCGTCTGAGTGACTGTCGCTAGAGGTGAAAAGTCAGTGTTTACATTGAAAAGCGTTCAGGGAAAGGATATAGACTTCAGAACAACTGCATTAAGCTGTAGTGGTTCTGGTGACTAGAGTGTCCCTTTAAGAATTGTATTTTTGGCGTTGATTTCTCTGGCTCCTAGTCCAAGCAAATTTGTCAAGCCCTGATTTAGTGATTTCTGTCAATAATATTCTATAATTAAAAACATCATAATTGTCAGCATGAGGCCTAATAGGCCATGGACTCCAAGGGTTACAAAAATAAATTAAAAGATAGTAGCAGTGCATTTAGCATACAGCATTGCACACCTTACCACCATGCACAGGGACTGCATTGAATATTACTGCAAATCACTGCCAGACTAGTTTATAGGGTAAGAGTTAAGATGGTCTTTTGAAGAACACCTAGATCCAAACCCGAGGTCTTACGGCACCAGAGGAGAACCAGCATATTATATAATAGAGTCTCAAGTCAACATTTCCTATATGGGCTGCTAGGGGTGTGATGGTGATGTATGATCCTTTTAGGACAAAATGCCAGATAAAGAATACTTACAATAGTATCTTAACACACACTAAATCGTATTTAAAAAGCCTACACCATACACCTCTCACAGCCAGGCTGTGACTAGAATAGATTAATTAATAGAAACTATTCAACTAGATATTTTCTTATTTATTCATTCACATGGAGTGGGAGAAGATGAAATAGCTCTTGCTAATGTATTCCATTCTTAAGCAAGGGAGAAATTTTGTCTATGATACTTGAGACAAGCATGATGGAAATGATATATTGAGCAATGCCATTAGGCTTCCAGGTCCTTAAGTCCATGTTTACACTGAGGCAGAGCTAAACTGTGCTATTTCAGGAGGCCAATCATGGCAGATTTCAAATGACATCTTCCCCTATACACAGTGTACCAAGCAAGAGGAGCTTAATCACAAATAACCCCTAATTAGGACTTGAAAGTGCATTAAAACTTTAGACATGGAAAAAGTAAAAAAATAAAATAAAAAATCAATAATAAAGGTTTTACAGAAACAGTAAATGAAAGGTGCTACACTTTTAGTCAAACATTTCTGTAATTAAGCCCAGTATGCTGCTTTCTTACAGAATTATTAATATAATAAATCAAGTCTGTTACATCTGAATAAAAGCACGGAGAGAGCGTCAGTGTTTCTGTGATGCTGAAGAATACTACACCATGTGTAAATGCTTGTAAGAAGGACAATGCTGGGTCCTTCTCTCTCAGTACTTATTTGTTAGTATAAAGCAGATCGTAAAAGCAATGCCAACAACCACTTTGGGATTTTTTTTAAATTCTCAGGTGAATACCCACAAATTTTCAAAGATTCACATACTCATTTAATATGCTAAAACTCAAAGAGGAACTCATTTAATATGCTAAAACTCAAAGGGATCTCTTGGGAATTGAAAATTGGAAAAAAAAAACAATTTATTGAAATATTACACTGAAAAACTGCGGCGGTGGCTTTAATTGTGACGAAAAGAGAAAATGAACTTGGAGAATGTTTGGCCGAATTTGGTCCCATAAGTCTGGGAGACAATGCTATGGATGTAAACCCAACAAGCCTTGCTAGCAATATGCATTAATTAGCACAAATTGGTCCTGCTCTGTGCAACAGTACCTGGGGTGTATTTATGCTGGTAGATTATTTCCAGAGATGTATTCTCAAATTAGTTGATTTCTTTTCGTAAAATCCTCAAGTGGCCAAAAAATACAATTTAGTTTTAACTGACCATGGCTAGAACATTTTTTAAGTGACTTTACAACAAATTGCTAGACATTCGAGGCTCATTTAGAAAAGTGGTTCAAAACCCAATTCTGAAGGTACACCAACAGTCCTATGCCAATATTATTACAATCAGGCAAAAAACAGGAAATGTCTGAATCCTGGACTCATGCAGGGTTATTCACCAAAGTGAGAATTTCAAGAGAATTCAAAGAGAATTTCAAATGTAAGGTCTATATAGCCCAACTGGAAAAATGTCCAAGTCAGTTATGTTTGCAATATGGCTACTCTAGCCTTAACTTTGAAATTCACTTTGAATTCTCAAATTAGTGAATAAACCTGATGGTGTGCTTTGAGAACCTGATTGGGAACCAGTGATTTAGAATGAGATCAAAGTATATACACAACCTAATTTATATGCACATTAAAGAAACACCCAAATATAAGTTGTTAAACCATTTTAGAACAGACTGTCTTGCCTGTCATCTGCTGGTCGAGGCTCCCCACCTATCTGCAGCCTCCAGCAGAGCCAGTGGTTCCTACTAAGGAACTAAGATGTACAGCATTAGCTGATCACTCTCAGCCATTGGGCCCTGTGCCCCCATTCTTTGTTGAAGCAGAGAGCTTTTAGCTTTCCTGGAGGTTGCAGAGAGGTATGGAGTGACATTCGGCTGACCCCAGGCAAAAAAGGCAGATTGTTCTAAATCAGCCTGATAGAACAGTTTGCACCATGGCTCCACTGGCACCATAACCACTACAGTGTACTGTAGTGGTTAAGGTGCTTAGAGTGGAGTGCTCCTTTAACTACTTGCATTGAAGGTTAAGTTAAAAATATGCTGCATGCTGTAATACACTCCTACATACAAACACTCTGTGCCTCTAAAAAGGAAGGATAATAGAATGGTATTAGAGAGGAACACTTGAGATGAATGCACATGTAATTTTTTTATTTTTTTTATTTATGTGTGTGAATATATATATATATTTATATATAAATACCTTATGTTTAGAGGTATCCCAGTTGTGAACAAGACGGGCAGGTATGATAAAGCCATCATCCACATGGCAAGTACTACAGTAATACCACCCACTATAACTGCACACTTTGGCTTTTCCATTGGAGAGGCCTATTGGTCTCTGGCAACCTGTAACAGACAGAAAAAGAAGAAACAATTTAATTATAGGGGCATTAGCATATGTACTAAAGTCCACCATGTTCCTAAAATACAGTGCTGCATTTATAAGAAAACAGTCCTGGATTACCGATGGAATATGTATTTAATAACAGAAATCAATTAAAGATGTCTGTGTCTATATGTTTAATTTAGCCCAATATTTGAAGTCTGTATATTTTCGTAGCACAACTAATGTTAATTTGAAGTGCCCATTCAGTATGCTATACATATAAAAACTCCTAAAGCGGCAGGCATAGACATTAATATACATATGATTTATAGGGCCTGTGAAATGTGCTATGATTTAAGCATTAACGTCCTGTTCTAATGAATGTATAGACACACACGCTAATGTAGCAAGGGCCAGGTTTCCCATTATGTAAAACATGCAATCCTTTCGAAGACCCAGTGTCGCTGGCCATATCCCTCTTTTAGCATGTGTGGACAGAACAGTGTGTCTCTCTGTAAAATGAATGCTGGAGATCGTTAACTACTATGGGACCCTGCCAACACATCTCATAAGATTGTAATAATAACTGTGTTTGAGTAAAGTACAGTACTAACAACATTCTGTCACTTCTGTTCACTTCTCATCTTTCTCTGTGGTGATGGAGGACACAAAAATCTGCCTTTAAAACAGCATTTAAATCCAATAAATGGAAATATTCAAAACAATTTAATTATACGTACGTGCATGTTAAATATGTGAGCCCTGAAATAACTACTGGAGTTTTGGGTTTTTTTTTGCGTGTTTTTAAATATGTGATGAACAACCTACACAATAAGCTTAAAGGAACAATCTAACTTATAGGAACATTCTGGACACCATAGCATCTTCATCAGAAAGAAGTTGCTATGGTACTAGAAGGTCCCTGGCATTGGCTTATCGTACAGCGTTCAACCGTTAATGAACAGTTTAAAGGAACACTATAGTCACCTATATTACTTTAGCTAAATAAAGCAGTTTAGTGTATAGATCATTCCCCTGCAATTTCACTGCCACTTAGGAGTTAAATCACTTTGTTTCTGTTTATGCAGCCCTAGCCACACCTCCCCTGGCTATGATTGACGGAGCCTGCATGAAAAAAAAACTGGTTTCACTTTCAAACAGATGTAATTTACCTTAAATAATTGTATCTCAATCTCTAAATTGAACTTTATTCACATACAGGAGGCTCTTGCAGGGTCTAGCAAGCTATTAACATAGCAGGGGATAAGAAAATCTTAATTAAACAGAACTTTCAATAAAGAAAGCCTAAATAGGGCTCTCTTTACAGGAAGTGTTTATGGAAGGCTGTGCAAGTCACATGCAGGGAGGTGTGACTAAGGTTCATAAACAAAGGGATTTAACTCCTAAATGGCAGATGACTGAGCAGTGAGGCTGCAGGGGCATGTTCTTTACACCAAAACTGTTTCATTAAGCTAAAGTTGTTCAGGTGACTATAGTGTCCCTTTAACGCCAAAGTCTTCTATCTGAAGCCGGTCAACTCTGTACCTGAACGTCCGTTGCAGTTCAAAGCTTAAACATAAAGCCTCGGACAGGGTCGCTGCCGATATACTGAAAGCATCAGTTGACTGTGAGCTGTATGGTGTTTGCTTACAATTTATAGTGGAAATTTGCAAGTTAACGCTTTCCTAAAGGGAAATAATGTCAGTATTTCACTCTTACCACTGGCAGTAGATGTGTTTTTAATCTTGACAACAATTATCTGGTACTCCTATGGGTGATCCTCCACTGGTCCATATGCTTTGTGTGATGACACTGAATGCAAAGTATTTTGAAAATTCTATGAATAAGGAGGAGGAAGCAGCTCTAGTGGCTGCCTCTGCTTGGTTGAGAGGCGTGTTTCCCTTAAAATCTAATCTAGTTTCTCAGAAACATGAAGACCATCAAAAATTGTGGGTCTTAAGTAGGAAGTGCTTATATTGATGTCAGTCTAACACAGTGATGGCTAACCTTGACACCATAAATTGTTTCTGGACTACATTTCCCATGATGCTCAGTTAGCTTTTAGACTCTAAAGGCTAGCTGAGCATCATGGGAAATGTAGTCCAGAAACAATTTATGGTGTCAAGGTTAGCCATCAGAGGAGTGATTAAGGACAAATGAAAATTGTTTTACATGGTCAGACAAAAAAAGCAGCACCTATGCATATAAACAATTACATTAAGATGCAGTGATTTTGGTAATTAACAAAAATTAGTGGAACCTTGCACACTCTGATAAACAACAAACCACAGCACACTTGCTAATTAAATCCTTAATGAAAGGAAGAATATTAAATACTCTGAAGTGGAAATCCTCCGACTGCAAACCCACACTATTTAGGGGGCACTATTCTGCACCCAAAACATGTGCAGTGTATGTATGTCAATAAAACATTTTACTAACTATCAGCACATGCGTTATAGATTGTAAATACTAAATCTATTATTTTGTTACATTGTCAATACAAAAAGGCAACATAATTAAAAATAGAGATAGAGTTAGAACCCATTCATAACCCACTTGACCCAACGAGACAAGGTGACTGTTGAAACAGGGTGATACGGATGACGAAGGGCTAGGAATAACTCAGGATATGCAGGATCACGAATCGAAGAAGTCCTGGACTCGTATTCCTTGAGACATGCTACTGGGCATAGCTTAGAGCTATGTGGAAAGGCCGGGTAGAAAACTGAGGTGATTGACGTCTTCGTACGCCTGGAAATATTAAACGAGACACCTTCGGGGGTGAATGAACGTGCAGAGAAGTCCAACGCACGCACATCCGACACCCGCTTACAGGAGATCAAAGAAAACAGCATCGCCAGTTTTGCTGTGAGTTGTTTCAGTGAAAGATCTTCGTTCCTTGGCCAATCTGCTAGAAGCTGGAGGACAAGGTCAACATCCCATGATGAAGAGTATCTAGGTTGTGGTGGGCGTGCAAATCTAATGCCGCGCAGGAGTCGGCATACGAGGAGATGTTTACCTGCCGGGGCACCATCCAACCCTTGGTGGCCTGCGGAAATAGCCGATCGGTACACATTTATCGTGCGATAGGCTAGGCCATGGTCAAACAGAGAAGTGAGAAATCTCAAAACGTGACTTATAGGTGCCGATAAGGGATCCATGTGTTGTTCCATGCACCAACCACTCCATGAATTCCAGGCATGTAAGTAGGATTTCCTTGTTCCCGGAGCCCAAGCTCCCGCCAGAAGGTCAATAGTTGTTTGTGGAACGTCCGGGATGAATCCAAGTCCCCGGAGAAGAGCCATGCCAGTAGTTGGAGGCGTCCCTGTAATAGTAGGGGGTGCGGTTCCCCGTTGGGGTCCAACAAGAGGTCCGGAGAGGTTGGAATCAGTCTTGGGTAGTCCATGGACATCTCCATGAGTGTAGGGAACCATGGTTGAGCCGTCCAGAATGGGGCGATGAGAATCATGGAGGTTCGGTAGCGCCTGAGATGTAGAAGCGTCCTCGCAATCAATGAGAAAGGAGGAAAAGCGTACGCTCGTGTGTCCGGCCACTGTTGGAGGAAGGCATCTGAAGCCAATGCCTCTGGATCCGGTCTCCAACTGAAGAAACTCGGTAGTTGGGAGTTCAACCGTGAAGCGAAGAGGTCGATCCCTAGTGGGCCCCAGAGTGTTTGGAGTTGCAGGAAAATGGCCCGCTTCAGCCGCCAGTCGCTTGCATCCCGTAGGTATCTGGAATTCCAATCCGCCACCATATTGGACATCCCGGGAATGTGTTCCGCCTGAACCGAAATATTGCGATCCAGGCAGAAGTGCCAGAAGTCTTTTGCTAGATCCGCTAACACCACTGACTTCGTACCCCCGAGATGATTGATGTAGCGGACCGCTGACACATTGTCCATCCGTAAAAGAATGGAACAGTTGGTTGAGATACCGAACTGCAAATGACCCCGCCAAAAGCTCGAGGCAATTGATGTGTAACTCCTGTTCGTCTGAGGACCATTTCCCTCCGGTGGAGATAGGACCGCAACGTGCGCCCCAGCCCAGCAGACTTGCGTCCGATTCCACGACGAAGTTCCGGCCTCGTCCCAAAGATTGCTCTTCCGTTCCATGCTTCCATGTGCTGCAGCCACCAAGAGAGTTCTTCTTTGGCAGCACAATCGAGAGGTACAGAGTCTGAATAGGAGAGACCTGACCGAAGGTATTTTGCCTTTAGGCGTTGAAGGGCCCTGTAGTGAAGTGGGCCCGGGAAAATGGCCTGGATGGAGGCAGAGAGAAGGCCGATGATCCTGGCCAGTTGCCGTAGCGTAAGTGCAGGTCGAGCCAGTGTCCGGCGGATTTCTTTCTTGATGATCCTGACTTTGGACGATGGTAACAGGAGTGTCCCTTCCACTGAATCGATGGTGAAGCCCAGAAACTCCAAGACTTGGGAGGGTTGTACCACCGACTTGCCCCAGTTGATGAGGAAACCAAGGTTGCCGAGTAATGTCTTTGTCCAAATCAGATGTTCTTGGAGTAAGAGTGGGTCTTGTGCCATCAGAAGCATGTCGTCCAAGTATATAATCAGACGTACGCCTCTGCTGCGTAGGAGAGCGACTACTGGCCGCATGAGCTTCGTGAAGCACCATGGGGCCGAGGAGAGGCCGAAGGGCAAGCATTTGAAACGCCATGTGGTCTCCTCCCATTGGAACTGGAAGAAATGTTGGCAATCCTCGGCCATTGGGACGGTGAGGTATGCATCCTGCAGATCGAGTTTGACCATCCAATCCTCCAAGAGGAGCAGATCTCGGAGGGAGTGGATGCCCTCCATTTTGAAATGGTGGTACGCTACAAAGGCGTTTAGGGGACGTAAGTTGATGACCGGACGGACACCCCCGCCTTTCTTGGGCACCACGAACAGGTTGCTTAGAAAACCTGAAACCCCTGGATGCGTCTCTATGATTGCACCTTTGTCGGCCAGGGATTGTATCTCCACTGCGATTAATGCCCTGTCGTGGATGGAGGAGACTATGTGTCTGGGGAGGGATATCTGGACAGGTGTTTGTACAAATTCTATGGCATAACCCACTACCGTTTGTAGGACCCAAGTATCGGAAGTTAACATTCGCCAGGCATCGATAAAGTGGCCTAACCTGCCCCCCACCAACGTTACTGAAGTTAGTGATGAAGGAAGTGGACTTACCATAAGGGCGTCGGCCATAGGAAACGCTTCTGGATCCACGAGCCTGCCAGGGTCTTCCTCGAACTGGGAAGAATGGAGAGGACTTGGGTACCTCACTCTGGTAACGTGACTGGAAGGGGCATCTAGAAACCCGGTACGAGCCCCGGGAAGAACGGCCGGGCAGACGGCCCCGATATCTGCCGGCCCCGCCAAAAACTCTATGGGAGAATACCTTTTTCATATTGGCTTGCGCCTTGTCCAGAGCAGTAAATGTGCCCACATAGGTACCCAGCTCCTTCACAAAACTATCCCCAAAAAGAAGGCCTTTGGCCTGTGGCCCAGGCTCAGTGATAGCCAAGGCAACTAGCTTTGGTTCGATCTTAATCAATATAGCCTTTCACCTCTCAGTGGCTAGAGTCACGTTGGCATTTCCAAGAAGACATATGGCTCGCTGTATCCAGCCCCTGATAGCTAGCAGGTCTATGGGAGCACCACCTGCCAGTGCCGTTTCAACCATATCAAAAATCTTTGCACTGGGTCCGAGGACATCCAGGATCTTATCCTGGCAATGGCGAAGTGCAAAGTCGAGACCCTTCTTCGCCTTCCACCCAGTTTTTCTCAGGAACTGGGCAATCTTAGGGTCCACTATAGGGGCGATACATGTTAAATCTGGGAGCGTGGGGCGTGGGCATTCTGCCCGCATCTTACTTCTTGCCACCTTATCAAGGGGTTTCCTGATCCGTGCGGCAATATATTTTGCCACATGGTCCGGCGGGAACCATTCAGTTGATCTTGGGTGTTGCAGACTATCAGGGTCAAACAAAGGTTTGCCCTGTGGGTCAAGGAGGGTGAAGCCTTCCACCCCGTCCTCGTCCTCATTCCCAGACATAGATATAGCGCTGTGGTCAGGGAATAGTGTGCCCAAATTGAATGAGTCCTCATCATCAGACTCGCTCCATGCCTCCTCCTGTTTCGAATCTGACTCGGATGATTCCACTTGGGCTTTTGCCCTTTTCCAACTCCGCACCGATTTTGCCCGGTGGGTGGCTCTTTGTTGTGGTGCAACCACATTATCTTTGACAGGACGTTCCCTGTCTGTCCGTAAAGTTTTGGAGGCTTCCTCGTCCATGTGACGAGATTTTTTGGTGGCTTTGCGCCCACTGGCCTTGCCTGTAATGTGTTCCATAGGGTTAGGAGCAATGTGCGTAGAGGCCTGTTGGGCGGCCAAGAGGGCATGGCTAATAGAGTGGGACAGAGTGTCCGACATAACTCCCATGGCTGAGTAAACAGCTTGGGTTACGGATTTCGTCATAGTGGCATCCAGGAGAGAATGAAGCTCTTCCGAGTTCAACTGCTCCTGGTCTGTCACCTCAGTGACAGTTAAGCCAGCCGGTCTGGGGACAACCTGGGGGGCAGGGGGTATATTATCCCTAATGGGAGAATCGCTGGAGGCCATGCCCAAATCCTTACTAGATTGCATAACTAAATAGCACTTCTGACAGTGGTTGTGGTTAGTTACAAGTATATATTATTTATAAATAAACCAAGAAAAAAGGGGGTGGAGTGGGGGAACCCAAATAAACTATTGGAGTGACTTCCCTGATATTAGGGAAAACTGGGTATTAGCAATGTATCAGCAGTAATGATACAGAATACCAAAGGCACCAGAAAGTACAGACAGTAATATGAAAAAGGCAAGCTCACCAAGTGTTCCCTCAGGAATGGCTCTGGTGAGCTGCCCAGCAACTGTGCTGTCCAATCAGCACACACTCCCACCCCCACAGGCTCCAAAAAGCCCGGGAACGAAAATCCGCGGCAAAACTGCCAATCGCAAGATGGCCACCGCGATGCGCACTAGGGGGGGCGGGAGGCCCCAGAGGACTCAGTAGGTGATCAGTAGGTGATCATCCACCTGAGTGAGCCAGAGATGGGAGGGGAGGGAGGGGTTGGCTCTAGGTGAGGGAAAAAACCAAGAGCCAGCTGGAAAATAAAGTGTAGAGATAGGGCAGAAGCCCAACAGTAAACAGAAAAACAAACAAATTAAAATTTAACTGCCACAACAAAAAGAATAAATATGATAAACACACAGGCAGCATACAGAGAGAAAATAAAATGTACTTAGCTGAGGAAGGCAGCAGCAAGAAAGAGGAGTGGCTTAAGGTCACATGGGGAGTTGAGAGTGCTGAAGGCATGCTGATTGGTTGTATTATTGTAGGACTAGCCCTTTGGGGCATGTTTACATGGTTGATTGTTTCTCTAAAATAAATTTTTCTTGCTGCTGAGGAATAAAAGAAAGAGAATAGCATAATATGAGCCTCCGTGTCCTTAAATAAAATTGGCAACACTTAGATTAAAAGGTGAGTGCTACATTTGGGAACTGTAGTTAGCAGTAGGACTGGAAAAACTCCAGACTGTTGTGCCACTGGTCTGCTAATCCAAATACATAGTTCCTTCAATCCATGATGTTGTCAACTTTCTAGGATGGAAGAGGGTTAATTAAGGAATGGTGAGTTTTAAAAGAATTGGTGAAAAGTTATGTCAAGGATGTATGGAAACATGTCACCAAGCGCCAGTAAAGGGGAGATACTTCTACCTAGTTACTCTTTAAACACACATCCAGTAAAGTACTAAGCAAACTTCATATAAAGACTACAGTCTATATAAAATCTAAAAGCAGGTAATATAACTCTGGTAATTACATTCTTTACAAGTGTGTAAGAGCTGCAAGCAAACAACAAAGTTCCTAAAAAACCAACAGGAAAAAAAAAAAGAACTAAAATTATGTTTTGAGGGCTCCTAAAGAATTAGATATATACAGACAAAAGTTCTGGGTGCCCAAGACTGAACTACATAGTAACTGTTTTTGATTTTATTTACTTCAGTCGTTTTAGCAACATATTTTATAAACAAAACACAACTTCCTATTAAGCCGGGGCAATGTTTTGATCACCCCTAGCACTCAACAAGTTAATATATAGCTATCTAATTAATAGGTTAGTCATGTGGGGGTTTTCATGTTTTATTTTGCTTTAACGAATAGATTTTTGTCATAATATCAGACGTCACATCAGACACAGACATCTTAAAAAATAAATTTTTAAAAATTAACTAATAGGAGGAGGAAAATATATAAAGGCTTCAATGAAGCTTCAACTATTCTTCATTGAAATATAAGTTAAACAAAGAAAAAAAACGCTTTCCTATTTTGATTTTGGATATTTTAATCTACGGCTCTTAGTAGTTTCTATTGCTTATAACCAGTCTGTTTTTTTGAACATGAATATTTTTTTATTTATTTTTTTAACATTCAAACAGTATTTCTACAGAAAAGGGCATTGTCTGACGTATGAGTAGTAATAAGTGTACCTTTGGGATGTATTCAGTAAATGGATTATATGGACTAAATGGATTATATTGATTGGATATTTTTCTCAATTTATCAATGCTAAACTCCACAGTTGGGTTGATTCTTGGTTAGCATGTCTCTCAACAGTCCTGCTTTTGGAAACCTGATTTTGGGGTCCTGTTCTGTGCCAATAACCTGCTTCAGTTCCTTGATGTTGTGCATCCAGGGACACCAAGCAACTGTCCCCAGGCAGTGGGCAGTAGGACCATGTAGACAGCATTTCAGCAGAGCTGAAAGTAAAAGTAAAAGGCTGGCCAGACAGACTGCTACTCCTCTTCGGCATGTGGCCCCACCCCTTTCTGAATGGACACACCCATTGTGGGTGTCACTGGTGCAGCGAGTCGCATCACTGGCGACAATCCCCCTCAGGGCCGGTCACTTGGCCTCAACTGCATATATCCCACTCCCAATGATGGTGGATAGGAGTTATTATGCTCTTTCATGTTGTTTTCTTAAACTATGAACAAAGTTCTTATCAAATTTACAAAAATAAATAAAAATGATATATATATATATATATATATACACACACACACACATATAAAACAAAATCAAAATCCAAGTGGACCAAGCCAGGACGAAATGCAACCTTAACCCTTTATCAGAAAGCAATATCCATCTCTGTTCTGAAAAAGAATTTAAAAAAAGCTAACATGTTTATTAGTTATAGTATAACACGGCAGAATCCTGTGTGGCAGTTTCTGACAGAAACATGGGTTGATCACTGTTTGCACATAGAAACTTGGCAAGATGAAACAAAATCGGAATGATAACATTTGTGAAGCGGAGTCATTAACCTCATCGGACTTTGCCTCTGTGGCGCGAGGCCGAGTAAAAATCTGGCGCGAACGATAACAGAATTACTGCAGATAGCCTTTGGAGGAGAAGCAACATTCCTTTAGCAATGCTACCAAGAAATATAGATATAAACACGGTTTAATAAGTAATATAGGAATCTTTTAAATTGGCAGCTTTTAAAAAGCAGTGTTTGCATTTCATGACTTTTGTCAGGGCCTTCATTTTATTTACTTAAGTAGCAATGCAAACATTGCCCACTGCCAAGGTGTCTTCCATTTTTGATGACTAAACTTCAACTGAATACCACATTATAAAAGCCCATATGAGCCCAATTGTTTTTGAACCTATACTCAAAAATGGCAAAGTTTAACATTATCTCAAAAAAGGACCGCATTTACCATAATAATTTCATTAAGGTTGAGTGTTTATGTGATAAAAGTTACACATCTCATTGAAGTGGTCTGGGTGCAGTGTCCCTGTCCTGCAATGTTAAACATGGCAGTTTTTGAGAAACTGCAATGTTTCCATTGCCGGACTAGGACTGCCTCTAGAGGCGCTGCCTGGATTCTAAGAGAGTTTGACTCTGTTAAACGACACTGGACGTTCTCACACTTATGAGGAAATCTAGCCTCAGTGAAATCCCCCTCGGAAAGCAATGATTCAATGCTTTCCTATGGAGAAGGGCAAATGTGCTTTGGGTGCTCGCTGTACATGCAAATTAAGTACCCCCAGTTGGATGTCATATTAGGAGGCACAGCGTGACGAGCTGGAATTGGGTGAGTAAATAAAAGGTTTTTTAACCCTTTATGTGCCTGAAAGGGGGTGGCCTGTAGGCACTATAGTGTTTGGAATACAACTTTATATGCCTAACATTATAGATTCCCTTTAAAGGAAGACAGAGCATCATGGGATATATAGTTCAGAAACATGTGTTGTTTGGTCATCACGGCACTAATAATATTACAGAAACATGGTGTATATCAACCTTTAGTAAGAATCAGAAAATTGCTCCCATAAGAATAAGCTCAGGAAAACTATGAATGCAGAATAAGAATACACACTTTTTTAATACAATCTGCAATTAGCATTAGAAGTCCCTTAAGTATAATTAAGACTTATAATAAAGATCATTTTGCACTGCATCAGGTCTAATTAAAATTCCACTTTAAAAATAATTAACATTTTAGTGGTCTGTTCTTCCATCATATAATGTTGGGTGTCGGAAAAGAAGACTGCTCATTTTCTATTGAAGATAACTAATACATTATAATATGTAATTTGAAAGGGGTATAGATGGCATTTTCAAATTGATCTTGCTAGTGCTAAAACTGCAATTAAATACTGTATATAGTGAACAATATGAATAATATTGCACATCAATTTTTATTTTCACTTGATTCACTCTCCGATATGTACAGAAATGAATTACAATATATTATCAGTTGTACTGCCGTTCTCTCCTTAATATGAATTATATCCATACCATTAGGCTTGGCACATGTGCATAATAAACCAGTGTATATTATTCAACTAGAGAGACATCTAAGAAGGAAAAAAAGAAATGCAGGATCAGGTGCCTGTATTTATATATTCAGAAATGGGATACACTCGTTGGCCACTTTGGTAGGTACACCTTTTCTTTAACTTGTTTAAATGAACCAATCATAGGTCAGCAACTGAAAGTATAACAATGTGTAGATATGGTCAAGAGGTTCAGTTGTTGTTCAATCCAAATTTCAGTATGTGGAAAATATGTATTCTTTAATCCAAGTAATTTTTTTATTTTTGTATCTTTGACAGTGGAATTATTATTGGTGCTTAACATGGTGCTTTTTCTAAGATCTCAGAAACTGCTGATCTCTTGGGTTATTCACATACAACAGCCTCTAGAATATTTAGAGAATAGCTATTCAAATAAAAAATATTTTTTAAAAATCCAATGAGTGGAAGTTCCACGGGTGAAAATGCCTCATTAAAGGGACACTATAGTCACCAGAACAACAACAGCCTAATGTAGTTGTTCTGGTGAGTATAATCATTATATGCAGGCATTTTCATCTAAACACTGCCTTTTCAGAGTAAATGCGGTGTTTACATTGCCCCTACGGACACCTCCAGGTGGCCACTCCTCAGATGACCACTGGAGGTGCTTCCTGGCTCAGTGCTGCACAGTAGGCAGCACCGCCATACGGCGTCTCCATACTCTGCATGTGGACGCTTAATTTTTCTCATAGAGATGCATTGATTCAATGCATCTCTATGAGGAGTTGCTGATTGGCAAAAACTGCGTTTGGCCCTGCCCCCTTGCCGATTTTAGCCAATCCAATGCTTTCTCCATGGGAAAGCATTGGATTGGCTAAGAAGCGACAATTGTGATGGTCACCAAGGGAGCATGGCTAATGGGTGGGTGGGTGGGTGGGGCGGGAGTGAGGGAGGGTTTGCCACCTAAATGGTGGGTTTTGCAATAAAGGGTCAGGAATACATGTTTGTGTTCCTTTAATGAAAGTTCAAAGGAGGAAGGCTGGACTAGTTCCATGTGACAGAAATGAAACAGTAATTAAAATAACATCTGTTTCTACAGTGCGATGCAAAGAACGTCATGAATCCATAGATCCATCTCACCTTATGTCAACAATTCAGGCTAGTGGTATTGGTGTAATGGTATGGAGAATGTTTTTCTCTGCACATTTAAGCATGGTTTACATGCCACAGCAAACCTAGCTAGTGTTCCTGTCCATGCACATCATGTCATGGCCACAGTCAGGTACTCCCAGCAGAATAACATGAACATGTCAATAAATTCACTGTACTCCAACAGCCTCCACACCAGACCTCCATTTAATAGAGCCCCTTTGGGATGTGATGGAAGAAAATGTTTGCAGCATGAATAATCAACAGACTAATCTGCAGAGTTGCCTTTTAGGTGGGGCATAAGGGGCACCAGCCTAGGGCCAAACACAGAGTTTCACAGAATATATTCCTTCATGAGAAGCATTAGATTGACCAGGAGATAATCACTAGTGATGACCTTCAAGAAGTAGAACGGTGCTTTTCTGAGAATACCATCTTGTCACTGGATTAGAAGTACCAAACCTTATTTAGAGAAGTCCTATGTCTAAATAGCGTTTAAAACACTTTAAAATAATTTATTTATCATTTTGGAGAGAACATAAGCCCAGTAGCAAGATTGTCTTCTCACCACAGCACCACTATGCCTCCTAGTGATGATCTCCCGGCCAATCCAGTATTTCTTATCAAGGCATAGCTTCGGGCCCACTCTTACTGTACACTATCTTGGTCCATCTAGTTTTAATTTATTTTATAACGCCTAAGGATGATTTGACTCAAATTGCTATTTTGCAGCTCCCCATTCTCAGTTCTATGGGGCCAATGACATCACGACTGTTCCCTTAATAATATTCCTGTTGAATGCTGCAGAAAGTAAAACCCAACACTACTCACAGTATACAAGTAAAAGGAAATGATAATTAGAATGACAGCAATCTGGAAGAAAGCACCAGCACCTGCGATTATATTTGTATATATGTGTGTCTGTGTGTACACACAAATATATACATCTTTGTGTAGATTTGTGTTCAATGGAATGGAATACACAATCGGTAAAAATTATAGCTATTGTGAAACAAAACTTAAAATAAAACATATGATGAATGTATAAAATATAACATATAATGGTGAAGCATATGTTAGGAGAAAACAAGGCCATCTCAGGGCCCTGTAGAACATCCACAATCTGTAGTCTTGATTCTATAGATGGCATTATTTTTACAAATGCAATGATATGTCTCCTCTTCACCCAAATATATATATATATATATATATACACAGCTCAATCAATGGTTCTTGACCTTTGTGTGGGATCTAAACCATCTGCTAACTGCCCAATCCATTAACTGCAATCTAATGTAACACAATGAATGCTGGGTTAGCCTTTTTCCAGTATGTCAAAGTGGCTCCTCACTCAAATGGGAAAGGATTTACTGCTGCGAAAATAATAATAGATCCAGGGATGGGATAGATAGATAGATAGATAGATAGATAGATTTTATGGGTAAATAATTCCATCAAGTGGATAGTTCTCGGTCAGTGAATATGGCCAAAATTGGTATGAGCTGGTATGCTAATGTGAGAGTATGAACTTAGGCTTTGGCATATCAATGCAGACTGGAAAGACTGTGGTTGCCCTATAAAGCCACATATAATAATTTAAAATATGATAATAATGAAATATTAATATTGAAAATATTTTAACAGCTTTACCAGCGAAGGTGCCAGGGGACTCCTTGCACCATAGTTACAACAGCATGTTGTAGTGGTTATGGTGTGCCGAGTATCTCTAACTGCCAACAACATCACAACAATTTTCTGGTGAGTCTTTTGAAGGACAGGACACAAGGTCCTAAGCAGTATTCCCTTCAGCATAGACATACAGTCTGTCAGATCTAGTAAAGTAAAAAAAATAAATAAAAATGGTCCTTTACAGTGAGTCAGATAACTGTGGGTTTTATTCACTAAACACCAAATTGTATCAAACGTCAAAATTCAGTCAAAAAAAGCCAGGCTGTGACTATTGCCACCCAGTTTCCAATTCACTACTAAACCTATATGTATGATCGATCCGTAACACTGCAAGATTGTAAATCTTGTTAATGTAATGTTATTTAATTTCAGTACAGAGCATGTTTCTGCATGTCTAATTTTGATGTGACAGATAACACTTAAAGGAACACTTTAGTCACCCAGACCACTTCATGTCATTGCAGTATGGGTGCAGTGTTCCTGTTCCCTTAAACGAGCACTATAGCCACCCAAACAACATTAGGTTAATGAAGTAGTCTGGGTGTGCAGATGATGCCCCTGCTGTCTCACTGCTCATTTATGTGCCATTTACGTGGTAAATTAAAAAAAGGTTTAATTTTTAATCAAACATTACCTTACTTTAGAAGTTATCTCCTGCTCTGTACATTTAACTTTAATCACACACAAAGGAGGTTCCTACACGGTTTGGCAGGCTATTAACAGTGCAGGAGACAAGAAATTCTAAATTAAACTGACTGTGCAACACAGGAAGTTTAAACAGTAGATCTCACTTTACAGAAAGTGTTTAGGAAGGCTGGGAGGTGTGACTAGGGCTGCATAAACAAAGTGATTTAGCTCATAAATGGCAGAGAATTGAGCAGCGAGAGACAGGAGAAACAGGCAAGTTTGTTGCCAGTGTGACGTACACGCTGACAACAAATGTTTTTTATGCACAGAATTGACATTAGCAGGCCGGAACAGAGTTCTGAGGTTCAACTTGCCAACCCATCACAATTTAAAAAATATCTCTGCTTGTGCAATGTTTCAAACTTTCGGTGGCCGAGAATCAAGCTGAGAGGAGAATTTCTGTGCTGGCATAACGTTAAATTTATATTCTATTATGTTTAAACTTTGACCAGGGGCACAGCAAGATTGACTCTATTTAAAACACTGGTTTTTGGTTGGAGTAACCATTTAAACTGATAGGATTATTACCAAATATACTTTACCCTGCAAAGTTGTCAATGGTTTGGTATAAAACCATAAGACACAGATACTCGTTCTGTGCAGGGTTTTTATCATAGCATTTGTTCCCATGGTTATTGCTCCAACACTGCTCTGTTTGAATCTACAGTAATAAAATAAATATTTTTTTTTTTTTTAAATCAGGTATTGTATTGTTACAATTTTATCAAACCAAGCGGACAGGAGCTTCATCATGCACTGGAAATGCATGGTTACACTGAAAATAGCACGTTGGTATCAATTTTCTAGTGACATTTTATACCCAGCTCATTTCCCTTCTTTGCTTTTGCTACTATTATCTGCTTAGGTCATAATGGTGGTGTCCCTGCATATTGAGTTATGAAAGATGCTGGCTAGCTTTGATGTCAGGTGCTTCAAAGTAAGTGAGATTGTGTAGCAACTACTTGCATCACAGGGGCTGGCAGCAATTATGATGTTTGCTTGGGCGAAGGGGGGAGAATTCAGAGAGAACCTTTGAAATACAAAGTTTTCTTCTTTTAATCTCCGCCCTAAAAAGACTTTTAAAAACTAGAGCTCAATATGCATGTTTTATGGTGAGGAAGCATCACCCTTGATGTTCCAATCATGAATCTATTGTGTTAAGTAATTAACAGATACATCTAAAACTGCATAGCTCTATTGAGTCCCAGAAATGGCTTCAGTAATAGACCATTGTGTCTACATGTAAGTGATCACTATTATTGTTTAGATCAATATTATGGGGGAAGGGGCACAATTTTCTGATCTTGCCTTGGGTGCAAAAGGAGTTAGCAATGGCTTTGATATAATAGAGATCGCTCTCTGTCTCTCTGCATCCAAAAGTGAGAACTCCATTGATGAGCCAATGAGCTAAGCCCTGCATCTGCTTCTTGGTGCCAAGAGACAGTAATTGGCGGACCACAGTTAAGTCGTCAAAATATTAAAGGATTCTATAGTGCCAGGAAAACAAACCAGTTTTCATGGCACTATAGGTTCTTACATTGCTCCCCTGCCTCACGTTTCTGCGGCACTGAAGTGGTAAAATCCCTTCAGTCACTTACCTAAATCCAGCGCCAATGTCCCTCGGCGCTGGGTCAGGCTCCGCCCACACTCCTCCCCTGCTGACGTCAGCCGGTGGTGAAGACCTAATGTGCATGGGGGCAATGGCCACGCTCGCATTAGGATTCCCCCATAGGAAAGCATATTGTGCAATTGCTATGCAACTGTGCAATTGCTATGATTATTAAAATCTGTTTTCCTGGCACTGCAGGACCCTGCAGTACCCCCTCCCTCCCACCCCACATCCCATGTTGCTGACTTACCTGAATCCAGCGCCGATGTCCCTTGGCGCCGGGTCATGCTCCGTCCACGCAATGGCAGCGTGCGCACATTAAACCACCCCATATGAAAGCATTATTCAATGCTTTCCTATGGAGATTCCAGCGACACGGAAGAACGCGGATGTCCCTCTAGTGGCTGTCTGACAGACAGCCACTAGAGGAGGACATAACCCTGCAAGGTAATTATTGCAGTTTATAAAAACCGTAATAATTACACTTGCAGGATTAAGGGTGATGGGAGTTGGCACCCAGACCACTCCAATAGGCAGAAGTGGTCTAGGTGCCTGGAGTGTCACTTTAATGTGCAAGACTAAAAAAATAAAAATAAAAAACTATAGAATTTAGCTCTACATAATATAGCTCTTTATCCCCTCAATAAATGAGAAAATGGATTGTAGGTAAAGGCCACGCTTTCCTGTGTGGATTCTGGTAACGCTGGAAGTCCTGATGCATAGCGTGAGGATGTCCAGTGCCATTTAGGTGACCAAAAGTCGTCTAAGCACTTGGAAATCCCTCTAGTGGCTGTCTGCTGGACAGCCACTAGAGGTGAAGTTAACCCTGAGAGGTAATAATTGCAGTTTCTCAGAAACTGCAATAATTACCACTGGAGGGTTAAGGGACATGGAACATTGCACCCATGAAACACTTCAATGAGCAGGTCTGGGTGACTACTGTGTCCCTTTAGCAAGTGGTTTGACTATTTATATTGGGCTGTGGAGGTTATGGTGCTTGGAATGTTCCTTCACAGAAATAAGACATGAATTAGATTTTTATAATTTCACGCTATGCTTTTTTAAACAACCTCTATAATTAGTTTGAGCTGTCACTTTTTTTTTATTTCTTTATTCCGGTGTGTCAAGTACATTACCAATACATGTCATCATAGGATCACACACATTCTTATAAACAGAACATAAACTTAAACATAGACATATAGAGATAGGGCAGGTGCCCAACATGAACGTGCAGCTTGTTCCGTAGGCATGGATCGGGCAAACCCTTTAACATATGCCCTGCTATGACAAGTGTCAGCATGGTACAAAAAAAGCACAGCTTAAATCTGTTTTTTTTCCTGGTATGCGATCAGCTCACCTGGTGCTGATATCTGGTGTCTACTCTGCACCTTGCGTTTGGATGGGGACTGGGGTTAATCCTGGGCCATCTCTGGGACGTGAACCACCGGGCGCTGCCCTACCCTTGATTTTTTTAATGTCACTTTTTAATGCCACCTGGTTTTTTAATGTTGCCCAGCGTTCAGCTGAAATAGAGGGTAGTAGATATAGTGGAGGAGAAGCAGGAGATAGAGAGAAGGGAAAGAATGTGGGGAAAGCAAAGAACAGTGAGTTGGTACCACCCCTGTGGGGTGTGGTGGGCGAGCAAGTGAGTGGAGGACCTGGCGTGGGTTGTTACCGGTTCCACTATCAGTTGTTTGTGGTGTTTAGGTGAGTAACCTCTGACTAATATTCGTGGTCCATCAGTTACGGGACTATGATGCCATGGGCTTCTAGAGTTATAATTTGGCTTAGTCTCCCAACCATGTCTCCCATGTGGTCCAAACCTTTAGCCACTTGTTGGATCTATCGGAGCTCAGGTGTGCCACTTTTTCATATTGCCCATTGGTGGCTACCTGTTGAACCACTTTGTCTAATGTGGCGATATGTGTGGATTTCCACTTTCTAGCCAACAGTAAGTTAGTGGCGATCAATATGTGAAATGTCATGGCCCCTTGTTGTTTGGTCATGTGTTCTGGGAACACGAACAATAGAAAAAACACTGCGGATGGCCGCACTGGGATCTTTAGGACCTCCAAGATTAGTTTGGTGATCATTTCCCAGAAGGGCCTAATCCTGGTGCACTCCCACCAGATGTGATACATTGTTCCCCTGTCTGATGTGCACCTCCAGCATTTTTTTGATGTATCGGGGAACATATGCGATATTGCTGGTGTAAGGTACCATCTAGTGGCTATTCCACATGGAAGTTACATCTTGTGAATGATTTGTGTATCGTAAAGGCTCTGGTCCAGGCGTATCTGGAATGTCCAGGCCCAGGTCCCTTCCCCACTCTTTAGTATGTTTGGGTAGTGGGAGTTTCACATCCCACAGTAGTGTATCGAAGCAGACAGATTACCTTCTTGTGCGGTATGAGTCCCATGTTCATTTTCTCAATTATGGAAATGTGTTGCGTTTTGGGTAGTTCAGGTGACCTAGTTTGCTTGACATGTCGTAGTAGAGATTGTAGTTGTAAATATTGTAGGTAAGTCGTCTGAGGTAAGTTATAGGTAGATCTGAGTTGGGAGTAGGCGGTCAGACGAGCTCTGCTCAATATTTGGTGTAGGAACTGTAGGCCCCTGACTTCCCACCCCCCGCTGTCAAACATAGGGATGAAGTGTTTAAAGCATCGGACCGGTGTAGCTAAAGATAGTGGGGTCCAGGATGAGAATCTGCTGCTGTGGCCATCCCATGCCTTCATGGGTAGTGTGTCGTGCATCTTTGAACGCAGTGTCCTGGGTATCCACATTCAGCGCTGAATCCCCTCAGTTAAAGACTAATGGGACTCAATCTCCACCCACTGAGGTCTGGATTTGGAGTTATGAGCTCCTATTGCGTGGTTGAGGAGTGTGGCTAGGTAGTAGGTGTTTATATTTAGTCTGCCCACTGGCCCGTCGCCCAATTTTCTGATGGCAGGGGTTTTTGGGATGCGAGCTTTGCGTCAGCCAGTAATAAACCTGTCTATGTGTCTTTGTAATTGAGTAAAGTAGGACTTAGGGACTTCCACGGGCAGAGAGTGGAACAAAAACTGTAGTTTGGGGAGTATCATCATTTTGAATGCTGCTATACGGCCCAACCAGGACAAAAAAAAATCTTTCCATTTGTCCATACTAGATTGGATTTCAGAAGCTACTTTAGCACAATTTGCTTTTACCATGTCGTCCAGGTTTTTGGTCCATTTTATACCCAAGATGGTGTGTGGTTTCAAAGTCGAGGTTGATAGCCTGGGTTTTAGTTGTGTTTAGCTTATAATAGGAGAATTTGCTATAGTCACCCAGGATTTCTGTGAGTGCTGGGAGGGAGGCTTTAAGATCTGTGATGGTAAGGAGGATATCATCTACGAAGAGGCTTAGTTTGTGCTCTGTCTGCCCTTTATGGATCCCATGTATTGATGTGTGGACCCTAATTTGTGTTGCCAATGGTTCGAGTGCCAAGACACATAAGAAGGGGGAGAGCGAGTAGCCCTGACGCGTTCCGTTAGTGATGTCTAATGGCTCCAAAGTCAAACACCCATAGATTATTTTGGCTGTGGTTACGTTGTATAGCGCCTTACTGCAGAGAGGAACATGTCTGGAAATTAGTATTTCCATAACACCGCCTCTAGGAAGTTCCAGCTCAAGCGATCGAATGCCTTACGGCGTCAATGGATAGCATGATCCCCTTGGTCCTTTGTTTTCGCATGGAATGTATGATGTCTAGCACTTTCCTCGTGTTATCCCTTGCCTACCTTTCACAAAGCCTGATTGATCCTGGTGGATCAGCGTCAGAAGGGTTTCTGACATCCTATTAGCTAATGTTTTTGCGAATAATTTGGCGTTCAAATTCAGTAGGCAGATAGGTTGGAAATTCTTACAGTGAGTCAGGGGTTTGCCGGGTTTAGGGAGGGTGATTAATGTGGCTGCAGCCATGTCTTGGGGCAATTTGGAGTGTGCAATCGCATTGTGAAATAGGTGGAGCAAGTAAGGGGCCAAATACTTTTGGTATTTTTTATAATAGATATTGGATAGGCCATCTGGACCTGATATGTTATTGGCGGAGAGTTGTCTTATGGCCGCTTCGATTTCCTCTTGGTTAATCGGCTTGGCCAAGAAGTCTTTCTGGTCAGGTGTGAATGTGGTTGTGTGTATCTGTTCTAGATAGTCCATGGATTCATCCACTGTAGCTATATGGCTGAAACTTTTTGTATGTTACATAGCTTTTTGTAAAAGGAAGCAAATTCGTTGCTAAAGGCTTCTGGTGATATGAGTTTTTCGTTTGTGCCTGACCTAAGGTGTAGGATTCTATATCGCACCTGCAGTTCTCTCAACGTGTTGGCTATTTCCCTGCTCTGTTACCTTGGGTGTAGTTAGAGAGATTTAGTTTTTTCAATAGGAAGATAGTGTGGTGTAAATTTGCCTCTTAAATTTTCTTTTGGGTTTGCAGTGTCTTTGTTAGGGTGTTTTGGATTTCGTGAGTTTAAGTCACGGAGCTTCTCGGTCCATTCCTTAAGTTTGGATTGGGAGGACCTTTTAATGTGTGCGGCTCGTTTTATAAATTGACCTCTCACGACTGCCTTATGGGCTTGCCATAGTATATCTACGAACATGTCCGGTCTGTCGTTTGTGGTGAAGTAGTGTTCTATCACCATCGCCATGGTCGAGGAAAATTGGGGGTCGTGGAGAAGCGATTCATTCAGTCGCCAAGGTGGTTTGTTTTTGAAAGCAAAGTGGTCTGCAGTGTAAGGACTGTAAGATGTGTACCTCGTATATAGAATCTATCTATCCTTGTGTAACAGTTATGCACGGATTATGTGTAGGATTTGTCTGAGGGGTTGCTCGCCCTCCAGGTGTCATATAGGATATAGGAGTTGAAGAGGGCATTTAGTTGTGTAGCTAGTTTCTGTAGTGTCTTGAGCCTCACTGGGGTTTTGTCAGATGTGGAGTCTAGTGTGGGGTCTTGAACACAGTTTAAGTCTCCCCCCAGAATGAGCACACCCTGTTGGACCCTTTCTATTTTGGACAGGACCTTGGTTATGAAATCCATCTGGTTATCATTAGGGGCATATACGTTGGCTATGGTATATATGGCTTCATTGATTTGAGCTACTATTATTAAGAATCTTTCCTGTGAGTCTGCGATTTGTTTGATAAGGGAAAATGAGAGTTGGTTGCTAAGCAGCGTAGACACGCCTTAGGACATCGTGTCTGAGGAGGCGTGGAACTGATAAAGGAATGGTTTAATACCAAACCTGCAGGGGTCAGATTTGTGAAAGTGAGTCTCTTGCAGGCACACTATGTCGCCCTTGAGTTTTTGAAGTTCCCTGTATAGGGAGTGACGTTTTGAGGGGGAATTTAGTCCCTTGACATTATGCGATACTATGCGCATATTGTGTTGTTTGGTATGTGTTTGTTGATGCCTTACACCAGATCTCCCTGACTCTCCTCCCCCCGCCCACCCCCAAGGATGGAAAAGATAGGAAAAAGAGATTAGACGTTATAGAAAAGACAGTAGCAGTAGAGAACTGCGTCTGTAAGTAACGCTTGGATGTGCTCCGTGGAGCCAGGCGACTTGGCCTTCCGGCGATTTAAATTCGGATTCGACTGTACAGGGTGTGCCACCTAGTTTCCTGTGGGGGTCAAAGTATATTCTATAGGCCAAATGGTGTGGTTGGTCACACCCCGCACAGGCAGATCTGTACATTTAACATTTACTGTAACTTGTCCCAACTCGAAAGCGTGGATTATAGATGCACATTACTTCCATAGCTTTATGAGTCAAATCTAAACATAGCATAAAACATTTGGCAGAACATAGTCTGACATAGGTTGATAAGTCACTTTAAAAAAAATGTTTTTATGAGGGCGTGGCCTAGCGACGGATGAGAGAGGTCGCCTGAGCTCGGAGCTCTCCCGCCAGCCAGTGCACACAGCGTGAAAAACAGCGTGATTTTACCGGCGAACACGGCCCCAGCGACACACAAAGTTGCAGAGCAAAGATGTCCACAAAAATCGCCAAGAAATATAAGCAAAAAACGCTCCAAATGCAGACAACAACGATGTTCAACACCGGAGCTGAAATCCAAGATGGCGCCGACAGGCCTGATTCTCCGGCCTCGTGTGCCGACGCAGGTGAGCTCATCCTCACTCCAGGCATTCTGCAAACGCCTGTCACTAACGAAACACTACACAATATGCTCCTGGACCTTAAAAACACATTTAAATCGGAACTGAAACAGATTGCCACAGATATTAGATTAGACATTCAATCCCTGGGTGACAGAACATCTCGCCTAGAAGAAAGGGCGGAAGAAATCACGGAAGCACGCAACTCTATAACAGAAGCACACTCAGCCCTACTCACAAGATTGCAATCTTTGGAGGCAAAGGTAGCAGACCACGAAGACCGAGACCGACGCAACAATATCAGAATCCGGGGGATCCCGGAATCGGTCGGTCCACAGGGTCTGACCTGCTATGTCCAAGATATCCTCAAGGCATACGTCCCATCCCTGACAGAAGCTGAACTGCTCCTGGACCGCACACACCGCCTCCCGAAGCCCAAGCATCTACCGGCAGCTGTACCACGAGACGTTATCACTCGGATACATTATTTCACAATAAAAGACCGAGTAATGCAGGCCTCCAGAAGCCAAGGTCAGCTCCCGGGAAAATTCTCACAGGTCAAACTATTCATTGACCTATCCTCCACCACGATGTTCAAACGGCGCACGTTTGCCCACATTACAGCAGCACTGAGAGCAGCCGGGATCCAATACAAGTGGGGCTTCCCCACCAAACTCTTGGTCAAACGCAATGGAGTGGACAGTCAGATCTCTGACCCCGAAATTGGCAAGAGACTCTTGACGGAATGGAACATTCCAATACGGGATGACCCCTCGCAACAGCCTAGCAGCAGACCTCCGAGACACCTCCAGAAAGAATGGGAAATGCAACCACGCAACACCAACACGCAGAGGCGCACCTGAACGGAGCAAAAAGCCAAACAACCCAAGAACTGCAACACGGATCCCTAAAAGGACAGGTCGTATGTTTTCAATGTGGCCACCTTTAGGTTCCTCTCCCTCTTTTTCTAAGCACAGACCGGACTTACAACTGTTCGCACTGTGCAAAGGCGACATTACGACTCTCTTTAACTACAATTGGAAGTAGTATTGTTCTATTGCACTCTAGGTAGCTATACCTACCCCCAGGTGGCTAAGACATCTGAGCCACGAATGAAACCGTTATACCTAATATCGCACCGATATGATGCGGTGAACGGAATGTTGTACATAGTTACTTATTGTTTTAGTTTTGTTCTTATTTCCCTAACCTCCGACAGGCAGATCCCAAATACCTTAAACCACGTGCTCCAACTGTCGCACAGCCCTATCAAGAAAGGCACTTACAAATCCCTTATCAGGCGTAAGAGCTATGTTGAACCCTTGGCGGACCCTAGCGGCCCTCCCTCTGTACCACACTTAGCCCACAATCCTATCCAACTCCGAGATGGTACTTAAAATCTGCTCTCTGAACGCCAAGGGACTAAACTCCCCGAATAAACGCCGCTTGGCCCTACGCGAAGCGAAATCCCTAGGTGCCCACGTAATGTTCCTTCAAGAGACACACTTTAAGTGGGGTTCTAGGCCTAAATTTAACTCTCCGGCATTCCCCATTGACTACCACTCCTGCTACTCAACTAAGAAACGAGGAGTATCCATCCTAATAAGTAAAGACGTAACGTTTTCATTAATACGTAAAATTGGGGATAAAAAAGGGAGGTACCTCATCTTACAATGCCATCTGAATAACAATGTATATACTCTGATTAATGTATATGGACCTAATACTAATCAATGTGACTTTGTGGATGTGCTGTTGGGATTGATGTCTACACACGTATTGGGGGAGGTAATCATTGGAGGTGACACAAATTTCCTATTAGACAGCGACCTAGACTCTTCAAGAGGTCCAAAGCTGACCAACCAGACTCTAAAGCATAGGTCCAAATTGACCTCACGTATATGCCACAAACTAGCGACACACAATCTTGTAGACCCCTGGCGTGTTACACACCCCACAGAAAGGGACTATACCTATCACACAGCAGTACATAACAGCTATTCCCGAATAGATAGATTTTTACTCCACACCTCCTCCCTCACGAAAGTAGAACACACAGACATTGGTCTGATCTCGTGGTCGGACCACGCGCCTATCACATTGTCACTTAGAGAACAATTCCCCAACAAAGGAAGAGGCAGCTGGAAACTCAATGAGCAACTATTAACCGACCCGGAGGTAACCCAACAAATAGAACAAGAACTGAAATATTATTTTCAGGAGAATAAAACTCCGGACTCACCCCTAACCCAAATATGGCTAGCACACAAAGCCTTCATACGGGGTTGCTTCATAAAACACGCTAGCTATGCAAAAAAACGGCGCCTCGAAAAATACACCTCTATACTTTCTGAGCTAGCCACATTAACACACGCTAACAAGCATACACCAACAGCGTCCACACACACTAGGTTACTACTCTTGCAAACACAACTAAGAGACATAGAACTAGCCACAACTACATTCCTCACGCGCAGGCTCAAACACAAGTATTTCGCTGCCGGCAATTGTGCAGGAGCAAAACTAGCAGCACAATTGAAACAGAGAACATCAACCTCCAGGATTGCCTCCCTCAAGGGACCAAGGGGCACCAAGATATTAGACCCCCAGGGGATTGTAGATGAGTTTGCTCACTATTATGAAAAACTATACAATCTAAAAAATGACCCACAGACAATATGCCCCACAAGGTCCGATATAGATGCCTTCCTGTCGGAAGTCAACCTCCCGACCCTATCGCCAACTGACATAGATGGTCTGCGCAGCCCTTTCACAACGAAAGAGGTAGCGTTGGTGATCTCCTCACTCCCACAGCATAAATCCCCGGGCCCTGATGGACTACCCAATAAATACTACCGCACATACTCTAGTTCCTTGTCACAGCCCCTCACAGAACTGTTTAACCATTGCATGGGCTCCTTACCAGCGGAGATGCTACTGGCCCATGTCTCCACCCTACCCAAGCCAGGCAAATCCACAGACCAATGTAAGAATTTCAGGCCCATCTCGCTGCTAAACAGCGACGCAAAAATCTATGCGAAGCTATTTAGTGAAAGATTGGCTCCACTCATACATAAACTAATACACAACGATCAATCAGGGTTCGTGAGAGGCCGGTAGGGCTCTGATAATTCCAGGAAGGTACTGAATATGGTGGAGGGGATGGCAAAAGGAAAGCTCGGAGGCCTTTTTCTGGCGCTGGACGCCGAAAAGGCCTTTGACAGGCTGAGCTGGCAGTACATGACGAGAGTACTACAGAAATACAACTTCCCCGAAGAAACTGTCAAGGGCATACTGGCGCTCTACGCGCAACCCAGTGCTAGGGTCTCACATAGTGGGTTCCTCTCTAGAACCTTCCACATCACAAACGGGACACGGCAAGGATGCCCGCTGTCTCCCTTGCTCTACATCCTCTCTTTAGAACCCCTGGCCCAGAAAATACGAGCACATAAAGATATAAACGGCATCTCCCTGAGGGAAACAGAGTATTGCTTAGCCCTATTTGCAGATGATATCTTTGTGGCATTGTCGAAACCAGAGAGCTCCCTACCCCCATTGTTAACACTCTTGACGGATTATGGTAAAATCTCATATTACCGCCTGAATCAAGAAAAAACGCAGGCCCTACCTATAAACTTACCAAGGCTACTTGTGGAAACCTTAAAGACCACATACGAACTTGATTGGCGGACGTCGTCCCTAACATATTTGGGGGTAAAAATCGCCACCTCCATTGACAACATAATAAAACTGAACTTTAAACCTCTCATACAACTATGCAAAACTGAGACACTTAAATGGAAGATTGCGAACCTTTCATGGCTAGGGCGAGTAAATGCATACAAAATGGTGCTGCTGCCGAGACTGCTGTACAAGTTCAGAATGCTCACTATAGCTGTCCCGGCAGCAATCCACAAGTCATTGCAAACAATCTGCAGCACATACATCTGGGGGGGGAAAAGACCTAGGCTGCCTCTACACCTCCTACAAAACACAGCACACACGGGCGGCATTGGTTTACCTAACATAGGCCTCTATTACAAAGCCTCCCTGCTGGCTACCTGTATACAACTACATGCCCCAAGGGGCACGACTCAATGGGTAGATATGGAACACGATCAGCTTACACACCCCACACTGCTTAACCACATATGGACACCTAAGGCATTAAGGGGACCCCACATACAGCTTTACTCCACCACAGCAGCAACGATCAAAGTGTGGGACGATTTCATGTCATCCCTAGGTTGGAAGAAGCACTTCCACCCCGAAGCCCCCCTGAAAGCACTTAACAGAGTGAACCCCACGATCCCCCTG
Source organism: Pelobates cultripes (assembly GCA_933207985.1). NCBI lineage: Eukaryota > Metazoa > Chordata > Amphibia > Anura > Pelobatidae > Pelobates > Pelobates cultripes. The sequence continues at coordinate 70,489,095 of OW240918.1, read as the reverse complement.
TCCATGTGGACACAGCTGGGTATATCCCAGATTCAACAGCTGTGCAAAGGGCAAACTATAATGGACTTCCCAGACATGAAAAGCAGATGGGGGGTGCCGGATAGAGACATCTTTCCGTTTCTGCAGCTAAAACACACTATTACCTCACATGTACAAACCTCTCCATCTACATTATCAACACACACGCTAGCTGCGAGACTAATACCCAGTCGATGCTGGACAGCCCCGCAGAAACCCAAGACTCTTTCCCTTTGTTATAGAGCCTGGCTAGAATTAGCACCCCATAAGCCAATAACATGCAAACTTCACTGGGAGGCAGAGGCAGAAACTGAGCTCACTGAGGATGACTGGTTACTGGCCTTAAACGGCCTCAAAAAATGGACCCAATGCTACTCCCATATAGAGGCGCACCGAAAGCTGCTCTATAGATGGTATATGACCCCCAATAGGCTACATAGGATATACCCTGCGGTGCCAGCCGAATGCTGGAGGTGTAATACGGAGATAGGCACATTACCACACATCTGGTGGCACTGTAGCGGCATACAGCCGCTGTGGAGGGATGTTAAGGATATAATAGACGCCCTGGGAATTAAAGACTTCCCCCTAAACATTAAGGCTTGTCTACTTCTACTGTTCCCCCAAGAAACACACGAGAATCAAAAACAACTGCTCTTACTAATCTTAATGGCAGCACGCAACCTGATAGCGCTCAATTGGAAAAAACACAGTTGCCCATCCACACAACAACTGAAAGACAAAATACAACAGTTTTACATATATGAGAAAATGTCCACAGGCACCACTACAGCCACCAAAAAATTTAGAGAAACATGGGAGAGCTGGGAGATATGGTACGAAAAGGGGAATTGTCTGCGATAAGCAAAACAGCATAGAAGAGGGGAGTAATATTCAATCAGGCTAGAACCAAGTGAGGAGTAGCGTACCACTTCCATGTGGAAAGAAGTAAAAAGAAATGTCAACTACGTTATTTATTTATTGATCTTACCTGTACACCTGTCTTGTGTATTCCATTGTTATGTTCGACGAAATATCCACCCCCGGCTGTTCCAGGGGGTGCTATAGGAATTCACTGTACCACAGAATGTATGTTTATGAGCTGTGACTATGTACTGAATTCATAATTGTGAAAAATTCAATAAAATACAATTGAGAAAAAAAAAATGTTTTTATAGTGGTTGAATCCCTCTCCTCAGTGGGGCCCCTGTTTGCTAACTAAGGAGTGTAGGCCCAGGGGCGTCTAGGCTTCTCCTCATTGAGAGCTATGGTTATTCCCCTAACCCAACATGGTCCCCTAAAAGCATTGGATTGGCTAAAAATCGGCAATTCTGAATTTGTCATCAAGGATGCGGATCGGGGGCGGGGCCAGTGCCGGCGGACCCATGCGGCGCTGGAAATAAGGTGAGTTTTGATTCCTTTTAAGGGGGTTAAGGGGGGTCAAGCCACCTAAATGGTGTTTTTAACACTATAGGGTCAGGAATACATGTTTGTTCCTGACCCTATAGTGTTCCTTTAAGCTTATGATGTTAAAAAAAAAATATATATAAATAATATTTTCGATTCATGTATTGTATAACATATGAATTGAACATATATTGTATGCTGCCTCAACAATGTATCTAACTATGTGCGCAAACTTACCTTATCATTCATTACTGTGTTTAATTAAATACTTTCTATGTGAATTGAAACCAAAAATAAAGAATAAAAAAAAAAGAAGACTTGCAATGTTGATCAAGCTATAAATCAAGAGAGGGAGTAGGTGGGTATGGGTAGACTGGATGACCATTTGCAGTTTTCATGTAAGAACAGAATTACTGTAGGAAACTGTACAAAATATAACACCCATGGGGCAAAGTACAGTAACGAAAGGTATAAACCTTTCGTTACTGTACTTTGCCCCATGGGCATCACCAGTGGGTCTAGGTGTGTTTTGGGCCGCATCATTATACACCCCTTCAATCCTATGGATGCACGAGATTGTGTGGGAAAGGGGGGTGGGCGGATGTGGATGGAAGGGGAGCTAGGAATGGGGACATGAGTTGTAATTTCTCTTGTCCCTAGGGGAACGGTACCTCGGTCACTATATACTTGTATTAAAGCCAATTTCAGTTAGGCAGTTGGGAAATGGTTATTAAAACTTTGCGTTTATCCACAGTGTGGCCCCTGTTTGCTAACTAAGGAGTGTAGGCCCAGGGCCGTCTAAGCTGAAAACAAGCCCCTATAGAATGTAAACCATGTAGTGAATAAAAATTAAGATTAAACATTTTAAAAGAACAACACTTTTCTTAAGTAGATGGAACTACCCAGAAGATCTCCTCCTGTCTTCTGAATACAAAATATATGATATGTATGGCTAGTTATACTAAAGAAACATGCATTATTGTACACAATAGCCACTCCAATTGGCAAGTTCCAACTGGCCATTCACTAATATCCAGTTAAAATAAAGCCTTCATAAAATCTCTCTCAGGAAGCTTATCTCCCAGATCCTCACTTTACTTCCAATATAAGTAAGAAACAGCAAATAAAACAGTTTTACGCGTTTCGTCACCTCAGAGACAAATGCTGCTTATTACACAATCAAATAAAGAAATAGGACAGGACTAATACGGCTAATACAATGTACAATATACAATATATATACCTCCAGGTAATCGGATCCACTCTCGGTCTTGTTATAAAATCCAAAGGTTTAGTGAAGGTAATTAAAAGATCGACGTTTCAGTCCACCTATGCAACTTTACTAAGGATCAAAACAAATTTGTTTTGATCCTGAGGAAAGTCCTATAGGTCGACTGAAATGTCGATCTTTTAATTACTTTCAATAAAATTTTAGATTTTTTTAACAAGACCGAGAGTGCAGCCAGTTATCCGGAGTTCTGTGTACATCTGAGCCTTGGCACCTGACATCATAAGGATATTGAAGCCTGAGTGCAAGGAATTTTTACAAGTTACTTTGTCTCAAAGGTCTTGATAAAAATAACTTTGGAACTTGGATCAACTGTTTTTTCATGGCTTCTTTGGTGAGACCTATTGCAGCAGACTTGAAATTTTGCCTTGATCAACAACAACAACAAAAAATCTGTCTATTATTGGCTTTCTAAAGAATGGCTTTTTGCTAAAAATAAATAAAACTCAATGCATTCTTCTATAGCTTTGAAATGAACAAAGGAGGAGGACAATAAGAGCAACTGTGTTATATGGCTGATATCTATTCTTTGGAAATAAAGAGAAATACACGAAAAGAATTGGAAAGGCTAGTGGCCTAAAGTGACTTGTGAGCAACGTCAGCAGAGCTTTGGCTTTCAAGTGAAGTGTGCCATCCATTACACCGGGCCTTTGATGTGCAGGTGTGTCGGTTTCATTCCTTGATTATCTCTTCCCATTATAAATATTCAAACAACTCCACCCAGCGTAATGCACTTAGAAGTGCTGCTGAAACTTCTATGAGCCATTTTTCTCTTTGGTTTATCACAATATTTAAAATGTCACTCTGCTTCAAAGCGGCCTGAGACGACATTAGTTAAAAGAATATGCTCTGATCATCCCCTACTGGGTGTGTGTTTCTGTCCGATGAAATGCTTGTTCATACAGGTAATAAATTAATTTACTAGTGTAGCCCAAAATTAGCCTTTTCCTGCAAGAATTAACAATGTCCCTAAGGAGGAAATTTGTGGCATCTCTCTGTGGGGGTAAGGGACTGAAAGTTAGGATGCAACAACCTGTCCCAGGACCACAGAGGGACTGCTCATCACAAATAATAATCTGTAACAGAGGGGCACAGCTCCAGCAGTGTACAAGGTCCCAACATGGTGGAGAGGCGGAAAGCACATATCAATCCACTACAGGGAGATGCATGACAGTGGCCCAGCACTGGGATGCCTAGTCAGTCTGAAGTAGTGGGGTTATCCTGCCATAACGTTCGGTGCAGCCTGCCTGCACACATCAAGACTAGTAAGCCTGTCTCTCTTCTCAACGATGCAAGAGTCTGTTAAGCCAATGGTCGACATAGGCTGATTTGGGATCCCAGCCTGCGCTAGGTAGAGCTCCTAGCCCTTTCTCTTACCCCCTTACCATTGAGTATATGATGGAATTCTGGGATTCTGTTCATTACCTGAGCATCATTACCATATTATTTTATGCTCTCTCCTTTTGTATTAACCTCTGGTTTATCCCTTATTATCCATTAATACATGCAATCAGCTTGGAGAATCCCAGGGAAATCTCTCTCATTACGTTGATGTATGCTTATCTTTCTTACAAAATTGTGCAGTTTACTAGACATGTTCAAGTAATATTGTTTTTACCATGCACAACAAAATGAAAGCATTTAAAAAAAAAAAAAAATACATTTTTAATGTTCATACATCATATGAATTAAGGTTGTTACATTTTAGGCTGGAGTGTTCCTTTATAGGAACACACCTGGCAAAACCCATCGTAAGGAACAAGACTTTTCTTAGGAGAGCCAACTGAAGTTCCTGCTGAGAAACATCCAGCTCTCAGGAGATGGTAGCCAAAGTCTGGTGGATCTCAGGCAAGACATCAGTGTTCAAAAATAATGTGACTCCTTATAATGAGGTGGGGGTGGGGAGGGTTGTGGTTATGTGGTTAAGGTGATCGAAGTCTTACTTGGCTGCTGAAAGTTTTTACAAAATGTGAAGAAACCATGAACATTACCCCAAAGGGACCTATAATCCCCCTATTTGCTTCCTCTAAACTAGACAGGCCTCCTCCCGCTACATTCTAGGATTGGGAACTCGAAGATCAGCTTTCCGGGGCTATCATATGCGTGGGGGTTCTTGATGTTTTTACACTGTATTTTGGTGTTGTGTGTGTCAAGCACCTCTAGGCTAGGAGATAATTAATTTAAGCAATGTAGGTCACAATTCTCTCTCAGCCTCTGTGTTGGGATATAATTAAATTAAGCAATGTAGGTTACAATTCTCTCTCAGACACAGAGGCCCTCGGGCGGGTTTACTGTACTTTGAATGGAGACCCCATGCTGGGGGTCTGTGTATAAATCCCCGTACTTTTATCAATAAACACACACTACTTTTCACCCAAGCTATTATAACTTTCACCGTGCGGGAAATAGGGAGAAGCGCTCAGAAGAGATACTCGATTAGGGATTAGGCGAACCGCTACACAAAACATTTGCTATCCGTTTTACAATCCACTAAAATTAATGTAAATAAAGCTCTGGGGCCTGACTGTATTCACCTACGAGTACTTAAGTAGCTAAGTGGGGAAATAAGTGAACCTCTATATTTAATCTTTCCAGATTATTTTGTTTCAGATATTGTACCAGAGCATTGGAGAAAGGCAGATATTGTTCCTATATTTAAAAAGGGTTCAAAATCCTCGCCAGGACTTGTGAGCTTAACTTTTGTGACTAGGAAAATATTTGAAGGGCTATTAACCCCTTCACGACGGAGTCAATAGTACACATTCTGATCAAAACAAAATGTAAACAAAAACTGGAATTTGCGCTATATGTCTGTTCAACCGTAATTCACCTCTTTCATATTAAGTGCACCCACACTTATTATATATCATTTTGTTCAGGAGAAACTGGGCTTTAATTTCTCATGAACTATTCATATTTGAAACATAATTTATAATGAATAAAATTTAAAAAACTGTGAGAAATTAAGATTTTTAAAAATTTTGTAGACATTCTAGCTGTAAATGTCACAATACCGTTAGCTTTAACTGCAAAACCCCCCACATATTTCGATTCAGCAAAGTCTCACGAGTACAACAGTACTCCCCATTAATAGTTTTTATGGTGTTTTGGAAAGTTAAAGGGTCAAATATAGCACATTCCATTTTTCAGTTTTTTTCAAACTGAAATTTGCCAGGTTGGTTATGTTGCCTTTGAGACCGTGTGGTAGCCCAGGAATGAGATTTACCCCCATGATGGCATACCATTTGCAAAAGTAAACAACCCAAGATATTGCAAGTGGGGTATGTCCAGTCTTTTATAGTAGTCACTTAGTCACAAACACTGGCCAAAGTTAGCGTTCATATTTGTTTTTGTGTGAAAAAAGCAAAAAAAACTAATATTTGGCCAGTGTTTGTTTTGGCTACTAAAAATGACTGGACATACCCAATTTGCAATACCTTGGGTTGTCTACTTTTTCAAATGGTATGCCATCATGGGGGTAATTCTCATTCCTGGGCTACCATACGGTTTCAAATGCAACGTAACCAATCTGACAAATTTCAATGTGAAAAAAATGAAATGCAAGCCTTATGTTTGACTCTCTAACTTTCCAAAACACCATAAAACCTGTACATACTTTGGAGACTTTACTGAACACAAACATAAGTGTTTCAAAACAGTAAAACATATTACAACAATAATATTGTCAGTAAACGTGCAGTTTGTGTGTGAAAAATGCTAAAAATGTCACTTTTACTAAATATATCATCGTTGTAATACAATTTATCATTTTGAAACACTAATATTTGTGTTCAGCGAAGTCTCCCGAGTAAAACAGCACCCCCCATGTACAGGTTTTATGGTGTCTAGGAAAGTTACAGGGTTAAATATAGCGCGGGTGAATTTAATTCTCTGCACTTGCTGCCTGGGTTGTCAGGCACGTCTATCAAATTTTAATTAATTAAATCACATAATTATGTTAAAATATTACTTAAGCATACACGTAGAATTTTTATATATATACATATATATGTATTTAAATTCTATGTGTATACTTATGTAGTTATTTATGTAATTATATATATTTATCTATATATAAATATTTGCAGTTATTTGTATTTTATTTATAGATAGATATATATAGAATGTCATTCTAAGTGTATTTTGTTACCAATATATATGTATTAATAACAAAATACAGTTAGAATGAGATTACATTTGTATATATAATTTATTTTCAGCTATAGGGGGCCATGTGATCGCTCTTTGAGAGTGATCACATGGCCCCCGGGGGCCTCATTTGCCGGGGGAGGGCTGCCTGGGCTGTCAGGCAGTCCTCCCGAAGAGGATCACGGCGGAGGTGAGTACCGCTGAGCTCCTGGGGGTGAAAGCCATTACGGCTTTAAAGCCCATTATAATGGGGACGGCATAGAACGCTGTAACGGCGCTAAGGGGTTAAGGGATAATATTAAGGAATTCATTGGGAAGAACTTAACTAACCTAATTGCATTCTACAAAGAAGTAAGTAGAAGTATAGATCAGGGTGTTGTAGTGGATGTGATCTACTTGGATTTTGCCAAGGTTTTTTATATAGTTCCTCACAATAGGTTAGTG
>OW240918.1:70456745-70481689 GCA_933207985.1 Pelobates cultripes | reverse complement strand
TTTTCTGTACTTTGAAGTTAAATGAAGTGAGAACAATTCTTTAACTAAATTATCTCTCAAGTACAGAAAATTAAACAATATTTCAAACCATCATAACTCCTATAATACTAGTCAGAACTCCACGAAAGAATAGCAGGGATCTGAGCGCCCAATCTGTCGAAATACTGCTCAGATCTGTTCAGTAGAATAGGAACACAAGTTTAGACCAGTCAACCATGAGGCGAAGTCCCAAAACAGTTCCATGTGGTTGTATGCATTGACCGATCTTCTTTCGGGAGTTTTCACTGTTAAACTAACTAATGCAACTGTTCATGAAATAGGTGGTAGTGGGCCTTGTGTTCTTTTGTTTCATTCAGTCGAATGCCGCTCTGTATAGGCAAAAGGAAACAAACGTATGAACGGCATGGTAATCCAGCAATGTTCGCGCTGTTGAGTGTCCGATTATAGTTCGCACTCAACGACCAAACACCGCTGTATGTTCGTGCACACACATGGCTGCCACCACGTGTTCGGTCATACGAACGGAGGCCACCCATCCGACCATTTAAAAACTTGCAGTTTTCTGGTGTCAATATAGTCAATTAGAGGCACACAACTCCCTTGGGTGGTCTTACAGTTCGGTGGTTGGTTCAACTGACAAACAATATATCTGCATTCTGTTCAGGAACCCCAGATAGTCGAACCAACACAGTCTGGCATACAATAAGTGGCTAGTTTTGCCATAATTCCCAATTCGACCATTTAGACATAGCTGGAAACACTTCTATACGTTATTGAACTTTTATTATTTCTATACATTTAGCCATAGATTTATTTATGGTCAGCGTACTATAGAACATCTCCAACTTGTGTTAGTCTTTAACTCTTAGTCTTTAATTTTAATTTATTAAAATCGATAAAAATGTAATAATAATTAATTATAAAAGTCTAAATAATTCATCAGACATTTTATTAGACTTTTATTGTTAATCTATTATTATTACATTTTTATTGATTTTAAAGGACCACTATAGTGCCAGGAAAACATACTCGTGTTCCTGGCACTATAGTGCCCTGAGGGTGCCCCCACCCTAAGGGACCCCCTCCCGCCCAGCTCTGGGGTGAGGAAAGGGGTTAAACTTACCTTTTTTCCAGCACCGGGCGGGAAGCTCTCCTCCTCCTCTCCTCCCATTCGGCTAAATGAACACGCATAATAGATAAAAAAAATGGGTTAATCCTAGCTGGACCTGGCACCCAGACCACTTCATTAAGCTGAAGTGGTCTGGGTGCCTAGAGTGGTCCTTTAATACTGGATTTAAATTTAATAAAGAATCTCTAGGGCAGAGCTCAGACTGCTTTGCATCTATTATGTCAAAAGGAACCAGGTATCAAGATTCTCTGGGAGGGAGTCCTGACGATTCTCCGCTATTTACATCAACCCACAAGGAATTAAAGAGAAGAAGGATGGTAGCATCCTGGCAATGGTCCCACTGTGCTACACATGCGAGCCAGATGATTCTGGCTCTACTCTTGTGAGTGACACAAGAGTACAACTGATATACAGACAATATTGTGCAATGTTTTTTTTTCTGTGTTTTTGTTATAGATGTAAATATTTCCCGATCTCTACAGTTCCACCTGGTGTATGTATAAGTATAAAATATGGCAACAATTATGACGCAATTAAAGAAAACTTAATAGCAACAAATCAAGCAACATGAGTTGATTCATTTCTAAAGGAGTTACATGCAAAGTTACAAATAATTCCCTTAGAATTTAATCGTTATTTCCACATAGATGCATTTTTAAACAATGTCACAGAAAACTTTCATAGTTCAGCTAGAAATTCCTTAACACAGAATGCAACACAGAGCTTTGCAGCTTAAAGTTGTAAAAATCTTAGCTGTGATCAGTGTGGTGAAACCAACCTCGCCACTGTACACTGGAGAAGCCTGGTTGCTCGCCTGCTCCCTATGGTCCTGCATTTTAAACTTTTATTTTACCGGCAGAAAGGTTTATTCGTGCCTTTCTGCGGAATGTTAAAGCCATGCTACCCCAGATAGCTATGCCATGGAGCCCAGCCGTATACTGAAAGACTGTATGAAAGACTTTGGCTCCATGGCGATTGAACTGTATGTATGTGATCTGAGCGCCATTCGGTAGTAATGTGCACTCAGATCCAAGCTATCTGGGGATAGGTAGAATGTCTATGTTTTATGGAATAAATGTAACTGTATGTAATTTTATGTATTTTATTGTATTGTTACTGCCATGTGGTTAATGGAGTCTTGCCTCTGTCCTGGGAGATAATTGGATTACTTCACAATTATCTCCAGGACAGAGAGGAGGGATTGTGATGTAATTGTGGGTGTGTTTTACGGTTCTCCTGTAAACGATTGGTTGTACTGTGTCCCACCCTGTGGGATGTCCCCTTGCATGGGGACTTGCATAAAAGCCAGTGTGTGGCCATTACAGTGCAGTTCCTGCTTAACCCTCAAAGTGAAGTGTCGTCTCATTATTGGGGGAGGATTTATTGTATGCTGTTCCAGTTTGACTGCTAGGAGTGTAAACCTATTCGCATGGTTTTTCCTATTCGGCTGTTTCCAGTATTAGTGTGTTTGCAGTTCGGGAGAGTGGTGATTGCAGTAGCTGTCTGTGCATCTGAAAAAGGGGAATATCGCCTAAACGAGTTTTAACCTCTTGTGGGCAAAACGGTCCGTTACAATCAGTCCGAATCACACTGAGTTAACTCACTCACTGCTGGCTACAATTCTCACAAGCTTAACACTTTAATATTGCAATTAAAAAAAATACAATATTTATTACACAAATAGTCAATTTAACCATTCCTTCAATCCAGTAGCCATAATGATAATTTAACCAAGTTTTTACATAGCGGATGATTAACTTTTCTGATTAAAGATTAGGTTAATATCTCTGGATAATAGCTTGATATTCTAAACTTAGCAAGTTGCCAGTAAATATATTATTAATTTATTCCACCTGTTGATATGAACTATGGAACCATATATTTCTTACCTAAATATGATTTCAAAGGTTTGAAATCTTATTAGCATTTTCCAGGTATTTTTCTTTTTTTAGTTAAAAATGATTACATTAAATTAAATTAAACCAGCATGCTTACCAGCTTTCTTGGTAGAAATTATTTAGGCTTGGAGATATACTTCATGAATAGTGAGTATCAGTAAGAAGTGTTTGGATAGAGAAGTGTAGGAAAAAAAAAAGATAGTTCTGTAAGATTTCAAAGTCCCAGACAGAGTGCTAAATGTTTCCAGGGTATGTTTCTTTATTTCGGTCTCTTTCTCAAAATCTTTTTTTTTTCTTCCCAGCTCTCCTCAATTTTTAAAGAAAATCAAGTCTTAAGTTTCTTTACATCACTAATTTAAAGTGACCAATGGAATTAGGTGGGTGTACCTTCTTCTACTGATTGTCTTATAGACTTTGATCAATAGATGGTGTTATAGCATCACAAGAAATTCTTATTACGAATTACGACTACCACTTTGTATAAGGGGCTAATTGAATTTCGTGATGCAAATGACGTCAAATATCTTATCTTTGTGGGTACCTTTCCTTAAAGTAGCTGTCAACCTTTAAAAGAGTTTCTTTTTGTGCCATAAAAGTATATATTTGACACATTTGGACTTTGTTTCAACTTTCTCTTACAATGGTTTCTCGTAGATCCCATTAAATTAAAAAAAATTAAATGAATTACTTTGCTAACATTTTTTTTAGGTGTCTGGTTTTCTCAGTTACACTGTCTGATTGTGTGGGCTACATGTCTATCAGTAATATGTGACACATGTAATATATGCATGACTGTGGTGAAAATAACCTCGCCATGAGCTCTTGGAGGGGCCTGCTGGCCAGCCTCTTGCCAAAAGACTATGGGCCCTTTATGTGATTTATGTACTTTTAATTAGCCCTAATTCCCTGGAACTGTTTTGGGCACAGGACCATGTGCACGGTCGGTCAAAACTATGACTTCCATGGAAATCCCAACCCCCTGAACCGATCTGGGTGATTTTTGGATATGTTGGTCCCCCAGATCAGGGCTATCAGGGGATGTGACTTCTGTGGGTTTTGGGGGAGGTTGTTAAAATGTGAGTTTTCTGTGGCTGGAGATAATTGAGTTTAGTACAGTTCCTGACTCAATTATCTCCCAGGCACAGGAGAGGGATTATCTTGTTTTGTGTGGGAGTGTCCTAGACCTGAGAGCCAATGTAATCGTGTGTATGTTTTTGCTGTAGTCTACTCTCAGGTCCAGTGGGGAATTCCCCTGGAATATGTAATGGAAACCCTTGCATGAGGACCTGCATATAAGGCCAGTTGTGGCTACCATTAGTGGAGTTCCCCTTCACCCTCAACATAGAGCCTTGTCTCATATGTGGAGGGAACAGCTATTTTCACTCTGGGGATTGTTCTACTCATTATACTCCCTTGGATTATGATCACTTGATCAAGCATTCTGCTTTACTCTATGGATTAGGAGAGGTCTACCCACTAGAAGCTGGATCCTGGTCTTGGGTCCAGGGTGGGTGGAGGACAGCGAGACCCCAAATAAGCTGTAACGCTGGCTGTAGGGACTACGGTGGTTATGGTGTCCGGTGCCATGCTTATGGTACTCAAGGATTACTAGGAAGCAGTGATTGGTGAAGGCACCCGGTCAGGTTGCAAATCGGTCCGTCACAATGTCTTTTACACACATTCAGCTAATATTAGTTTAACAATATTGAATTTTATTCATTAAGATCTTACCTATGAATATTCAGTATTATTAACTTGGTACTATTTGTATATGATTAATATATAATCTGATTTCCTTAACCTTCTTAGGTAATTCAGTGGGAATCTGGTTATATTTATATATTTTGTCAACACTAGTGCTTATTTATAGCAGTCTGGACTATTATGTATGTTTATGTATTTTTTTCCATATATGCTGTGAGACGATCTGGGGACATCTACTGGCCAACAATTTCAATTTTACATTTTCTTCACAATCCATCTTTGTCTGCTTGGGGTTTATCACCTAAACGTTTATTTTATCATACTGCTCCACTCACTGATATATTTCCTTTTACTCACTGAGACTCATTCATTTGGGTTGAGCACCCCATCCCTCCACTATAGGTGCCCCTTTGGAGGTATCCACAGGAAAACATAACTTGTACTGGAGACAAAACAAGCATTGTAAGCAGCAAGTATTGCAGTTAGCAATGTAAACTAGCTAGCTCCATGTTAAAATCAGTGTATCACTCACTGGGTACTGGGTTATTGTGGTGGGCTTAACATGGTATGTGGTGTAACTGAATTACCATATTTGTTTTCTAAGGTAGGTGATTTGAAGTAGCCTTGTATAATGTAAAACTGTATTTTTTTGTGTGGGCTATTCCTTAATCTGAAGCATGTTTGTAGGTAGGTTTGTTTATGATATAGTATGTAATTTAATTACTTGTTTACATTTACCTTTGTATCTGTGTACATATTTTATCTCAATGCCTATTACATTTTTATTTATTTTTCCACATCGAATTTACTTTGCATTCCCGACAATTCTCACTGTAGCCAATGACTCTGTATATGTCAGTGTTTTAAAGCAGTCCTTCTCAGAAGGACAAATAATGGCCAATCTTTCTTGCTGTACACAGTGTGTGTGTCTTTATAAACCTCCAGTTGAATACATTATGAATCCAGATCTCGCAGTAATATAGGATTTAAAATATATTAAACTGATATATTAGAAATATCAAACACAGCTAACTATCATAACCTTTCCTCTTGTAGATTGTCATGATGGAAGCAGAAGCTCTCAAACATTATCACGATGAGGAGTTTGACCCTCAAATGCTGGTAAAAATGTACGTTAGTGAAGATAAAACACATACGAAAGAGGAACTATTGGAATATCCAATGAAAGTTGTTTATGAACTGTGCTCCACAGGTGGGTGCAATGCTAAAAAATACACGTGAGATATTAATATCAAATGTCATAGCAAAATGTATGGCTCTCCTGATGTGCTGTTGGGCCCAGTATCCAAAATCAGAGATGTACACTATTCAATGTTTGCTGTAGTCAGTTTAAATGATTTGTTCTGATTTGTTACAAATGTAACCTTTATAATAATCACAGTCTCAGGTTTGCCCAAAGTATCCTACACTGGTCCCAGTAAGACACCTTAAAGGACCACTCTAGGCACCCAGACCACTTCAGCTTAATGAAGTGGTCTGGGTGCCAGGTCCAGCTAGGGTTAACCCATTTTTTTTTTAAAACATAGCAGTTTCAGTGAAACTGCTACGTTTATAAATGGGTTAATCCAGCCCTCAAATCCTCTAGTGGCTGTCTCACTGAGAGCTGCTAGAGGCGCTTGCGTGATTCTCACTGTGAAAATCACAGTGAGAACACGCAAGCGTCCATAGGAAAGCATTGTAAATGCTTTCCTATGAGACCGGCTGAATGCGCGCGCAGCTCCTGCCGCGCGTGCACATTCAGCCGAATGGGAGGAGAGGAGGAGGATCGGAGGCGGAGAGCACCCTCAGGACACTATACTGCCAGGAAAACGAGTCCTTTAATCATTAGCAAGACTGTAAAACCAAAGTTTGTGATACTATAACCCTGCTGTACAAATAAGTGCAGTGCTGGATTTTCCACTGAGGCCAGAGATTTTGGCCTCCTGGCCCAAGGTAAGCATTAGGGAGGGGGACATTTTTTTATATAGTCCCTGTCACCCCACTACAGCAACTGTCAACCCACTACTGCCCCTTTCATCACACTACACCTCTTGTACACTCAGTATAGTCCCATGTCACCCACCTGCAGGTTCTGTCACCCCAGCATAACCCATGTCACTACACCCTGGCTCTTATCACCTCACCCCAGTATAGTTTGTAACCCCACTATAGCGCATGTCACCCCATTATAGTCCCTTTCATTGCACTATAGCACCTGTCACTCCAATATAGCTCATCATCCCACTACAGTCCCTGTGACCCCACTTTAACCACTATCCACCACACAAGAGTCCTCTTAATATAGCCCCTTTTCCTTCCCTTTTGCACCTATAACCCATTACAACCCCTATCACCCCATAATATACACTATTCACCACACAATAGTCCCTAACTTCCGCTTCAGCCCCAATCCTCCACCATAGGCCTTATCCCTCTACTACAGCCCCTATAGAGTAATAGAGATAGAGATAGAGTAATATTCTCTCCACCATAGACTCTATCTCACCCACTATAGTCCCTATCTTCCCCAATATGCAGCCTCCACACAGAAGCACAGATGCATTTGATACAATATTATAATGCAAATTATGTATAAATTATAATGTGAATTGCATAACATAAGGTTATAGATTGGACACCTACCCTAAATAAGGGTTGTCTGGTCTTATCATAAAGTAACAATGATAATTTGGTCCAGTTGGTCTCAATACATATCGTAACGAGAGAATAAAGAAAACCTGAGATGGATACACACCCCCTGAGTACAAAGCCGGATTGGCTAACAACTGTGAAAAACCACCAATGATAAGCCAGACCGGCACATTTAAAAAACGAAACTAGTAGGAGCAGATCATACCGACTGAGAAAGCCCTCTAGAAGGGTGATAAGACCAGACAACCCTTATTTAGGGTAGGTTTCCAATCTATAAACGTATTGCTCCACTCTCAAGGTTAATTGCTTTTTGACTTCTTTCCACTTTTTCCACTTTCTCTTTGTTTGCATGGTTGTGCTGGGTGAGAGGGATGCCCACTAGAGTGTTGCAGTGAAACTCCATTTAACACTATTAACATTTAAGGCGCCTTTATCACACAGTTTTTTGTATATATTAATACACAAATGTAAATACTGACATAGATACAGATACACAGACACAGATACAAACACTGACTCACATGCAGATACAAAGATGCACATACTGACACACATGCATATACACACACTTATACCCATTCAGATACACAGACATACAAATGCACAAACTAACACATGCAGATACAAACACTGACACACATGCAGATACACAGATGCAACCAGTGATATACATGCAGATACACAGACATATAGATACAAATGCTGACACACATTCAGATACACAGAAACGTCATTTAGCCACCCTACTGTGTTCTACCTTATGGGTACAGGATGGTGACTTCTGCTGGCTAAGGCTATTGGGGGTGAGTTTTCGCTCCTCCTCTCCCTCCTGTGCGGCTCCATGTATGTTAGCTGGGAGGAAGTAAAGACAAAAAGGAATTGAGGGTGTACCCAAAACATGCATTTTGCAGAAGGTAGTGGTGGGCTTAACACAATATGGCCATATGGTGGAACTTAATCCCCATATTTGTTTGTCAAGAGAGATGATTTTTAAAAAGCCTTATAAAATGTAAAAATCTATTTTTATGTGTGTGCTGTTCCTTAATCTGTATTAAGATGGGAGAAAGTGACCAGCTCTCACGTCCTTCCAGCACTGGCTGCCAATATTAGAGTTGCATTGTTTAAGGACTGTAGCGCACATAAGGGTCCCTGGAGACACATAACCAATCAGGAGGCCCTAAGTGCTTGGGCCACCCTATGGGCCCTCTCAGTGTCTGGGCCCTGGTGGAGACGCATCCGAGCCACTGGAATGATTGCATAAGGGATAAAAGAGAAAAAAGGTTACAAAATACTGAGAACAGGACCATTTATTAAGCATATGAAGAGATTTGCCACTTTAATAATAATTATTTTATTAAAATAACTATTATAAATACTTCTGTAGGCCTATTGGTTAAAATATAAAACAAAAAAGGTGCGCTGTACCTTTAAAATTTAAAGTGCAACAAGTGCAAAAAATCGTGCAATAAGAAGTGTCTATTCGATAAAATCACACTCAGTATAACAAATGTGCAAAAATTGCAAGTGAATAGTGATAAAAATACAAATAGTAACTTACAGCAGGAAAATATGTCTCAATATAAATTGCATTTGGTTATTCCAAAGTAGGAGATATGGTACATAAAAAAGAAAAGACATATAGCATAATACTGTTTAAAATTATATAAAACAGCCAAGAGAAATGGAATAAAACTCACAAGGAAAGAGCAGTAAAAGTCTGCTCTAACTTTTCAGGATGTAATCCACAGCATAGGGATTTGATGGTAGTAAAAAGCAGGACGCCAGCTGAATAAAACGATCTTTATTTCTTCCAATAAAAAAACTCCCTTTGCCACATAGAAGGCCAGTGTCCCATTCAATACTTAGAAAAAATGAACACACCAAAATTCACGGTCTCTGCAGCTTGCGGCACTATACAAGGCACTTCGGGGTTTGGAGCTCCTTGCGGTCACGTGATAACGTGATGACGTCGTATGTGAACGTGATGACGCGTTTCGCCCGAAAAAGGCTTCCTCAGATCACGTCCTGATACAGCTGGTCCTGGCTTTTAAAGCCCATATTATGGGCGTAAAATATGCAAATGAATGGCCAAAGTCTTATACAAACGGGGTAAATCCCCTAAATGTCTATATAGAGAAGTCCCAAAAAAATGTATAAAATAGATGAAATATAACAAGAGAATAATAGTACATATAATAGCCAAAATACATGAATGTCCCAATCAATATTTCAACAAAAAATGGAATGTCATAAACATATTACATATATTAAATATACTTAACCATATTAAAATCTCAAAAAAAGAAAATTCTCCATTAAAATACATAAATACAGTTATATAAATGCACCTACTAGCAGAAGGAGAGAAGAGAAAGTAATTATTATCAGATAGAAAATTCATCTAAAATATAAAATTCATAAAATAAAATTATACACATCAAATTCAATATTAAGACCTTTAGGTTCAAGGGTATCCAGTGTATGAACCCACTTCATCTCTTCTTTTCCTATATATTGAATAAAATTGCCTCCTTGCCATGGTTTTTTAACAATTTGAATTCCTAAAAATGTGAGGCCACTGGGGTCTTTATTATGATATTTTTTAAAATGAGCGGACACACTATGATGGTCTATACCTTTTTGGATATTATTAACATGTTCATAAATTCTCTTATGTAGAGGGCGAATAGTTCTGCCCACATACTGAAGTCCGCATGGACATATTAAAAGGTATATAATGTTTTTAGTAAAACAAGTAATAAAATCCTTAATGGTATATTCTTCTGTTGTATATTTTGTCTTAAATTTACTAATCCCTTTTATAGTGTTGTTTTTACTACATTTACATCCTACACATTTTCCACATGAGTAAAAAGCTTTTCTATTCACACTTAAAAATGTATCAGGCACTTCCTTTCTCTACCTTTATTTTTAACACTTGCACTTATATATTCATAATTTTAGCGCCTACATTGCTTGTTTGTTTTTTATTCTATTGGTTAAAATGTTTGCATCTCTGAGTTTTAGATTCATTACCTGTCATATGTTTAGCACTTTTCCAAGCATGCACTGTTTCTCATTCTGAATGTTTTTGAAACATTCATTTCTATCTCTTAAGGCCTAAAGTTATTATTAGTTAGTTGTTGTGTTTTGTGTGTCTTTGTGTTTTGTCTTCTGTCCTATTTATTGTTCTTCAGGAACTGTGAAAGGAGAAACACTGATAGATCTCAGTGGGGGTCCAGATTTAGGTCAACTGCTGGTTGCTGGCAATTTCTATAAAGAGATCACAGTTTTGGAGTCTTCTGTTGCCAGTCAAGAAGAAATACAGAGATGGTTGAATAGGCACCCAGATGCAACAGACTGGTCACATGCAACAAGACTTTTATCTAAGCTGATAGGTGGAAGGTGAGTCAAGATTTTTGTTTAATGAGACCTCCCTTTCCATCCTGTGTAACATGAAACAACTAATGGGACACCATAGTCACCAGAACAACTACACCCTAATGTAGTTATTCTGGTGAGTATAGTATGTACCAGCAGACATTTTCATCTATAAACTGCCTTTTCAGAGAATAGGCTGTGTTTGCATTGCTGCCTAGGAACATCTCCAGTGGCCGTCACTCAGACGGCCACTAGAGGTGCTTCCTGGGTGTGCAGCACTAATGTCCAGCATTTCCACGTAATGTTCAGCGTCTCCACTGGAATAAAGGTGAGTTTTTATTCTATTTAAGGGGGGTAGGTGTGGGCCACCTAAGTAGTGATTTTTACACTATAGGGTCAGGAATGCAGGTTTGTATTCTTTTAAAGCAGACTGTCAGTAGCTGTTAAAACATTTATTTGGAAGTACACACAGTTCACACTTGTACATAGCAGATTTTTTTTAATCTATATTAATAATAAAAACACACATATATATTTACTGTCCCTCCATTTTTATTGGTCACTCCTCTCTTAATCTGTGAATAAAATCAAATTGTAGTGGTTGTCCCCTAGTACTCAATCATCTTTTTTCTGTTTAATCATCTCTTTCGTTGGAACCACGAATCACAAATAAAATAAACATGCACATCCATTGCATGAATAATTTGTTCAGCTGTACGTCCATATAGTGATTTGAAATTATGGAGTTAAGACAACCCACCGATCGCCCTAAATTCAGACAAATTGCTATTCAGCCAAACATGAATGTAGAAGTCTAGTAAAGAGATTTGAAAAGTATGAGTAGCATAAACAAAATAAAAAAATCGTAACATATGTAGTAGACTTGGGTGACACTGAAATTTTAGTTTCCTCATAATACATTTGTCTGAACCGAATTTCATCAGTTTGTTCATTCGTTTCAAGATAAAATTCAGACATTATTTTAGTTTTGGAATTTCATTCGGCCAAATGAAATTCCGATCATGCCTCGTCTGTTCTTGCAGCCATTTAGCAAGTAACTCCCTAGATTGGTACCCTTGTTAGATTGCTATGTTCAAGGGTTCCAAATTAGGGAGCTGTTTAGTAGATTTAGTAGCTCCTTCGTTTTAGTAAATAAGGGAGGTTAAAACCAGTGTCTGTTCATTTTTATAAAAAAAAAAAAGACAAGCAACTAGGCAGCAATTTCCAAGCCCCTAATTCAATAAATAGGGACCTGACCCCTATGTTTCCATGGTGGGGCACTTTATAAAACAGTTACAATTGACTGGGGGGGACTTAGTGTCTCCCCATGCCATCACCTGTGCCCCAAGGATCATTAAACTAAATGGGGGGGGGGGGGTTGTCTAACTGTGGAAGCCTATTTAATAATACATGTTTCAGAGAAAGACAAGACCCAGTTAATATTGTTTTTATTTGATATTTGTTTCTAAATTGCCAGGTCTCCCTTTATTGGATTATTGCTGCCCACTGTTTAATAGACATACTCCAACTTGTGGCATGGCACGTAGGGGCAGGAGGGAGGAGTTAATCTCCCTTATACTAATTTGGGAGTCATATTGACCCCTATAATTTAGGGTGAGGGTGTACATACAGTTGCAAGAAAAAGTAAGTGAACCCTTTGGAATGATATGGATTTCTGCACAAATTGGTCATAAAATGTGATCTGATCATCATCTAAGTCACAACAATAGACAATCACAGTCTGCTTAAACTAATAACACACAAAGAATGAAATGTTGCCATGTTTTTATTGAACACACCATGTAAACATTCACAGTGCAGGTGGAAAAGTATGTGAACCCCTAGACTAATGACATCTCCAAGAGCTAATTGGAGTGAGATGTCAGCCAACTGGAGTCCAATCAATGAGATGAGATTGGAGGTGTTGGTTACAGCTGCCCTGCCCTATAAAAAACACACACCAGTTCTGGGTTTGCTTTTCACAAGAAGCATTGCCTGATGTGAATGATGCCTCGCACAAAAGAGCTCTCAGAAGACCTACGATTAAGAATTGTTGACTTGCATAAAGCTGGAAAGGGTTATAAAAGTATCTCCAAAAGCCTTGCTGTTCATCAGTCCACGGTAAGACAAATTGTCTATAAATGGAGAAAGTTCAGCACTGCTGCTACTCTCCTTAGGAGTGGCCATCCTGTAAAGATGACTGCAAGAGCACAGCGCAGACTGCTCAATGAGGTGAAGAAGAATCCTAGAGTGTCAGCTAAAGACTTACAAAAGTCACTGGCAAATGCTAACATCCCTGTTAGCGAATCTACAATACGTAAAACACTAAACAAGAATGGATTTCATGGGAGGATACCACAGAGGAAGCCACTGCTGTCCAAACAAAACATTGCTGCACGTTTACAGTTTGCACAAGAGCACCTGGATGTTCCACAGCAGTACTGGCAAAATATTCTGTGGACAGATGAAACCAAAGTTGAGTTGTTTGGAAGAAACACACAACACTATGTGTGGCGAAAAAAAGGCACAGCACACCAACATCAAAACCTCATCCCAACTGTGAAGTATGGTGGTGGGTGCATCATGGTTTGGGGCTGCTTTGCTGCGTCAGGGCCTGGACGGATTGCTATCATTGAAGGAAAAATGAATTCCCAAGTTTATCAAGACATTTTGCAGGAGAACTTAAGGCCATCTGTCTACCAGCTGAAGCTCAACAGAAGATGGGTGTTGCAACAGGACAATGACCCAAAGCATAGAAGTAAATCAACAACATAATGGCTTAAACAGAAGAAAATACGCCTTCTGAAGTGGCCCAGTCAGAGTCCTGACCTCAACCTGATTGAGATGCTGTGGCATGACCTCAAGAAAGCGATTCACACCAGACATCCCAAGAATATTGCTGAACTGAAACAGTTCTGTAAAGAGGAATGGTCAAGAATTACTCCTGACCGTTGTGCACGCCTGATCTGCAACTACAGGAAACGTTTGGTTGAAGTTATTGCTGCCAAAGGAGGTTCAACCAGTTATTAAATCCAAGGGTTCACATACTTTTTCCACCTGCACTGTGAATGTTTACATGGTGTGTTCAATAAAAACATGGCAACATTTCATTCTTTAATAAGTACAAAATTTATATCAAAACCACAAACAATCGAAACCAAGAGTGAAATAGTGATAATGGGAGAGATAAATATATACAAACATACAACCTGAGCTTGACAAAGTAGTCAGGTAAAATCTAAAAATATAAAATATAATACAACATAGTGTAATCTGTGATAAGATAATATAAAGTAGGACAAAACAGACTGTCACTCACATTCGGCAGAGCCGTCCCAGGATCTGTATAGCAGACCCAAGGGTGCCAATTCAGGCTAACGAAATCCCAAAGAGTGGATGGAGAAAATTTCAGTAAAAAATATATATATTTAGGATAAAATATCCAAAGCTCAAGGTACTAGGGGAGTGGAATCCAAAGGAATACAGAAAAAGGATATCCACTTACCCCAAATAAAGTAACCAAGAGAGACGAGTAAAATAACAACAAGCTAATATAAAAAATACAGCTGTATAATAAGTAAATAGCAGCAGACGCGTTTCGGCTCAGAAGCCTTCTTCAAGTGCTGATGTCCTGATCTTCGGAGCTTGTTTAAATACACCCAGCAATCACGATCACATGTGCATGGTCTCCATCCATTTTCGTCACTTCCGGTATTTTCGGATGACGTCACTTCCAGTTTTCGTCATTAGGAACGCATGGTGGAACGCATTGTGGAACGCAAACACAGCCATGCCATATTATGCCGCCGGATGAAAAGTTCTTTATATATAAAAATTTGGGCTCAGAACAGACAGGATAATAAATGTTAAAAAAAAGAGATTATTTTCTCATTGAATATCTAAAATTAATATATATAATGTATCATAAATATATACATAAAAGGAATATAGGAAAAATACATAAAAGGAATATAAGAAAAATACAAATATAATAGAGGTAATTAGAGCTGGCATAGTTAGGAAGTCAATAAAAACAATAAGAAAATTCTTATATAAAAAATATTTTATAAAAGTAGATTACCAATAGAAAACATATTTTGTATATAAAAAAAATATAAGAAAAGATTATAAAAAATATCTATATATTATTAATTTGAAAATTGGCTAAATTCAAAATCTAAATTTAATCCATTAGGGGATAAAGAATCTACTTCAAAAACCTATTTGCTTTCTATCTTGGCCAACTCTTTAACATTGTTTTCACCTCTCCAGTTTTTTAAAAATAGCCATGAAACATAATACAGATGAATCACTTCTATGTTCTTCAGCAAAATGTGCTGATACACTATGCTTCAAATATCCCCTCTGGATATTGCCCACGTGCTCCGCTATTCTGTTTTTTAAAGCTCTGGTAATCATTCCAATATATTGCAGACCACAT
Source organism: Pelobates cultripes (assembly GCA_933207985.1). Classification (NCBI taxonomy): domain Eukaryota; kingdom Metazoa; phylum Chordata; class Amphibia; order Anura; family Pelobatidae; genus Pelobates; species Pelobates cultripes. The sequence continues at coordinate 70,466,484 of OW240918.1, read as the reverse complement.
GGGCACCAGAGGAGATATATGACATTTGTAGATTGACAAGTCAAAATCTGGCGAATAGAAAAAAAGACGTTGGTTGTGGTAAGAAGTAAAAGAGGTGATTTTTTGTTTCTTAAAAAGAGTTTTTTACAAGCAACACAAGATTTACAGGGATAAAAACCCTGTTCTAAGTTAAAATAATTTTTATTATTCTTTTTATCTTTAATAAAACTAGTGGTTAGGTGTTGTTTTAGATTTTTAGCACCTCTGTATACTATAGTCGGTTTTTCTCCTATGATATTTTTAAGGGTTGGATCTGATCTAAGAATATGCCAGTATTTATTAATGATATGTTTGACTTGTCTAGCATTTTCATTATAATTTAAAACAATAGGAATGGTGGAAGACATTTTGTTCTTTTCTTCTCTGGATTTAAAATCTCTTTACGTTCTTTCTCTTTAGTTTTCCTAATAAAAAGATCTAAGGATCTGGAATCATAATTTTTCTCCACTAACCTAGTTTTTAGAAATTGTGCTTGTTCCTCAAATATTTTTGTGTCGCTACAATTTTTATATAAACGCAGAAACTGGCTATTTGGCATGTTGTGTAGCCAAGGACTATAGTCACAACTAGATGTATCAATATATCCATTGACATCAACTTTTTTGAAAAATGTCTTAGTATGAATAGCCTGGTTTTCAATATATATAAACAAGTCAAGAAAACTAATGCCAGTGGTACTATGTTCACTAGTGATACGTATATCGGAATTATTTTTGTTGAGAAAGTTTATAAAAAATTTAAGAGATTCCTCATCTCCTTGCCAAATGAAAAAAATATCATCTATGTACCTGCGATGGAGAACCAGATTCTGCGCCCAGCGTGCCTTGGAAAGAAAAAGATTTTCCCACTGTGCCATAAAAAGATTGGCATAGCTGGGTGGGAATCTGGTACCCATCGCAGGACCTTTTAATTGTAAGAAAAATTTATTGTCAAACCAAAAATAATTATGATTAAGGATAAGTGTAATACTATCCATAATAAAAATAATTTGTTCTTCCTGCATGTCACTTTGATGTCTTAAAAAATACTCTACCGATTCGCAACCCAATGTATGTGATATACATGTATATAGACTTGTGACATCACAGGTTACTAGGAAATAATTATTCTTCCATTGTATATCCGTTAGTAATTTCATTCTTTGTGTGTTATTAGTTTAAGCAGACTGTGATTGTCTATTATTGTGACTTAGATGATGATCAGATCACATTTTATGACCAATTTGTGCAGAAATCTATATCATTCCAAAGGGTTCACATACTTTTTCTTGCAACTGTAGGTGATTAAGGAGCAAAGCTTCTTTTTTTAAATATTATAAGGAGGAAGCTGTGAGCTGGTAGCTCCCTCCTTGTAATATAAAATGAACAAAATAATAAATTGCATGGACAAAATTTCAACAAGCAATTTGTTCTTTGATTTTTGTTTCATCTGTTGTAATTTGCATTTGTCATTCGGACAACTTTTGGCGAAAACGTATTCATCAGAAAACGAATGCCCATGTCTAATATGTAGCTACTTAAGGCCACAGGACATTTACAATATTTAATTGAAGCTATATATCATAAATAAAATATTTTCTAAATTTTACAGCATATCAACAGAAGAACTGGAAGAGAAAACAAGAAGAGCCATTAAACATTGTCTTCTATGGGATCCCTGCAAGGATAACCCAGTGGAACCCGATAATTTGCCTCAAGCAGACACTCTGCTCAGCACCTGGTACCTTGAAGTAGCCTGCAAAGACCATGACAGTTATCGTAACTACTTGAAAAAATTCTTATCTTACTTGAAAGTTGGAGGACATATCATTTTGTTTTATGCCTCAAAATGCACACATTACACCATCTATCAACAGCGCTTTTCTACTCTGAACTATGAGAAGGAATTTGTGAAAACTGTCTTACTTGACAGTGGCATTGCCATTGAAAGGTCATCATTAAATAAAAGCAAAGTAGACAGCCACCAAGTAAAATATGAACATTTTGGATATTTTCTAGGCCATAAAGAAAAGCAAGTTTAACCAGCACCAATGCTTACATTTGAGTTGGGAAAATAATCGATATATCTTATTTTTCTGTATATTTGTTGATTAAAGTCAAATTAGAAAAAAAAAATCTCCAGGTTGGCTATTTATCTATTAACAACGACTCTCGTTGGTTGGGTCAATTCAAATTGGGTGAAGTAAAATGTAAAATGAAAAATATAGCTAACTCACTACCCCAGCAAGTTATATGTTCTCTACTATTTGGCATGTATCTGACTCCTGAAATTGAGCTGCCAGACTAAAAACACTCAAAGCACACAAGTAAATACAGACAAACACTCAGGGGCACACTGACCACTCGGGCACATTGGTCATTTACTGAGGACCCGTGACAGTCAGGGGCCCGGATGCATTGACAGGGCATCGGGTCTCCTAGCTGTGTCACGGTTGCTAGTGTGGTCCAACACGCTGAAACTATGTAAACATATACATAAAAAAGGAAAGGAAATAAAAGGACAAAGCGTATACCGGACCTTAGAATGGCCGGACTAATACGCTAGAGATAGAGAATGGTCAATTGGAAATCCGAGGTCAAGGAAGCCAGAAATACTCAGATGCCATTTAAACAAGCCAAGTCAGGGGACCCAGAATTCGGAATAACCAGGGAAAAGTCAAGATCAGGATACCAGGAAGTCAGATTCACAAGGATAAACGCACTCTCGGGAACCAGGAACAGGAAACCACGACAGGGCAAGGAACTGGAGTGAATTAGGGATTTAAATATCCCTCTCTTGGCTCTGATTGGTCAGAGGCTGACCTCTGACCCCAAAACGTGTGCGTGCGTTGACGTCATGACTTCACACGCACGTCCGTATAAATTTGAGGGGCGGAGCTTGTGATGTGCGCGACCACTTGGTCAGCGCCATCTTTGATTTGGGCACAACGCCCAGAAGACGAGGAGGAGCGGTTCCCGGCTCGCCGGCTCGCAGGTAAGCCGGTTGGGCACGGTTGCGCCATGCGGCAGGCCGGGAGCCGCAACAGTACCCCCCACTCGAATACCGCTCACCGGGCGGGAAGGAGCCGGCTTATGAGGGAAGCGGTTGTGAAACGACCGGATAAGATGGGGTGCATGAACCTGGTCAGCTGGAACCCAACAACGTTCCTCAGGACCATAACCTTTCCAGTCAACTAGATAGACAAAGAAGACAAAATACTCCTGGAGATTTTGTAGTCCAATATAGAAAGAACTTCGTACTCCTCCTGATCACCCACTACCAAGGGCGAAGGAGGGGCAGTCACTTTAGTGTATTGATTGCAAGTAAGAGGCTTAAGCAAGGACACATGAAATTAATTGGCAATTCTCATGTGAGCAGGAAGTGGCAATGAATAAGTTACAGGGTTGATATGACGGAGGACCTGAAAAGGACCAATGTCCCGAGGGGCAAATTTCATGGAAAGAACCCCAAGTTTGACATGACGTGTGGATAACCACACCTGGAGACAAGGTTGATAGACAGGATTGGCACCCCGTCTCTTGTCAGCTTGGGTTTTAGCACGTTTTGATGCCTTCTGTAGTGCTGTATGAACGGAATCCCACGTGTCATGAATAGAATCCAAACAGGTGTTTAAGGCAGGAATATCAGTGTCTGAAAATTCAGAAGGTAAAACAGTGGGGTGATAACCCTGATTTACAAAAAATCGACTATGATTAGAGGATTCATGAGTCGTATTATTTCTGGCAAACTCAGCCATGGGTAAGAGTTCGTACCAGTTACACTGATTGGCATCGATAAAACAATGTAAATGAGATTCTAAAGACTGATTGGCCCTCTCTGCTGTGCCATTAGTCTGAGGGTGATGAGAATGAAAGTTCTATACCCAATTGCTTACAAAAGGCATGCCAGAACCTAGAAATAAATTGGGTACCTCTGTCAGATACTATGTTTTTTGGCACTCCATGTAACCGAAAGAACTCTTTCAAAAATATTTGTACAAGATCTTGAGCAGATGGTAATTTTTTAAGAGGTACAAAATGTGCCATTTTCGAGAATCTATCTATGACAATAAGGATTGTGTTAAATCCGTTTGAACTGGGCAGATCCACTATAAAATCCATGGCTAAATGGGTCCATGGAGCATTAGGTATAGGCAGTGGTTGTAGCAACCCATGAGGAGATTTGTGAGAGGCTTTAGAAACGGCACATATTTGACATGCCCCTACATACTCTTTGATGTCATTCCTAAGTGTAGACCACCAGAACCTCCTGGAGATAGCAAAGAGAGTTTTATGGACTCCAGGATGACCTGCTGTCAAATTATCATGGAATAATCCAAGTACCTTTTTCCTTAATGGTGGTGAAACGTATAGTTTATCCGGAGGTCTCTCCAATGGTGCCTGAGTTTGATCAGCTATTATGGCACAGAAGAGTGGAGAAGACACTTTGGAAATTGTAGTGGCAATAAGGCATTCTGGAGGTATGATAGGGAAAACCTCTTGTTTAGGAACCTCATCTGTCTCAAACTGCCTAGACAGTGCACCTGCCTTGGTGTTCTTGGTCCCGGGCCTGTACGTAATTACAAAATTGAATCGGGAGAGAAACAATGACCATCTAGCCTGACGAGAGGACAATCTCTTAGCATCCCCAATATAAGCCACATTCTTATGATCGGTAAAAATCAGAAGTGGCTCTTTGGAACCTTCTAAGAGATGCCTCCATTCTTTAAGGGCAAGTACAATGGCCAATAACTCCTTATTCCCAATGTCATAATTTTCCTCTGCAGAGGTTAGTTTTCGAGAGAAAAACCCACAGGGATGTAAAGGCGCATCAGGACTTTCTCTTTGAGACAGAATGGCTCCTACTCCTGTTTCTGATGCATCTACTTCTAGAATAAATGGTTTGGTTGGATCGGGATGTGTCATGACAGGTGCTGAGGCAAATAAAGATTTTAATTGCTCAAATGCCTCCTTTGCTTCCTTGGGCCATGAATTGCAATTTTGCTCTTTTTTTGGTTAGGTTGGTAATAGGAGAGATTACAGAGGAATAACCTTTAATGAACTTGCGGTAATAATTCGTAAAATCTATAAAGCGTTGTGTAGCTTTAAGGCCTTTGGGTAATGGCCATTGTAAGACTGCTTCCAATTTGCGTGGGTCCGTTTTGAAGCCAGACGGAGATATAACAGACCCCAGAAACTGTATCTCAGTCTGTTCAAACTGGCATTTCTCCAGCTTACAATAGAGGCCGTTCTTTAACAGGGTTTTTAGTACTGTTCTCACATGTTCGTAATGTGTCTCTAAGTCTGGGGAATAGATGAGAATGTCGTCTAGATACACTAAAACGAGCATGTGGAGATATTCTCTAAGGACATCGTTAATGAAATCCTAAAACACCGCTGGGGCATTGCACAGTCCAAATGGCATAACTAGGTATTCGTAATGTCCTATTCTTGTATTAAACGCGGCCATCCACTCATGTCCTTCCTTAATTCTGACTAGGTTGTAAGCACTTTTGAGGTCGAGCTTAGTGAAGACTCGGGCCCCTTTTAACCTATCAAATAACTCAGAAATAAGGGGAATGGGATAGGCGTTTTTTATTGTTATTCTATTCAAACCACTATAGTCTATACAAGGGCGTAGGTCTCCTTCTTTCTTAGAAACGAAGAAGAACCCAGCCCCAGCAGGTGAAGAGGATCTCCGTTTCTGGGAGCATCCTTTATGTATTCTTCTAAACAAAGATTTTTTGGGGGGGCATAGTTCCTGGTAACAAATTTATGGCACAGTCGTAGGGTCTATGTGGTGGTAATACCTCTGACTGAACCTTGTTGAATACCTCTTTTAAGTCCAAATACTGCGGTGGGATTTCTGTGGTTAAGGGAGGCGCTATAGGTACATTGATGGTACCAATTCGTTGTGGCACCTTTTTTAAACAAAGACCTCTGCATCTCTCACTCAACCCAATCTAAACGTGGATTGTGTTTCTGGAGCCAAGGGAAACCCAGTATTATCAGACATGTAGGTGAAGATATAATTTGGAAAACCATTTCTTCAGAATGTAAGATACCCACTGAGACAATGATCGACAGGGTTTCGTGCGTGATGAGATGCTGGGTAAGAGGTCTCCCATCGATAGCCTCTACTGCTATGGGCAGGAGATGTTTGGCAGAGAATTTCTTATCTAGAAAATTCTCCGCTGCCCCAGAGTCAATCATAGCCTCACACTGTACAGTGGTTTTCTTACAAGACATAGTAATTTTTTAAAGAAAATGGTTCTTAGTCAATTTAGAGGACATATACATCACACCTAAGGTCGGTCCCCGAACGTGCCTTAGGTGCGCAAGTTTTCCGGCTGAACCGGACATGAAAACCTTTGATGTCCCCTTTTGCCACAATACAAACACAACCCCTCATGGCATCTGTGTTGTATCTCTGCCTCAGTGAGTTTAGCAATGCCCAGTTGCATGGGTTCAGGTTCTGGAGGTGAAGCATGGCTAATTACCACTGGGTTAGAGAAACGAGGGGCTATGGATAAGTTAGAACGTCTAGTACGCTGTTTGTTTTTCTCTCTCTCTCTCTGGGCATGTTATCAATGTCTATCATGTGTGCAATAAAGTCATTAAGGTTAACTGGCTTCTGTCTCGTCTTGTATATTTTCCGCTAAACCTTCGGCAAAGGCAGCCACCAAACCGCTATTGGTCCAGTCAACCTCAGACGCCAATGTCCTGAACTCTATGGCGTAATCAGCTACAGAGCGGTTGCCTTGTTTTATTCTCATTAGGGCTCTGGCAGCGTTCTTTTCTCTCCCTTTTAGTTCAAAAGTAGCTTTAAATGCTGATAGGAATACATTGTAATCACGGGCAACTGGATTTTCACTCTCCCATAAGGGATTGGCCCAGCTTAAAGCCTTACCCGTTAATTGGTTCATTAGATAGCCAATTATCGATCTATCCATCTGTAGGGAATGAACCAGGGGAAGCTTCAAAGTGATATTCAATTTGGTTTAAAAAAACCTCTAAATTCCTTAGAATCACTTCCAAAACGAGGGGGAGGTGAAAGGGTTATAGACGGTGGTTTGTGTGCCACAGGTGCAGAAACTATGTAAACATATACATAAAAAAAGGAAAGAAAATAAAAGGACAGAGCGTAAACCAGACCTTAGAATGGCCAGACTAATACGCTAGAGATAGAGAATGGTCAAAGGGAAAGCCCAGGTCAAGGAAGCCAGAAATACTCAGATACCGTTTAAACAAGCCAAGTCAGGGGAACCAGAATTCGGAATAACCAGGGAAAAGCCAAGATCAGGATACCAGGAAGTCAAATTCACAAAGATAAACGTACTCTCGGGAACCAGGAACAGGAAACCACGACAGGGCAAGGAAGTAGAGTGAATTAGGGATTTAAATATCCCTCTTTGAGCTCTGATTGACATCACGCACACGTCCGTATACATTTGAGGGGCGGAGTTTGTTATGTGTGCGACCACGTGGTCAGCGCCATCTTTGATTTGGGCGTAACGCCCAGAAGATGCGGAGGAGCGGTTCCCGGCTCGCGGGCTCGCAGGTAAGCTTGCAATATCGGCGAGGTCGTGCCGGTCGGGCAAGGCTGCGCCATGCGGCGGGCAGGGAGCAACAACAATCTGGCCCAGCATTATTTATTGTGCTTTATTACAGTGGTAGTTGCAGCCCATGCCTGTGTGGTGCCTGCAACTATTGCATTATCACCTTCCAACTCTTCTCTCCGCAGTAAGAGACTGGCAGCATGTGTCCCCCCCTCTCAGGACTGTTCACTCTTCTTGCATGGTTCAGTACAGGTGCTCTGTGTGGGATAAGAGGAGGGAAAAGGATGTGATATCACTTCCTCTGCTCTCATTCCACACACGCAGAGCGGTGCATACAAGATGATCAGCATCTGGGAGACAGATGGCTGATTGAATGTAACCAGGAAGATAGAGACACACAAAAAGGTGGGTTATGAAGACAAAAAGGGGTGACATGGGACATAGGTATGTGGGTCTGTGAGTGTAAACAGGGTGAGGTGGGAGGGAGAAATGTGAGTCTGTGGGTGTAAACAGGGTGAGGTGGGAGGGAGAAATGTGAGTCTGTGGGTGTAGATAGGGTGAGGTGGGACAGAGAAATGTGAGTCTGTGGGTGTAGATAGGGTGAGGTGGGACAGAGAAATGTGGTTCTGTGGGTGCAAACAGGGTGAGGTGGAAGAGAGAATGTGGGTCTGTTGCTGTAAAAGGGGTAAGTTGGGAGAGAGAAATGTGGGTCTATTTGTAGAAGTAGGGTGAGATGGGACAGAGACACATGTGGAGGGTGGAGGAAGCACAAGTGGAGACGGAGCAAAGGTACAATTGGGGTGAGTGTGATGTGGAGACCAATAAGAGGTGACAGAGAACAAAATAGAGGAGAGACAGATGACACATTAGGGAAGATAGAGAGTCAGAGATATGTAATGAAAACAAAATCACATTCAAAAGAAAAAAATTGCATGCAAACACACCACTGAAGTCATGCACATGGTGACACACTGCTTCTGTGTTTTCACAGACTGATAATCTACAGGCATACAGTTTGGCATTCACACACATACTGACACATCTCACAAATAGAGTACTACAGTCACACACTGATACTGACTGCTCAAATAAATACAAGAACATTCTGAACATAAATACACACAGACATTCACACACCAACAATTCACTTAATTTACACACACAGCTTCTTCCACACAAATACATTTTAGATCCCTTCATACACATAGACACAAACACTACACACAAATACACTCCTAGGCATACTGACACTTCATACAAAGATACCCCTGCATTCACATGCAATAATTCCCTATATATAAACCCTTTGCATTCACAGATATGTTTTACATTCTAATTAGAACACTGCCTGTTTTCATACATGCATATAACCTCCTGCATTTTATACTCACTGGCACTACACAAAATATTCTCTGGGTTTCACACATATCAGCATTACTCAAATACATACTTTGACTCATACAATTGTACTTTGAGACTACATAAATACAAGACTGCATTGATAGTCTTGTAGTAGACAAAATTCATTCCTCCATTTACACACAGTTTTTCACTACACTCAAATATACCCTTGAATTCACACATATTGATATTCTGCAAACACACACGCATTCATACTGGTACAATAAGCAGAAACATCCACTCACACTAATTTTAAATGCTCAAATGCAAACATGCATTGATAAACATTATATGCATCAAAAGTAATACACATCATATGAAAGTTACATTTAAAATTGATCAAATACATATATATTAGCCTTCAAGGGGCCCAGGACATAATTTTGCCCGGGGGCCCAAATGGCTGTCAGTCCTTCCCTGCAAACACTGATAAAAATCTGTAGTATTCCAAATTAATTGTTTATTTTTAAAATGTATCTAGCCTACGTTTCCCTGCATGCACTCCTTCCTCAAAAGCTGCTCCACAATAGACAATTTTGATTAAGCAGCCTATGAAGGAGATATATTGATGGTCTGCCTGCATCATTTTGGGTGGTTAGGAGTTTTTCAAGATGACATAGGACATTTTTTCCCCCATCATTTAAAGTCATTCTCAATTGCAGGAATCTTGATAATAATACAACAACCATAAACACATGGAAATACATAGACAAAACTATTGTTAATTGTCTTCACTGTGTTTATATATATATATATTTAAAG
>OW240918.1:70443105-70456645 GCA_933207985.1 Pelobates cultripes | reverse complement strand
GATCACTATAGTGTCAGGAAATCAAAGCAGTTTTCCTGACACTATAGTGCCCTGAGGGTGCCCCCACCCTCAGGGTCCCCCTCCCATGGTGCTGAAGGGGTTAAAACCCTTTCAGCAGCATACCTTACTCCAGCGGCGTGCTCCCTCGGCGCTGGTGACTTCTCCTCCCCCACCGACATCAGCGGGGCAGAATGTGCATGCGCGGCACATTCAATGCTTTCCCATGGACGCTCTGCGCGATGGAGGCAAAATATTCCTCCAGTGTCGCAGATGCGCCTCTAGTGGCTGTCCGGAAGACAGCCACTAGGGGCTGGATTAACCCCAAATGTAAACATAGCCATTTCTCTGAAACGGCTATGTTTGCATTTGAAGGGTTAAAACCTGAGGGACCTGGCATCCAGACCACTTCATTGAGCTGAAGTGGTCTGGGTGACTATAGTGTCCCTTTAATTATTTTATATAGGTTTAATCAGACCCTATATATTAAGTGGTGATTTTGTTGAAGGCAATATCTATGGTAGTAGATATCTCATTTGGAAAGGAAGCCAGTATATATATCACAGACCTTACCTTTCTGCGCCATCCAGTAAGATCCTACATCCACCCTTTGCGGTAATCTGGAATGTAGATGAAAGAATGAAAATGTATGAGAAGATTCATTCTTCCATTAAATTGATTGCTGTATACATATTGTACACAAACACTTGTAATGCTAGATTTGATATCTTGTTGTTTTGTCTGCCAGCTGTTTTTCCCCCATCATGTTGTCCTCCCATGATTAAAGTTGAATAAATTAATATAAATCATTAAAGCCCAACAGTATGTGACTGTCTTGTGTTAAGTTTATATTTAAATCAACCATTTATTTAAATAAAAAATCAAATACGAAGATGCCTTGGATAAAAAATGCATGTTGTCACCAGAGGTTGGTAAATACGTTCTTCTTAATAACCCTTGATAGTCAACCTGGTGCATAAGTGTTAAAACTTATGCAAATTACAAAATACCACCCAGTCCCCCCCCCAAAAAAAATATATATAAAACTAAAGAATTAACATGCAGATTCCCGTAGACCATTGATAATGCCAATACGTAAATCACATCTATCAGCATTAAATATTCCTTAAGTGATGGTGAAGCGCTATATAAAAATAATGATAATGAAAATGGAGGTATTCAGTTTTATTGTGGGATAAATGAATATCTTTGTATATACCTTTAATATTTTTCTTATCTTGGAATCTTAATAAATAGTGTATAGTTCCTTAAAAACATAAACACAAAAAACATATTATAGTGTAAAACTGTAAAATACAGATATGAGAAAGGTGCAAGAGATTATTCCCACTCACAATGTATAGAGCCAAAAGATTTTAGCTCAGTTCTTGCCGTATAGGCTTCCTCGGCTCGATCAAAGAAGTCTTTCTAGAAAGACTTAAATACTTTTTTGATCGAGCTGAGGAAGCCTATACGGCGAAACGCGTCCTGGAGACATTGTGAGAAAAAGACTGTGAATATTGGACTTTTTTTTTTCTTTTTTATACCTATATAGTGTTATTATTGTATAGATATATTTTATACTTTTAAAGTTATAGTACAATAAAGTAAATACATTTTTATACAGTATTCACTATTGGCATTTTTTCCTGCTATAAGAAAGAAGGAGTGTGGTCCTTAACCACATATGCTGTTACATTGAGCCAATTGGGATGGCTCTGGGTTTGTGAGTACCCCACTTTCATTCTATTATTTACAAGGTGTCCACCTATGGTATTGCACTATATATGTTCTATATCCTAGATTGAGAACAAGGAGAAGAAGGTTTAAAAGAATGGAGAGGGTCGCCTCTACGGACCCTAAAAAACGCAAGAACTGAGCTAAAATCTTTTGGCTCTATACATTGTCTGTATTTTACAGTTTTACACTATGATATGGTTTTTGTGTTTATGTTTTTAAGGAACTATACACTATTTATTAGACTTGGGCATTTCAGAAATTTTCGTTTCGTACGAATGTATTCGTACGAAAAAGAAAATACTTTAGTCAGAACCGAATTTCGTCAATTCTTTCATTCGTTTTCGTACGATATTCGGTAGTATTTTCGTTTCGGCTAAACTTGTTCGTTCATTCGGCGCGATTTAATTGAGCCAAATGAATTGAATACATAAAACTATGTTCCCTAATCCCAGGGCCGGACTGGGAGAAAAATTCGGCCCGGGCATTTTTTTAACACAGCGGCCCACTAAAAAGGGGGCGGGGCAGAGGAGGTGTGTTTTGTCATCACCAATGACAAACACGCCTCCTCCCAAAGTGAGCATGTTGGTTCAATGCTCTTCCAGGGCAGACCATGCGCAGAGCTCTGCTGAAGAGCTCTAGCATGAGAAAAAAGTCCTGTATTTGTTCTGCACAGTGCAAGCAAATTTAATAACATGTTTGCACTGTGTTTCCTTGCAACTTGTCTCTGGTGTCTCTATAAATGGATACCAGGAGACAAAAGGCCAGGAAAGAGTATTGTGCATGTGTTTGGAGCCTGCTTGTGGTATTGCGTGTGTGTAGAGTGAGCTGGTCGTGGTGTGGTATTGTGTAATAAGGTCGGTTTTAGTCGTGTTGTGTTTGTGGTGTAATGCGATGCATATGTGGCTCAGGGACCCCCTCCCGCCCGGCTCTGGAAAGGGGTTAAAACTTACCTTTTTCCAGCGCCGGGCGGGGAGCTCTCCTCCTCCGATCCGCCCCGTCGGCTGAATGCGCGGCAAGAGCTGCGCGCGCATTCAGCCGGTCGCATAGGAAAGCATTTATAATGCTTCCCTATGGACGCTTGCGTGCTCTCACTGTGATTTTCACAGTGAAAAGCACGCAAGCGCCTCTAGCGGCTGTCAATGAGACAGCTGCTAGAGGCTTTGGGTGAAGGCTTAACCCATTGATAAACATAGCAGTTTCTCTGAAACTGCTATGTTTATAAAACAATGGGTTAACCCTAGAAGGACCTGGCACCAAGACCACTTCATTAAGCTGAAGTGGTCTGGGTGGCTAGAGTGGTCCTTTAAGAGTGTAGTGTAGTGTGTGTGTGTGTGTGTGTGTGTGTGTATATATATATTTGGAAGTATTGTGTATGTGTGTGGTGCAGTGTGTTGGGGGGGTTCTGTGTGTATGTGAGGGGTGCAGTATGTGTGTGTGTGAGGGGTGCGGTGTGTGTGAGGGGTGCGGTGTGTGTGAGTGCCGTGTGAGAGTGCTGTGTGTGTGATGGGTGAGAGAGTGCTGTGTGTGATGGGTGAGAGAGTGCTATGTGAGAGAGTGCTGTGTGAGAGAGTGCTGTATGTGATGGGTGTGAGAGTGCTGTGTGAGATGGGTGTGAGAGTGCTGTGTGAGAGAGTGCTGTGTGAGAGAGTGCTGTGTGAGATGGGTGTGAGAGTGCTGTGTGAGAGAGTGCTGTGTGTGATGGGTGTGAGAGTGCTGTGTGAGATGGGTGTGAGAGTGCGTGTGAGAGAGTTGTGTGAGATGGGTGTGAGAGTGCTGTGTGAGAGAGTGCTGTGAGAGAGTGCTGTGTGAGATGGGTGTGAGAGTGCTGTGTGAGATGGGTGTGAGAGTGCTGTGTGAGATGGGTGTGAGTGCTGTGTGAGAGAGTGCTGGGTGTGATGGGTGTGATAGAGTGCTGTGTGTGAGAGAGTGCTGTATGTGATGGGTGTGAGAGTGCTGTGTGAGAGTGCTGTGTGTGATGGGTGTGAGAGAGTGCTGTGTGTGATGGGTGTGAGAGAGTTGTGTGAGAGAGTGCTGTGTGAGAGAGTGCTGTGTGAGAGAGTGCTGTGTGTGATGGGTGTGAGAGAGTGCTGTGTGTGATGGGTGTGAGAGTGCTGTATAAATGTTAATGTGTGTGTGTGTAGGGGGGGTAAATAAAACAAAAACAAACAGTCATTATGTCCCCCCCTCCCTTCTTACCTTTAGCCTGGGAGGGGGGGGACCGGCATGCTGGTGCCTGGGAGGCCGGGAGACAGTGTTCCCTGGTGGTCCTCGTGGGTGAGTGATCTCTAGCCTGTGAGGCTAGAGTTCACTCTCGCGAGATCCGGCCGTTGCCATGGCAACGCGCCGGATCTCGCGAGAGGAACCCAGCGGAGCTGCAAGTTAGAGCTCCGCCGGGTCCTCTCTCCAGCCTGGCTGTCTCCCTCTCTCCCCGCCGGCGGCCGCATGTGGGCCGGTCAGGGAGATCCTTGATCTCCCCACCGGCCCGTCGTGGCACAAAGCGGGGCCGGCGCTAGGAGAGTGCCGGCCCTGCATAGACCGGCAGTGGAGATCCTGGGACCTCCCCTGCCGGCCTCGGCCCATGGCCACCGCGGCCCACCGGGCATTTGCCCGGTGTGCCCGATGGCCAGTCCGGGCCTGCCTAATCCCTAAATACCGAATAGCTTCAACCGAACTCAGTAAAACCATTCGTTTCAAATGTTGTACATTGCTAACAACATGGCATTGATTGAATTGTATTACGCTTAAAACTCCCGAACCGTCAAATGCACGAACGCTGGCATTCGCATGAAAATGTATTGGCGCTATTAGTAAATTACCGAACACCATTCACTATAGTCATTCGTATGTCGAATGGTATTGCAAATACAATGCAATCATAAAAGTCAGTTCCCTAATCCCTAAATAGCGAATAGCCTCAAGTGAACGCAGTAAAACCATTCATTCGTTTACATTTTCGTACATTGATCTCCCAACACATGGCATTGAACAATGTTCTAATCTATTTACGCCTAAAACTCCCCAACAAATTCCCGAACCGTCAAATGCACGAACACTGCCGTTCGCATGAAAATGTATTGGCACTATTAGTAAACTACCGAACACCACTTACAATAGTCATTCGCATGTCGAATGACATTGCAAATGCAATGCATTGCTTTTGCTTAGTTTCTTGGGCTCATGAATCATCATGCTTCCCTGACAGGTGGTACTGGCAACACAGTATCATTTTATAAGGGAGTGGGAAAGAAGTAGTAGCCAATTAAATAGGCTTTTACATACTGCCAGACAAAACTGTAGAAAAAAAAAGTATCAACTCAAGGCAGTCCTTCAATGCAAAATCTATCCAGATTTTCTATAGGCCAGTCATTCAGCCATTTTGGAGCTCAGCCAGCCCACCACCCTGTCAGCCATTTTAGGCACTTGAACACTGAGCCTGCCAGAAGTGGCCATGTCCTCCTCCAGCTCCTCAAGTGAGATAGTAGTCATGGATGTAGTGGAGGGGGGCATTGGCCACTCTGGCCAGGAGATAGGAGAAGCAAGTGGGAGAAGCAAGCAGAAGCAGAGGCAGCCCAGGATCTTAAAAAGAGCAGATCCTGGGAGGAAGAATAAATATGCAGATAGCTTTCGTGCAGAGGAGAATACAGTACTGGTAAACAAACTTTGCCAGTACTACCAATGTATATTTGGGGGAGCAGCCAAAAAGAGTTCCAGAGCACAGAAGGAAAATCGGTGGAGGAAGATTGTGGCAGCGGTGAATGCTGTTGGAGGGAACAACCGCACCGAGGACGTGGTGAAGAAACGGTAAGTGCACTTATATTCCTAAAAAATAATTTTCTTTATGCCATGTTTTATTAAAACTTTTTTTTTTCCTCCATGTGCTTTTGCTACACACACCCACTAGTGGCAGCTATGCTTTTAAAGTCTTTTAAAAGTGAGGGTTGGGTCACTTAAGCACATAGAGGGAAAAAACACCATGTGCTTTAAAGGAACACTATAGTGATAGGAATACATGTTTGCATTCCTGTCACTATAACTGTGAAAACACAGTTTAACCTCCCTCTCAGCAATGTAACTGTAATTAAAGGGACACTCCAGTGCCAGGAGAACAAACCGCCTCCCACCCCTCATCCCAGGGGGAGACCAATTGTGCATGCGCTGCCGCCGGCGGGGTGAGACCTAATGCGCATGCGCTGCAATGCTGCACATGCACATTAGACCTCCCCATAGGAAAGCATTGAAAAATGCTTTCCTATGGGGGTTTCAGCGACGCCACTAGAGGAGGAGTTAACCCTCCAAGGTAAATATTGCAGTTTATGAAAACTGCAATATTTATTTACAGTTGCAGGGTTAAGGGTAGTGGGAGTTGGCACCCAGAAGTGGTCTGGGTGCTTGGAGTGTCCCTTTAATTACTCATCCTTATAGCAGAGCTGTGCTCTGCCTCCTTGGCTGCGATCTTCATAATTGACAAGATCAGCAAATCCAATGCTTGGTCTGGGTGCCTATAGTATCCCTTTAAACATGTCAGTAAACATATATATATAGAAACATATTAAAGTAATTAATCAATTACACATGTCATCATGTCATTGCAGTTACTACGACATCAGGCGGATGGTGAAGAGGAAGGTGAAGGCAGCAGCCGCCTCCAGGAAGACAGGAGGCGGTTCACAAGAACCGGACCTGCTGCCCTATGAAGAGGAGCTCCTGCAGTTCCTGGGAAGAGAAAACCTCCTTGGGATTGAGGGGACACCTGGCACTGAAACATCTGAAGGTACGATGTTAAAGGACCACTATAGTGCCAGGAAAACAAACTCGTTTTCCAGGCACTGTAGGGTAATTAGGTCCCTCCCCACCCTCGTGGCCCCCTTCCCACTTCAGCCACTTACCTTTCTCCAACCCCTTCAGCCACTTACATTTCTCCAGCACAGGGCTCCCTCGGCGCTGGGGAACACTCCTCCCTCTGCCGACGTCAGCTCCGAATGCGCAGCAAGAGCCGTGCACGCATTCAAACCACCCATAGGAAAGCATTACTCAGTGCTTTCCTATGGACGTCCAGCATCTTCTCACCGTGATTTTCACAGTGAGAATCGCGGAAGCGCCTCTAGTGGCTGTCAGTGAGACAGCCACTAGAGGCTGGATTAACCCTCAGTGAAACAGCAGTTTATCTAGAACTGCTATGTTTTCAGCTGCAGGCTTTAAACTAGAGGGACCTGGCACCTAGACCACTTCATTGAGTGGTCCTTTAAATTCATATTTGTTAGTCGAAATGTACATATATCAGTTTGCTTGTGTTAACCTTCCAATGTGTGTTTTCTATGCCATCAGTGCAAGCCCCTCAATCCCCAGAAGAGGCACCAGGAACTGCAGGAGATGCTGTCTCCACGGAGAGCGGGGCAGCAGGTTCACCTCCTGTCTCCCTGGAAATGCGCCTGGCTTCACTTTCCTCTCGTAAGTACTTGCATAGCATTGTTAGATAAATGTTATGTGTGTGTGTGCGTGCGCATTTAAACATACACACACGTATGTGATTTTACTGTATATGAAGTTAATTTATCACATACATGTATTTCAGGCCATCCGCAACTTGTCGACGTTTCTTCACCACGTACGAGTGTGGTTTCCCTCCAACAGCCGGCCACTGGTGTCCAGGAACAGGGATCCACTGCTGAGCGTAAGTAAAAAATGCTTTAACTGTACACATTTTCTTTGCAGGCATACTAGTTTATGTAACAGGCGGGGCCGGGTCGACCGCTAAGCATACTAAGCATCTGCCTAGCATGTGCTGGCCAGGGGGCTAAATGTCTGGGTGACCAGCAGGGGTGGGGGGGAGCTCACATTGCTCCTCTCCTTCTGTTCACTTTATGTACTGTGGCTGAGTGGACCACGTGTGATCTTATCTACCATCTTCTTGGCCTGACAGGAAGCTGAGTGCAACGATCAGCTTCCTGTCATGCAGAAGAAACAGGAGATTCTCTACCTGGGGACGCTCGTCCACGATACATGTAGTGAGATTAGAAGGAAAGGGAGGTGGGCACAAAGACATGCAAACAGACAGAGAAAGGGCGACAAAGATGCATAACTATACTTAGACATAATAATAAATTAATAGCATGACTGCATATATCTTATTTCCAAGTTTAAATAATATTGTTTTACAGATAATAGTAAGCATTGCAACATATGACACATGCTAACAATGTTCTTTCTCTGTTCTCCCCTATAGGTTCTGATGGTACTCTCCCCCTGCAAGAGGAGGGTACCATTACCCTAACAGCAGTAGATCCTGAGTCAGAGACATCAGTGGCCGAAGAAATGCCACAACTTCCTCCACCATTGGCTGCGCTGTATGCGACGATCCAGGCTCGTCAAGATGAACTGGAGACGTCCATACAGCAGGATAGGGAGAATCAGCGAGAACTATTGCAGAATGTAATAACCGAGGTACGCTCCATGTCGAATATTTTGAATGAGGGCGTTAGGCAATTTACATCGGCAATGGTTTCCTTGCAGCAAAATATGCAGCGCTTTATGGAAATGAGGGAGGAAG
The DNA here is from genome assembly GCA_933207985.1 of Pelobates cultripes. NCBI lineage: Eukaryota > Metazoa > Chordata > Amphibia > Anura > Pelobatidae > Pelobates > Pelobates cultripes. The sequence continues at coordinate 70,448,361 of OW240918.1, read as the reverse complement.
AGTGCATTTTAATGCGCGCGCAAGCTGCCCATAATTTGGGCATAACCATCGCTGATGTAGATAGCCTAGTTCGTGAAAGACGTGCGCAGGGTCTTCCCAGAAGGGATGATGATGATGAATAGATATCTGTGGGAAGAATGCACTCAGATGTTTATTTCTCATTATCATCCACAATGTGAACACAACTGACGCTGTTCATCGTAGGTTGTTACATTCTCAATTTCCTCCTGGTTTTCCCTATCCTTCCCCTGAATATACATTGGTTATTCTCCTCTGCACTATATCCTCCCAGGACTGCTCCTAACAACCTGGGCTGCCTCTGCTTTGTTGCTTCTCCCACTTGCTTTTCTAAATAAAAAAAAATATTGGATTACAACTTCTGACTCCTCTTTTCTTTAATAATTTTTATATATATATATACATACATACACACACACACACACACACACACTTGAAAAAATATCACTATATATAAATAAAAATAATTACAAAAAATATATATACACATAAAGCAAATAGTGAACAGAGCACTCCTTAGGAAATTTTCAATTGTGTATTTTAGTAATCTTGATTACTTATTAAATACATGATTGAAAATTTCCTAAGGAGTGCTCAATTCACTATTTGCTTTATGTTTGGCACTGGAAGCACCCAGGTATTACAAGTTATATTTTTTAATGATGGTGAGTGTCGGATTATATATATATATATATATATATATATACAAACACGTGTGTATATATATATATATAATAATTCTATGTATATATTTATGTAATAGTTTTAAATAATTAGGTCATTTTATTAATTACAATTTGCAGGACCTGACTGACAACCCAGGCCAAAAGTCTAGGGAATTTAATTTGCTAGCACTGTATATAACCCTGTAACTTTCTATGACACCATACAACCTGTACATGTGGGGTACTGTTTTACTTCACTGAACACAAATTTTAGTGTTTCAATGTATTACAACGATGCTATCGTCAGTGAAAGTGAAATTTTTTACATACAAATGGCACTTACCTGGACGAGATAATTGTTGTGATACGTTTTACTGTTTTGAAACACTAATTTTGGTGTTCAGCGAAGTCTCCTGAGTATAACAGCATCCCTCATGTACAGGCTTTATGGTTGTTACGGATCGACGGGCACCCTGACTGGGTACCTTCGTTGGAGGATGCACCTAGTGCTTCCTGGGGCTTCCAGCACTCCAGCTGACACCATAACCACCGTAGAGTCCTTCAGAGCGCAAACCAGGAACAAGCTCTTACAAGAGTTTAGGAGTGATTATAGCAAGGGAACATGCAGGGCATAGCAATCCCTAGTAGCAGATTCCCCCAATAAGAGACAGGACTCAAATTGAGTGTGAAGAAGAAATGAAGATTTTAATGAGACACTGCTTTTATGAACATTTTGCACACATAGTACTGCCCACAGGGTTTTGTAAAACAACCAATCAATACGTACAATACACTCCCAGCAATTATAGACAAAATCCTCCCCTCTGCCTGTGACTTAATTTCCTTACACAATGGGTTAATGTAATTATAACTGGCAGAGAAACACCATTTTTACACATGTACTATAACTTTAAAACTACACATTCAATATTCATAAATGACATATTATTAATCAGCATACTTTAATTATAAACATAGTCAAAATTCAGCCAATTCCATCCAGGGGTTAAAAATTTAGCTGGAGGTCCCTTTTTTTACCGACCGCAAGCACATTTTCCTGCCCAAAACAGTTCCATAGATTTGGGCTGTGCGGTCGGTAAATTTCACACTGAAAAAATGACTAAGTCCCATCGCCGAATGGGACTTAGTCTCTGTGGCTGCAAAATCATTGTGGGAGAAGGTAAGGCTCAGCGGTGTTCGCGGAACTGTGTAGCCGATTTCAGTTCCATGAATTTGGCTACACACACCGCTGACCGCATAGAATGAACAAAGATGGCCACCGACACGTTTTTGTTTGCGCGAACGGCGGCCCCCCAGCGTTCGGCAATTTACCTACAGCAGGCTCCCAGCCTGAGAGGTAAATTGCCTGCACACTTCCACTTCTGGGTGGTCCGCCTGTGTGGTACCTGGTTCAGTAAGCCCCATTTACTGAACCAAGTGGGAGAAAGCCAGGAACACAATATATTAACAGTCTGGGGACAAAGTCTTAAAGGGGCATTGTTCCCAAAAGTCACAATATGTCCCCAGATGGTTCTTAAAGGGGCATACACAGTCCAATAAAAGTCCATTCACTGTGCTTAAAGGGCCAGTAGTCGCACAATAAAAATCTATTATGCCTAAATATGTTCTTAAAGGACAATACATCCAAGGGGCCGTAGTCACAGGGCAGGAGGCCAGTCGGGGTGCCAGGCGATCCGTTACATACTACCATTCTCATCATCCCTGCACTGACTGATAATGAGAATGGTAGTACTCAGTCAGTGCATGGATAATGAGAATGGTAGTACTGCCATTCCCATTATCCCTACTCTGCACTAACTGAGTACTACCATTCCCATTATCCCATACTCTGCACTAACTGAGTACTACCATTATCCCTCCTCTGCACCAACTGAGTCCTACCATTCCTAGTATCCCTGCTCTACACTTACTGAGTCCTATCCTTCCTCTTACCTCTGCTGTCAACATCGCCCGTCCCAAGATGGCGCCCGCATTTCTCGCCACTCAGAAGTCAATGCGGCTTCTATGTATACTATGTTTGTGCGGGCCCACACCCTCAGGGTCCACCTCCCGTGGCGCTGAAGGGGTTTAAACCCCTCTCCTCCCCGTCTGACATCAGCTCCTGAGTGGAGCGGAATGCACATTTGAAGAGTCCAAAACATCTCCAGTGCCGAAGGTTGCCTATACCTGTACTAGAGACTGGATTAACCCCTAATGTAAACATATCGGTTTCTCTGAAACTGCTATGTTTACATCTGAAGAGTTCAAACCTGAGGGACCTGGCACCCAGACCACCTCATTGAGCTGAAGTGGTCTGGGTGACTATAGTGTCCCTTTAATCATCTCTAGGTACAGAAAATATTTCCAATTTTTAACTGTAAAAAACACATTAAAATACATAACTCAAATTTCACACAACTGGACCTCCCACATTCACCATATCCCCAGATAGCTTGGATCTGAGCGCTCAATATATCCGAACAGCACTCTTAACCTATGAACACAGTCGAATTGCCATGGAGTTAAAGGATCACTAAATTGCCAGGAAAACAAACTGGCAAAATAGGATCTTTAGGTCCCCCCCCCACCCTCAGGGGCCCCCCAAAGGGGGAGGAAGGGGTTAATCACTTACCTTTTTCCAGCGCCGGGCTCCCTCTGTGCTGGGGAAATCTCCCTCTTCTGACGTCAGTGCTCAATGTGCATGCGCGACAAGAGCCACGCGCACATTAAATCAGTCCATAGGAAAGCATTACTGTAACGGATCGCCTGGCACCCCGACTGGGTACCTCCATTGAACGATGCTCCTAGCGCTTCCTGAGCGCTCCAAGCACTCCAGCAGATACCACAACCACCGCAGACCGAACCTCTCTTCCGACAGAGCGAAGCAGGAACAAGCTCTTAAATGAGCTTAGTAGTATAGCAAGAGAGTATGACAAACATAGCAATCCCTTGTAGCAGATTCCCCCAATAAGAGACAGGACTCCAAATTGAGGATGAAGTAGAACTGAAGTTTTATTGAAACACTCAGCTTTTATGCCCATTTTCTACCCATAGTACCGCCCACAGGGTTTTGTAAGATGACCAATAAAACACGTAAATTATAGTAAAACACTCCCAGCAATTACACACAAATCCTCCTCTCTGCCTGTGATACAATTACTGAACACAATGGGTTAAAGTAATTATCACTGGCAGGAAAAATATACTTTTTACACAGTTAATGTAACTTTAAAAATATACATCCAATCTTCCTAAAAGTAACATATTATTATTCAGCATACTTTAATTATAAACATAGTCAAAATTCAGCCAATTACAACCAGGGGTTACAAAGTTAGCTGGAGGTCCCTTTATGACCGACCGCAAGCACATTTTCATGCCCAAAACAGTTCCATAGATTTGGGCTGTGCGGTCGGTCAATATCAGGCATAAAAATGATTAAGTCCCATTCGAATGCACGAACAGGGCCGTTCGTGCAATTGGCTCAGTAACAGTGCGTGAGTTCAAATAGCCGAACTGCGACCACCCAGCCGTTCGTCTATTAGGTCAATTAGTTGCGGTTAACCACAGCTTCTGGGAGGTTAACAGGCGGCACACTCCCATTGCGTGTGGTCTGGCCGTTCGGCAGTTTATTCGGTTAAATAAAAGGGAATACATAAGGCTAAATGCACGAACGGCATTCGAAAAATAGGGCACTGGTATCCACAAAACTGTTTTGTCAGTTACTTACTACACACACACACAGTAAAAGATATATAAAAATAAATCTGATATATAGAATTCTATACCCCAAGGCCTGCTAGCGGACATGCGCGCTGCTGAGATCAGCAAGTGCTTTAGCAGACCTTGGGGTATATAATTTTATATCAGTTTTTATATATATATATATATATATATATATATATATATATATATATATCTTTTACTGTGTGTGTAGTAAGTAACTGTGACAAAACATTTTTTGTGGATACCAGTGCCCTTTTTTTTATGCCGTTCGTGCATTTAGCCCTATTTATTTGTTCCCTTTTATTTTAGTTACGGTGACGTGACATTTTTTTATTTTACTTACAGTGACGTGGGTGCACCGGAAGTGACCTAGGTATAGAAATCTGATAGATACAGATTTCTGATAGAGCACAGGAAGTCCCTGTAGCGCAGTGGTTCTCAACCCAGTCCTTATGTTCCCCCTAACAGTACAGGATTGAAGGATTACTCAATTGTGCCTAAGGTGTTTTGGGTGAAAAAACAAAAAACACTTTAGACACAACAGGGTAATCCCTAAATCCGGGACTGGTAGGGGGTACTTGAGGACCGGGTCTGGAACCCCTGCTCTAGTGGCTGTCTGGTAGGAGTTAAAGGAGCACTATAGTGCCAGCAAAACAAACTCGTTTTCCTGCCACTATAGGCTCAGGGCCCCTGTCCCGTTGGGATGAATGGGTTAAAACCCCTTCAGCCACTTACCTTTCTCCAGCGCCGGACTCCCTCTGGGCTGGAGAACTCTCCAAACCCGGCCGATGTCAGATCCGAATGTGCATGCGCACATTTAATTTGAATCATAAGAAAGAAGGTGAAA